>JAOPSE010000006.1:100989233-101394389 GCA_029449295.1 Zea luxurians | reverse complement strand
TCACTTGTGTGCGTGGTTGTGCTGCGTATTTGACTGCTCCTCCTCCCTACCTCTTGTGATCATCATTGTAAGGGCGAGAGGCTCCAAATTGTGGAGATTCCTCGCAAACGGGAGAAAGACTATAAGAAAGAAAGTCGTGGTATTCAAGTGGATCATTGGATCGCTTGAAAGGGGTTGAGTGCAACCCTCGTCCATTGGGACACCACAACGTGGAAATAGGCAAGTGTTACTTGGCCGAACCACGGGATAAAATCGCGTGTCTCGTGTGTTGCTTCTTGTGATTGCTTTGTTCGCATGAGCGTGTTCCATAGCCACTTGATTTCACTAACTCCTTAACAATCAAGTTTGTGACTATTTAGTCGTTGATTTTACAGGATCACCTATTCACCCCCCTCTAGGTGCTCTCAATTGGAATCAGAGCCGTACTCTTCATCTATGGGACTAATCGTCCGAAGAGATGGATCCTAAGGAAAAGGGGATGGTGGTCAACGACAAGGAGAAGGAGTCCCTCTTCAACGAGCCAAGGGACGATAAGCCACTAACTCAGGTTCGAGTCACAAGAAGAGGGACGGGAAGAAGAGGCGCATCAAGAAGATCATCTACTACGACAGCGATGCCTCCTCCTCTTCACCAAGAGACGACGACGACTCCTCGTCAAAGAAAAAGACGGTTAATCAAAATTATTCCTTTGATTATTCTTGTATTCCATACAACTCGAATGCCCATTTACTTTCTATTCCTCTTGGAAAACCCCCACACTTTGATGGAGAGGATTACTCATTTTGGAGCCATAAAATACGTAGTCATCTATTTTCTCTCCATCCTAGCATTTGGGAAATTGTGGAAAATGGGATGCATTTCAATAGTACAGATAACCCTGTGATGATTAATGAACAAATTCACAAAAATGCCCAAGCCACTACTGTTTTGCTAGCATCTCCTTGCAGGGATGGATATAATAAGGTGAGCGGCTTAGACAACGCCAAGCAAATCTGGGACACCCTCAAGATATCTCATGAGGGAAACGACACCACCATGATTACCAAAATGGAGCTGGTGGAAGGCGAGCTGGGGAGATTCGCAATGATCAGGGGAGAGGAGCCAACTCAGACCTACAACAGGCTCAAGACCCTGGTCAACAAGATCCGAAGCTACGAAAGCACAAGATGGACGGATCATGATGTCGTCCGACTCATGCTAAGGTCATTTACTGTAATTGAGCCCCATCTTGTCAATCTTATTCGTGAAAACCCCAGGTACACCAAGATGACGCCCGAGGAGATCCTTGGAAAATTTGTGAGCGGGCGTATGATGGTGAAGGAGGTTCGATATGTGGACGATGCGCTAAACGGTCCACTACCGGTCTACGAGCCACAACCCGTTGCTCTCAAAGCAACCAGCAGCAGGAAGGCGCTACCAAGCAAGGTGGCACAAGTAGAGGCTGTCGAGCTCAATGAAGATGAGATGGCGCTTATCATCAAGCGCTTCAAGACCACGCTTAAAGGACGCAAGGAGTACCCCCAACAAGAACAAAACAAGGGGAAAGCGCTCCTGCTTCAAATGCGGTAAGACTGGTCATTTTATTGCTCAATGTCCCGATAATGAAAATGACCAGGCATAAGAAAGACATGGGAAGAAAGAGAAGAAGAACTACAGGAAGGCGAAGGGCGAGGCACATCTTGGAAAGGAATGGGACTCTAATTGCTCCTCACCCGACTCCGACGATGAAGGATTGGTTGCCTCGGCCTTCAACAAGTCTTTGCTCTTCCCCAATGAACGCCACACTTGCCTCATGGCCAAGGAGAAGAAGGTGCGTATTCGAGATTCCCCTAAGTACTCTTCTTCTAGTGATGAGGAATCCTCCGATGATGAAGTAGATTACTCTAGTTTATTAAAGGTTTAGATAGAGCCAAAGTAGAGAAAATTAATGAATTAATTGATGCTCTAAATGAAAAAGATAGACTGCTAGAAAAGCAAGAGGACATTTTGTATGAGGAACATGACAAATTTGTTAGTGTGCGAAAATCTCTTGCTTTAGAAACTAAAATAAATGAAGTGTTATCTTCTGAGTTATCTGCTTGCCATGAATCTATATCTAGTTTAAAGAGTTTACATGATGAATTAAATGCTAAGCTAGAGGAAGTAAATAAAACTAGTTCATGTGTAGAGCATGTTAGTATTTGTAATAGATGTAAGGACTTTGATGTTGATGCCTGTAATAAACATCTTATTTCTATTACTAAATTAAATGATGAGGTGGCAAGTCTTAATGCTCAACTTAAGACTTGCAAAATTGATTTTAATAAACTAAAATTTGCTAGGGATGCCTACACTGTTGGTAGACACCCCTCAATTAAGGATGGACTTGGTTTTCGAAAGGAAACCAAGAACCTAACAAGCCAAAGGATTCCTGTTCTCAACAAGGAGAAAGGGAAGGCCCCTATGGCGAGTAGGCCTCAAAGGAACCATGCCTTTATTTATGATAGGAAAATTGTTAGTCGGACTCATTACAATAGGAGTTATGTTCATACTGCTTATAATGATTCACATGCTATGTTTGCCTCTAGCTCTACTTTTGTTCATGATAGAAGTAGGCCTAGGAGAAATAATGTTGTGTCTCATGTGCCTAGGAAAATGTGCAATGAACCTACTACTGTTTTTATGCTTGCAACACTTCTTTTGTTCTTTCATGTAAGAATGCAAAAGTAGTTGCTAGGAAGTTGGGATCTAAATGCAAGGGAGACAAAACTTGCATATGGGTTCCAAAAACTATTTTGACTAACCTTGTAGGACCCAACAAGAGTTGGGTACCTAAAACCCAAGCTTAAATTCCTTACAGGTTTATGCATCTGGGGGCTCTAGCTGGATAATCGACAGCGGATGCACAAACCACATGACGGGGGAGAAGAAGATGTTCACCTCCTACATCAACAACAGGGATTCCCAGGATACGATCATCTTTGGAGATGGGAACCAAGGCAAGGTCAAAGGCTTGGGCAAGATAGCCATCACTAACGAGCACTCCATATCGAATGTATTTCTCGTAGAGACGCTTGGGTACAACCTTCTGTCTGTAAGTCAATTGTGTCACATGGGTTACAATTGTCTTTTTACAAACGTTGATGTATCTGTCTTTAGAAGGAATGATGGTTCATTAGCTTTTAAGGGTGTATTAGACGACAAACTCTACTTAGTTGATTTTTCGAAAGAGGAGGCCGATCTAGATGCATGCTTAATAGCTAAGACTAATATGGGCTAGCTTTGGCATCGCCGTCTAGCACATGTTGGGATGAAGAACCTTCATAAACTTCTAAAGGGAGATCATGTGTTAGGACTAACCAATGTCTGTTTTGAGAAAGACAGACCTTGTGCAGCATGTCAGGTAGGGAAACAGGTGGGAAGTACTCATCACAGCAAGAATGTGATGACAACATCAAGACCACTGGAGCTTCTTCACATGGACCTCTTTGGACCTGTTGCCTACCTTAGCATCGGGGGAAGTAAGATGGTCTTGTAATTGTTGATGACTTTTCCCACTTCATTGGGTGTTGTAAGGAAAAATGGACCCCGGGCCATTTGGCTAATTGAGTTTGGTGTTTGATGAACAACACAATCCGTGAACTAATAAGTTTTCTAGTGTTTGTGTTTGTAGTTCACAGGATGCGAAGAGAATTGGACCAAGGCAATGAGGATGCAACACCTCAAAAGAAGACATAAAAAGATACATAGGAGTCCAATACTCAAGAACAAAGAAGCCCGAAGAAATCAGCGAAGAAATCCAAGATAAGGGCTATCAGCCAGCGCCTGGTGGCGCACCGGACATTGGTGTCCGGTGTGCACCGGACTGTCCGGTGAGGCACCGGACAGTCTGCGCAGAGAGGCCGCAGACAGGCGCTCTCTGGCTGTAGCACCGGACTGTCTGGTGTGCCAACGGGCAGACGGCAACGGTCGGATCCAACGGTCGACTGCTACAGGCGCCAACGGTCGGCTGACGTGGCGTGCACCGGACATCTACTGTGTAGTGTCCGGTGGTGCACCGGACTGTCGGTGCACCCGACGACAGAAAGCTGCTGCTTTCTGTCCAACGGCTAGTTGGGGGTGTGGAGGCTATAAATACCACCCCAACCGGCTATTCTCAAGTGTGAGAGCCCAAGCAACATACTAAGGCATATAGTGCACATTTCCAAGAGCTCAAACACCCAAGTGCTTAATAGAATTACTCGGTGATTAGCGTAGGTGCTTTGCGAAGTGCTTAGGTTAGTTAGACCGCTTTAGCGCTTGCTCTAGGTGAACCCTAGATTGTTGAGTGAGTTTAGATAAACCTCACAACCCCTCGGCTCTTGCGTGAGTCGTTGTAATTGTACCGAGTGGGGCGAGAGTCTTGCGAGACCGTGACAACCGCGTTTGTGTCACGGCCGCCACCGTGTACCGGAGGGAACGAGGCCCGCGGCGTTTCGGCCGGAAGCTCGATAGTGGAGACGGCGGGGAGCGTCCGAGAGGAGCCAGAAGCGGAGCACCACTTGCGCGTGGAGAAGGCCCGTGGCTCTCTACGGAGTTACTCGACCGTGGTGCTTGGCCCTCGCGTGGGCTTCCCTTTGCGTAGGGGCACCAACGAGGATTAGTCGGGACCTTGCGTGGTTCCGGATACCTCGGTAAAAATACCGGCGTCATCCACGAGAGTTTGCTTCTCTACTTAGCTCTTTACATTCCGCATTTATATTAAGCATTTAAGTTTCAATCTTATTGTCATACTTATTTAGTGTAGATTGAAACTTAGCCTTTGCGGTAGAGATAGCAACACTTAGACAAAACCTAGTTTGCACATTCTAGTTTTGATTATTTGCATAGGTTTTGCTCTAGGGATTTAATTGTGGCCTAGTTTAGTAAAAGAGCTTAGAAGTCCTAATTCACCCCCCTCTTAGGCGTCACCTGTTTCCTACAAGTGGTATCAGAGCCAGTTTGGCTCATTTGAAACGCTTTAGCTTCACCGCTAAAAGAGCCGACGCTTTTTAGAGGAAGGGATGGATACCCATAGGCCACCACACTTTGACGGCACTAACTTCCCATATTATAGTGCTAGAATGGCTTGTTACCTAGAGGCCGTTGATCTAGGTGTTTGGAGAGTCACTCGTGACGGGATGAAACCCCTCAAGAATCCCGAGAAACCCACCACGAGTGAGGAAAAAGAAATCCATTTAAATGCTAGAGCCAAAAATTGCTTGTATGAATCTCTTAGCATGGATATTTTCAATCAAGTATTTACCCTGAAAACTCCTAATGAGATTTGGCTAAAATTGCATGAGCTCCATGACGGCACATCCAATGTCCGTGAGCAAAAACATTGCCTAGTCTTAAATGAGTATAATTCTTTTGCTATGAAAGATGATGAGCTTGTTAGAGATGTATTCTCGTTTGAATCTAATTATCAATGAGCTCAATTCGATTGGCATTAATAAGCTAGGTGATGCGGACATTGTGAGGAAGATTATCTCCCTGCTACCACAACAAAGATATGGAAGCATCATCACCATCCTTCACAACATGGAGGACTTGAGCAACATGACCCCGACCATCGTGATTGGGAAAATCGCGGCTTTTGAGATGTCGCGAAAAATGAGTCGGGGAGAGGAGCCAACTTCCTCAAGACCATATGCTTTTGCATGTGATGAAAGGAAGGGCAAAAAGAAGGCTCCCACTCCAAGTTCCTCAAGTGAAGAAGGAGAAGAAGAAGAAAGTGATGATGATGAAGATAATCAACCATGCACATCATCCTCCGAGGACGAAGAGACAATCCGACGCGTCGGAAAGGTAATGGGATGATCCGCAAGATTAATCTAATGGGTGTGCCCCTGCAGGTCGAGGATCTTCTCTTTAACATTGACAGGAAAAAGCAAAGGAAGATAGGATGCTTCGCATGTGGGGAGAAGGGCCACTTCAGGGACAACTGTCCAAATATGGCCAAACCCAAAAAGGAGAGGAGCAAAGGCACGCTAACAAGTGTTAGAACTTGGGATGATTCTTCAAGTGAAGATGAACCTCCAAGGACGCGCACCCACCGGTCCTCGTCACGATCATCACGGTCATCACACAAATGCCTTATGGCAAGAGGTAACAAAAGCATTCCATCCTCTAGTGATGAAAGTAGTAGTGATGATGAAGGTGAGGGAAAGCCCTCTCTAGATGAGCTTGCGGAAGCCGTAGAATTTTTCCAGGATGTTTGCACTAAGCAAAAAGCTCAGCTTAAAACTTTGAAAAATAAGTTGGTTAGCTCTCAAAATGATTACAAAGGTTTGCTAGAAAAATTTGAAACTTTTGCAAACTTAAATAGTGAGCTAACAACTAAAATTGAGCTATTAGAATCTAGTGCTCCATCCACTGCTACCGATGACAACCTTATTAAGAAGAATGAAAAACTTAAGGCTAAGTTAGCTAGCTCCCAAGAAGCTATTGAAAATTTGCTAGAGAAAATGGAAATTCTTAGCATACACAATAATGAGCTAACTACTAAGCTAGAAAACATTGGTAGCACCCCAGCAGCATCTTTAGTTGAAATACCTGAAATAATTAAGAAAGATGCTTCTACTTCCTGCTTTGATTTAATTGACGATTCTAACCCCTGCAACCAAGTCGTTGTTGAGAATATTGTTGTAGAGACATGTTCGGATGAGGTTGCAAAGGAAAATGAACAATTAAAGCAAGAAGTGGCTCGCCTTGGCAAGGCTTTGTATGACAAGAAAGGCAAAGCCAAACAAATCCGACCTCCACAGGATAACACCACTGCGGGAGTGAACAAGCCTGTAGAGGGAGAAACTGTGATTTGTAGGCTATGGCACATGGAAGGCCATAAGTCTTTCCAATGCAAGGCGATGACCGGGGATAAACAAAGGCAAAAGCTCAAGCAAAAGCCATCAAGCAAAATCTCCAACACCTACATCAAAAAGGTGAACAAAAAGGATGCTACACCATATTTGATCAAGAAGAAAAAGAACAGAAAGGTGATAGCAATCAAGGCCAACAAGCAAGCCAACAAAGGAAAGAGGGCCAAACGCATCTGGGTGCCAAAGGAAATAATTTCAACCATGAAAAGCACCAAGAAGGTTTGGATCCCGAAAGGGAAGTGAGTGGACCGAAGGTCTGCGGGAAATTTGGAGACTTGGCAAATTTGGGATGTATATCATGGGATACATCATATTGGATCAAGTTAATTGCCAAGTGGGTTAGTGAAAATTTTGGACCCAAATTTCCCACCCATGACTAAGGTAACTAGCTTTATTGTATTCTTCGTCTTTAGATATGCGTATCTATTTATCTTTTATCTAGTTTACCTTTCTTGCCTAGTATTACATTTGTTATGTACTTTTGTTTAAAATCATGCATACTAGGTAAATCATATGGTAGGATTGCTTGTTTTTAATTCATATACTTAAGCAAACCTACATGGCTTAAAATGTTTATTTAAGCACGACACATAGCTTTTATATTACTCCATAGTAAATGATGCATCAATTGAAAACTTTGATTCCTACAAGTTGTATCATTTAACTTATATGTGCCAAAGTTTGGATTATGGATAATTTGCCCCTCTTGATATCAAATCAAAGTGCATGTCTCCTACAAGTATTCAAAACTTGTATGCACACCTTTAGGGGGAGGTTACTCTATAATCTAACACTTTGAGACTAACACCTTTTCAAGTCTATTTCATGTGATAGTCTCATTGTAAGGAAAATAAGGTCCCCGGAGAAAGACAACAATCTTCCACTGCAAAATCTCCAAGAACTCTCATGTCTCTCAAGCTCGCCATTGATCTCCAATTGGTATCTTTTGAGACTACATTCAGTATCATTTACATGTCTTCTCCAATATTTGATTAGACTATATTTCATATCATATGCTTCCGTGTTGCCAAAATGCATAAGTAGTTAACTCATATTCTGTTACCTATGCATAAGGGAAGTCAGTCTTTTCAAATCATGTCTTGCACCTCTAATTTTCACATGCTTTTTTCCTAAGTAGAGGATCTCTGTCAGGGGGAGTATTTCTTCATCTCTAAAAAGGGGGAGAAACTTCTTTCTAAAGAGAACACTCATTTAGGGGGAGTAATCTTTTGAGGACTCCTTCAAGTGGTATCATTCATATGGTTTATTTTAATATCCTTCTAGTGGTATCATTTGATAGATTTCTTGTTGAGGGCAAGCTTTTATTTACTTCCTACATGTTTTAATGTCTTCCTTTTCGGTGGTGATGCCAAAGGGGGAGAAGTTTAGGGACCAAAGCAATGAAAACTATATCAAACACCAAACACCACCAATTTAAAATTTTATATCTACAAATGGTTTTTCAAGTGGTTTTGGTTATTTGGTCCAAAAATAGGAAGTAAGTGAATTATGGAGTTAGGGGGAGGCTTAAGTCCATAATATCACATTGTGGGGACAATCATGCATCTTAGCAAGTAAAATGCATATTTTCATTCAAATACTTGTATTATTTGCTTGCTTTGGTTGTGTTGTCATCAATCACCAAAAAGGGGGAGATTGTAAGGAAAATGGACCCCGGGCCATTTGGCTAATTGAGTTTTGGTGTTTGATGAACAACACAATCCGTGAACTAATAAGTTTTCTAGTGTTTGTGTTTGTAGTTCACAGGATGCGAAGAGAATTGGACCAAGGCAATGAGGATGCAACACCTCAAAAGAAGACATAAAAAGATACATAGGAGTCCAATACTCAAGAACAAAGAAGCCCGAAGAAATCAGCGAAGAAATCCAAGATAAGGGCTGTCAGCCAGCGCCTGGTGGCGCACCGGACATTGGTGTCCGGTGTGCACCGGACTGTCCGGTGAGGCACCGGACAGTCTGCGCAGAGAGGCCGCAGACAGGCGCTCTCTGGCTGTAGCACCGGACTATCCGGTGTGCCAACGGGCAGACAGGAACGGTCGGATCCAACGGTCGACTGCTACAGGCGCCAACAGTCGGCTGACGTGGCGTGCACCGGACATCTACTGTGTAGTGTCCGGTGGTGCACCGGACTGTCCGGTGCACCCGACGACAGAAAGCTGATGCTTTCTGTCCAACGGCTAGTTGGGGGTGTGGAGGCTATAAATACCACCCCAACCGGCCATTCTCAAGTGTGAGAGCCCAAGCAACATACTAAGGCATATAGTGCACATTTCCAAGAGCTCAAACACCCAAGTGCTTAATAGAATCACTCGGTGATTAGCGTAGGTGCTTTGCGAAGTGCTTAGGTTAGTTAGACCGCTTTAGCGCTTGCTCTAGGTGAACCCTAGATTGTTGAGTGAGTTTAGATAAACCTCACAACCCCTCGGCTCTTGCGTGAGTCGTTGTAATTGTACCGAGTGGGGCGAGAGTCTTGCGAGACCGTGACAACCGCGTTTGTGTCACGGCCGCCACCGTGTACCGGAGGGAATGAGGCTCGCGGCGTTTCGGCCGGAAGCTCGATAGTGGAGACGGCGGGGAGCGTCCGAGAGGAGCCGGAAGCGGAGCACCACTTGCGCGTGGAGAAGGCCCGTGGCTCTCTACGGAGTTACTCGACCGTGGTGCTTGGCCCTCGCGTGGGCTTCCCTTTGCGTAGGGGCACCAACGAGGATTAGTCGGGACCTTGCGTGGTTCCGGATACCTCGGTAAAAATACCGGCGTCATCCACGAGAGTTTGCTTCTCTACTTAGCTCTTTACATTCCGCATTTATATTAAGCATTTAAGTTTCAATCTTATTGTCATACTTATTTAGTGTAGATTGAAACTTAGCCTTTGCGGTAGAGATAGCAACACTTAGACAAAACCTAGTTTGCACATTCTAGTTTTGATTATTTGCATAGGTTTTGCTCTAGGGATTTAATTGTGGCCTAGTTTAGTAAAAGAGCTTAGAAGTCCTAATTCACCCCCCCCTCTTAGGCGTCACCTGTTTCCTACAGGTGTTCTTTTTGCAGGACAAATCAGAAACCCAAGGGACCCTAAAGCGCTTTCTAAGGAGGGCTCAAAATGAATTTGAGCTAAAGGTGAAAAAGATAAGGAGTGACAATGGGTCCGAGTTCAAGAATCTGCAAGTTGAAGAGTTTCTTGAGGAGGAAGGCATCAAGCATGAGTTCTCCGCTCCCTACACACCACAACAAAATGGTGTGGTAGAGAGGAAGAACAGGACACTAATTGACATAGCGAGAACAATGCTTGGAGAGTACAAGACGCCTGAGCGGTTTTTGTCGGAAGTTGTGAACACAGCTTGCCACGCCATAAACCGGCTCTATCTGCATCGCCTCCTCAAGAAGACCTCCTATGAACTCCTTACCGATAACAAACCCAATGTCTCTTACTTTTGTGTATTTGGGAGCAAATGCTACATTCTGGTGAAGAAAGGTAGACATTCTAAATTTGCCCCAAGGCAGTAGAAGGGTTTTTACTAGGGTATGAATCAAATACAAAGGCGTATAGGGTCTTCAACAAATCATCAGGATTAGTTGAAGTCTCTAGCGACGTTGTATTTGATGAGACTAATGGCTCTCCAAGAGAGCAAATTGATCTTGATGACATAGATGAGGATGAAGTTCCAACGGCCGCAATGCGCACGATGGCGATAGGTGATGTGCGACCACAGGAACAACAGGAGCAAGATCAACCATCTTCCTCTACAATGGTGCATCCCCCAACTCAAGATGATGGACAGGTACCTCAAGAAGAGGAGCGGGATCAAGGGGGGGCACAGGAAGATCAAGTGATGGAGGAAGAAGCACCACGGGTCCCTCCAACTCAAGTCCGAGCGTCGATCCAAAGACATCACCCGTTGATCAAATTCTAGGTGACATCAACAAGGGAGTAACCACTCGCTCACGCTTAGCTAATTTTTGTGAGCATTACTCGTTTGTCTCTTCTATTGAGCCTTTCAGGGTAGAAGAAGCCTTGCAGGATCCGAACTGGGTGTTGACCATGCAGGAAGAACTCAACAACTTCAAGAGAAACGAAGTCTAGAGCCTGGTGCCACGTCCAAAGCAAAATGTTGTGGGAACCAAGTGGGTGTTCCGCAACAAGCAAGACGAACACGGAGTGGTGACAAGAAACAAGGCTCGACTTGTGGCAAAAGGTTATGCCCAAGTCACCGGTTTGGATTTCAAGGAGACTTTTGCTCCTGTGGCTAGGTTAGAGTCAATTCGAATTTTGTTAGCCTATGCCGCTCACCATTCTTTTAGGCTATTCCAAATGGACGTGAAGAGCGCTTTCCTCAATGGGCCAATCAAGGAGGAGGTATACGTGGAACAACCCCCTGGCTTTGAGGACAACAGGTATCCCAACCACGTGTATAAGCTATCTAAGGCACTCTATGGACTTAAGCAAGCCCCAAGAGCATGGTATGAATGCCTTAGAGATTTCTTAATTGCTAATGCTTTCAAGGTTGGAAAAGCCTATCCCACTTTTTACAAAGACTTGTGATGGTGATCTCTTTGTGTGCCAAATTTATGTCGATGACATAATATTTGGTTCTACTAACCAAAAGTCTTGTGAAGAGTTTAGCAGGGTAATGACGCAAAAGTTTGAGATGTCGATGATGGGCGAGTTGACCTACTTCCTTGGATTCCAAGTGAAGCAACTCAAGGACGGCACCTTCATCTCCCAAACGAAGTACACTCATGATCTTCTCAAAAGGTTTGGGATGAAGGACGCCAAGCCCGCGAAAACACTGATGGGAACTGACAGGCACGTTGATCTCAACAAAGGAGCCTCAAAGGTGCATTGAAAGAGAAAAGTGAACTTGGACGATGAAAAGACTTCCACTGCACTCCGGTATTAGTGTACTTACTTTCAAGTTCATACTTGCAATCTCATTGCCTTTTTGCTCTTAATTGACATTTTTGGTGAGACAATGGGGTTAAAGGGCCAAAAATGATCCCGTTTTGGTGCTTAATGCCAAAGGGGGAGAAATTAAGGCCAAAGCAACTGGATCAGCCAACCACTTGAGAATTTTGAAAATAGTAGAGTTAGAATACTCTTATTGCAAAATTTGGTCTCTTATGGGGGAGAATATTGATTATGGGAAAAAGGGAGAGTTTTTGACACTTGATCAATTTTTCTCTTGGAATATCTCTCGATTTGCCCAAACAAGTGTGTTTGACTTAGAGATAGGAAAAAGAATTTGATTTGCAAAAACAAACCAAGTGGTGGCAAAGAGTGATCCAAATATGCCAAATCATAAGCAAAAATAATTTGGTCTTCAATTGCATTAATGTTGCACTTCTTTTGGTTGCTTTTGGATGTGTTGGCATAAATCACCAAAAAGGGGGAGATTGAAAGGGAAATGTGCCCTTGGGCAATTTCTATAAGTATTTTGGTGATTATATGCCCAACACATTAATTGAGCACTTATGTGCAAAATGTGTGAAGAGTGCAAATCAAAGTGTAAGGTATGTCTCTAGACTTAGTATATTATATTGTATACTAATATGTTTGTCTAAGTGCTAGAAACAGGGCCAACAAAAGAACAAAAGCATCGGAAAAGACTTGGCTGTGAACAACCAAGTATCTGCTCGGGCCTGGCACATCGGACTGTCCGGTGGTGCACCGGACAGTGTCCGGTGCGCCAGGCTGGTCAACGGTGAAGTAGCCGGTCTCGGGAAGCGACGGAGTTGTACGACTATAATTCACCGGACTGTCCGGTGGTGCACCAGACTGTCCAGTGAGTCATTCGCGACGAACTCACCGCTCTCGGGAAACGGAAAAGGCGACGTGGCTATAATTCACCGGACTGTCCGGTGGTGCACCGGACTGTCCGGTGAGCCAACGGTCGCCAGCGCCAACGGTCGGCCGCGCAATCTACGGGTGACACGTGGACTGCTCCAACGGTCACCTGGTGCACCGGACTGTCCGGTGTGCACCGGACAGTGTCTGGTGCGCCAACTAGCCTAGAGAAGCAACGGTCGGATGCGCCTGATATGGAAGGAGATCGCGCACCAGACTGCTACAGTGAGTGTCCGGTGGTGCACCGGACTGTCCAGTGCACCACTCGACAGAAGGCAAGATTGGCCTTCCAAGTTGGCCTCCAACGGCTCCTAGCTGCCTTGGGGATATAAAAGGGACCCCTAGGCGCATGGTGTAGAAAACCAAGCTTACAAGAAACATCCTAAGGCAACTAGACTCTGCATTCATGCAATCGGATCATAGTTCTTGAGATTTAAGCACTTTCGAGTTGTAAACTCCTCGCGCTGTGTTTGTGTGTTCATTCTTCACTTGTGTGCGTGGTTATGCTACGTATTTGCGTCTTGTGTGTGTTGCTCTCCTCCCTTACTTCTGTGTCTCTCTTGTGATCATCATTGTAAGGGCAAGAGGCTCCAAATTGTGGAGATTCCTCGCAAACGGGAGAAAGACTATAAGAAAGAAAGCCGTGGTATTCAAGTGGATCATTGGATCGCTTGAAAGGGGTTGAGTGCAACCCTCGTCCATTGGGACGCCACAACATGGAAGTAGGCAAGTGTTACTTGGCTGAACCACAGGATAAAATCGCGTGTCTCGTGTGTTGCTTCTTGTGATTGCTTTGTTCGCATGAGCGTGTTCCATAGCCACTTGATTTCACTAACTCCTTAACAATCAAGTTTGTGGCTATTTAGTCGTTGATTTTACAGGATCACCTACTCACCCCCCCTCTAGGTGCTCTCAAGGAGCAGGTACCCCATATTGAGGGTACCTACAGCGGCCCCGAGCCCACCTCGGGTGAGGCGGTGAATCCGCAAGTGGGGCCATACTCGCGTCTTGTTCAAAAAATGCCAGTCTTATGCAACAACATCATGCATGTAGCTTTCATGCTAAGTGAGTTTTGCTGACATTCTGATATTGTTGTGCAAGGCAAAAAAGAAATGGTCCTACCACGAGGTTACCCAGTTTTCGGTTAGCCAAAAGTTTCTCCCTCTTGGCCCACAGTCGCTAAGGATCCCTGGAGACCGTCCTAGACGTGGGGGACCATCTTTAGTCCAGAGAGCTACTCCTGAGTATGATTTAAACAATGTTTAGGAGCATTTGGTATTCCAAGAATGGCTTAGGAGTAGTGCTTAGAAGCTGTACCATTGGGATCCTAGCTTTGATGTACTCATTCCATCGATTTATGCAGTCGAATTTTTGCCAGGACAAGTTTATGGGATTCGGCCCTTAATTTTGAACAAGACGTAGGCCTTTCAGGTACTTGGTCCAAAAAGTACTAGGTTAGCTATTCTAGGTGGTGGAAGGTGTAGGCTTACGGTACAGAACCAAGCTAAGCGGATACCCAGCTCCGGACTACCCGCGAGAATGTGGACTTTTCCTTTAGACCAGGTACCATTCAACATGTGCCCTTGTTCAGTATTAAGTGGGGATATAAATTGGGTAGCAAATATTGTTACATAATCCAGATTTCATGATAACAATAAAGCTAAGAATCTTGATGTGTACACCTCCAACTGTGGTTATCGGATTCCTTTTCCTTTTACCTTCTTCATAGAGCTTTGACAGCTTTAGAGGTTCGAGTCCTTCACCAGGCTAAGGACCATCTAGGGCATGGTCTAGGATTAGCAATGTTCCCTTAAGGCATTTGCTTTCATTGTATTCAATCCTTTGAACCATGTAACTTAACTTTGTTGAACGTAGTTTGAAGCCAGTCCCTAGAATCTGAATATAGTTTGGACTCCCGAGTACTTGATCCGGAAGATACTTGTTGGGGACTTGTTCTCAAATGCTATGAGTTAAGAACAAGGCAACATAAAATGTTAAAGGTTAATGCCCTTCGCCCTTCAAAGCATTATCTCCCTTAGGATATAATGATCTTCAGACGAAGGTCATGAAGGACTTACCTTCATCACCGCATCATATGTTAATGAAAAAAGAAGCATATGAAACATAAGAAGCAACATGAATAATCATATGATATTATTTACTATTTCTTATTTATATTATCACGGATAAACAGAAACAATATTGAATTATATTTATACCTTCGGCTTGACAGAAGGTAAAAGTTCAAGCGTGATGCACGGGCGAATATAAGTCAGTGTGAACAGTACGGGGGTACTGTTCATCTATTTATAGGCACAGGGCGCAGCCTGTGTAAAATTACATTCATGCCCTTTATGTTTGCTATTGACTTAATGACAATTCAATAAGGACTAGATAGTATTTTCCCCTTTCAGTCGGTTCCCTTTTCTGCCATTGAGCCGAAGCTCCCTTGCGCGTAGCTTCGGAGCTACATCATCCTTCGTCTCGACCATGCTTTTCATATTGTGTACAGTTTTATTCCGAGTCCGAAGGTACCTGTACATATATTACACTTGGGAAACATTGTTAAATCATGTTTTTGAGGACCTTCAAAAACGAAGGCCCCCAAAAGTAGCCCCTCGCAGTATTAATTTGTCATAACAACGAATTCAGACTGCGACATGAACGAAGGCCTTAAGTCGAAGGTCCGAAAAAACACCTTCCCTTTGCTAGAATAGCAATACAATGACAGATGGTGTCCACCAAGTTGCAAAGCACTGGGCGTATAAATATGAACTCACACCGGTAGCATTTGATACGCTGTTTCTGCCATTTGCATTATTTTCTCAAACTTTTCGGAAGAGATGGCCCGGAGCCTGGATGGATGAGTGGTTTTATGTGAAAAATGATTTAAAGACAAGGGAAGACATTATAGAAATCATCCAGCGCCCCATCTGGTCTCGCTTCGGCCTTCAAAGGCCGAAGGTGGAAATTGATGACGTTGTTGAAGCGTGTCAGAGGGCTTTCAGTGCGGTGTGTGCCTTCATTGGCACAAGGGATCTGATTCAAGAGCATATATCCTTCAGAGTATGGCCACTTGTGGAGAGCTGGGATATGTCGAAGGAGACCACCGCCGACTCTAGTGAGGGTGGTCTGGTCCGAGTATACCTTTAGATTTAGGGAGAAGTTTGATGAGCCAAACGACGACTGGCTGAAGTGCATCGAAGCTACCAGTGATGAGCTGCTTGGAGCATACTCCAAGGCTGAAGATAATGCTCTGTCCGCAGCCTTTGGAGGTCAAGGCAAGAAAAGATTTAACAGGGTATTAGATGTTATTGGCTTCGTATATCCTGATTACCGCTACCTGCTGCGAGGGCAAGAAAGAAAGAGGAAGATTGTTGCTTCGGTCACCCCAGCTGAGCCTATGCCGAAGAGCAAAAAGGTGAAGGTTCTGACCCGTCGGTCGCGTTATATTGAACTGGCTGTAGTGCCTGAATTTGGCGTAGGTCCTCCTCGGCAGCCGAAGCAACACAAACTGCTCCGATTGCACAGAGCGCTGCAGAGGCGATCGTAGTTTCGAAGGTACCCATAGCCGAGCCAATCGAGGCTAAGGTTGATACGGCTGAAGAGGCAAAGGTTGAAGAAATAATAAAAATGCCAAAAATTATGAGCCCTCCGACAGAGACAAAACTGTCGAAGGTGCAAAAGGATTCTGTCGCAACTCCCAAGAGGAGGAGGATGGCTAACATGCTGGATGCTGTGCTGGAGACTACAAAGGCCTTGAGCCCTGCTCCTACAAAGAAAATTGCTGAAGCTGCCCAAGCGCAAGTCGAAGACGAAACTGGACAAGCAAAAGCCGAAGCTACGAAAATTCAGGCTGAAGCCGAAGCTGGGCTTCCAGCGCCCGTCGCGGCGAAGCCTGCCGCGCCTGAGGAAAAAACGTCAGGCCAAGATATGGCAGAAAGGGCAAGATCTCCTGCCTCCAAAGCGCAGGCCGAAGCTGCTGATTACATTTATCGACATGCTTCGAGGAAGAAATTGTCTGAAAATGAAATCGGAAGCAAGGCATTATGCTCAAAAGCTAAAATATTCGAAAGGAGCCTTAGTATTTAACGGAAGTAATGAAGATTATTTCATGTACTGTCTCCCGGATAACAAAGAAATATCCGTTTGTCGGGATATAGATAAGAGCATGGGATTCCCGAAGCTAGAAGATGGTCTTTCGATTTTGTCGAAGGATGATCTTGCTCACAGCCTAGCATACAACAGTATAAAGGTATAGAAGTTAGCTTTGAATTTGAGAATGACGTATTTTATTTGTCATACTAAATTTTCTTCTCTTTTGTTATAGGGCTTGATTCTTAGTAATGCCCTGAGGGCACAGAAGAATATTGATGACGAAGGCTATACAATGGCTCTGAATAACCTTCATTCAGAGGTGATTGAATTGAGAAACGAAGGTCTTGAAAAAGACAAAATCTTAATTTCATTGATAAACAAATTGAAGGAAGACGAAGCTAGTTTCAAAGCTCAGGCTGAAGCCCAAAATACTGAATTTGAAGACCTTCAGAGACAACTGGCCGAAGCTAAGGAAAACTGCGCACTCGCTCAAGCTAACCAAGAAATTAGCAAATATTGGAAAAAATCATCTAGAGAAAAATGTTGAAGAACTTCGCACATCCAAGGAAAGGTGCTTTGAAAAATCCTTGGATTGCGTGAAGAAAATAAAAGCTAGCTTCACCAAAGTGGGTGCCTTCTGTGCTGAAGAAAACTTCATACGGGGCGACCCCGAAGGCGTTGTTGAATGGATAAGCGGAGAAGCCGAGACCTTCAAAGAAATTTTGAGTGATCGCGGGGATGTTTGCATGTTTTCCGGTGCACGGGGAATTTCAGCCATCTTGGAGAAGGCGGGATGTGATCACATTAAAGCCGTAGCCCAGGCCGAAGCTGCCTTCTCCGTAGATGATATGAAGGACCCTTCAGCTGAAGCAACCTTGATGGGCGGGAAATTTTACAATGATGTCTGGGTGATTGGTGGCCGAGAGATGGCCCATGAAATTATAAAGAAAAGTGAAAAAGACACCCATGACGCCCGAGCAGAAGCAAGACGAGCTGAAGAGGCTACAGAGCGCAAAAAACGTACAGGTAATATTTTTTGTTTTTAGCTTCGGCATGTTTTTGTGGCTTCGGACTGATTAATTTTTCCTACTTCAGCTGAATTATCTCCGCCGCCGGAACCGTTCGAGCCCCTAGCTGATCTAGAAATGAAGGAAGCGCTGGACATCATAAACATGGCTGAATCCATTGTCGACGAAGTCGTCAACATATTGCAGAACAAAGTTGCAGAGAAAGTCCTTAAAGAGGAATAGATTTGTTTGTAATAAACATTTTAAAAAGCTTGACTTATATAACGAATGAAGGAAGATTAGGTTTCTACTGTAACAAATCTATGTAATATTTGGAATGTGTAATGTTGAATTGAATATGTAAATTATTGCAGTTTATTTCTTTGCGATGTATGAAATTTACACACACCGTTTTTGAGCCTTCGGCGAAAAAACACCTTCCTTCTTTTCATGCTTCGTAAAGAAAAAGATCCATGCTTTGTAAAGAAAGATATCCATGCTTTGTAATGAGAGATCCCTTCTCGTGACAAGGCTGATAAAAAACTGTATTTCCCGAAACTTACTTCGTGCCTTAGCACCTTTTTATTTTGATGAAGCATTTGCTGAGGATCAGCTTCGTATTCAATTCTCGTGTCATTGATGCAATATGATGTATGATATGATGTTATGGGAAATGATGTGATGATATGATGCAAAATGATGAGGATGCCAAAGACACACGCCCACATTGGAACACACAAGCTCTGCATCCCCTTAGGAACGACTTTTGAGCTTCTTCACCTTCTATTTCGGTGATATAAGTTCTGCATCCTTAGTAACGTCTTTTGAACTTCTTCGCCTTCTATTTTGGCGGTATAAGTTCTGCATCCCCTTAGGAACGACTTTTCAACTTCTTCGCCTTATATTTCGGTGGTATTTGGCTCTGCATTCCCTTTGGAACGACTTTTGAGCAGAAAACTTACGTTGCGCTCCCTTAGGAGCGACTTTTTGTAACTTCAGCAAATTAGGCTTTGTATTCTCTTAGGAATGACTTTTGAGCTTCGTAAATCTGTGAAGAAGATATATTTCATTTTGATAGAAGCAAAATCATTACAAGAAATTAAAACTAAATTTACATTGCTTGTTCCTTATTAAAAAGCAAAATGGCATAGAACATAAAATATTTCAGAAGCAGGATATCGCTCAGTATATGTTCTTTGATTCTGGTACAGTACTATTGACTATACGAGCTTCAGATTTCTCCCTTAATTCACGTTGTTGTTGGGAATGCTGGCGCCCTTCTGGCTGCTGGCTTCGGGAATAAGTAGGTTGCAGTAGTGGTGGCGGTGGGAGTTGGGGTCAAGAAGCCTATGAATGGCTTGCCGAAGCAACAGAAGCTGCAGGTTGGTTGCCCACATATTCTGGTATGTAGGGAGAGTGGCATGAAGCAGTATGTAGGACTTGCTTCGGCTGATTCTGTGGAGCTTCTGCTTCGGCAATCTCTTTTTGCTTCAGAATAGTGATCTGGCAGGTTCTTGTAGTGTGGCCTTTGTCCTCACCACAGAATAAGCAATAAATTTTTCTGGGCTGATCCCCATATCTTTCTCCGAAGCCCTGCCGCCTCTGCCCCTTGGAGCTGGTGGCCTGAAGGAGCTTTGCTGCTGTCCGAAGACTGTGAGGTGTGTTGTGGCCTCTGAAGCTGGCTTCCTTTGTTGTCATTCTGACTGGAGTTGTGGATTGATCTGACATGTCTAGGGTGGATTCTCCCTCCGAAGCCCCTAGTCATCTCAGAAAATCTGTAAGCTTCCTCCCTTCTTTGTCGGAAGTCATTATCAGCCCGGATGTACTCATCCATTTCTAAAGCAGCATCTCCAGAGTTTGGGGAGGTTTCCTGGCAAAGTATTGAGCCGTAGGTCCTGGCCGAAGACCCTTGATCATGGCCTCAATGACGATTTCATTGGGCACTGTGGGTGCCTGTGCTCTCAGTCGCAAGAACCTTCGAAAATACGCCTGAATGTATTCCTCATGGTCTTGTGTGCACCGGAACAAGGTCTGAGTTGTCACTGGCTTCGTCTGAAAGCCTTGAAAAGTGGTAACCAACATGTCCTTGAGCTTCTGCCATGACGTGATTGTCCCTGGCCAAAGAGAAGAATACCATGTCTGGGCCATGTTTCGGACTGCCATGACGAAGGACTTTGCCATGACAGCCGCATTGCCTCCGTATGAGGATATTGTTGCCTCATAGCTCATCAAGAATTGCTTTGGGTCCGAGTGCTAGGGATGGCAGTTGGACCCATGGATATGGATACCCGCGGGTTTCGTACCCGACGGATATGGATATGGGTAGAAAAACTCACCTGCGGGCCTATCGGGTCGGATACCCAAAATACATCGGGTCGGGTATGGGTAAAATACTTTACCCACGAATATCCAGTGGATACCCGAAATATCAATATACATTTAAAGGTGCTACATCCACTAAAAATGTGCTACATTCACTAGAAAAACTCACCCGCATGTGTTGTTGATTAATGAATATAAATTTGTGTTGTGTTAATAGTCAACTGTAATGTAATCGAGACCAATGAGACATTGACAATGTTATGACTGTCAACTGTCATGAACTCATTACGCTTTTATTCTCTTTACTCAAATTTAAATTTATTGGATGTGATAATTATGAGTTGAGATATTGTATTGACATGTAGCCAAATATAGTCATTCTCGTGTTGCATTGGTGCTTAGATAGAAACTAAAATATTTTATGCATTTATTATAATACTGACCGAATGTTATTTAGTCTACAATAGCATATCCACTGGATACCCGATGGGCACGGGTACGGGTACAGTTTCTCGCCCGATTCGCTTGGTGGGTTTGGATATTTGTAGAAGTCTCGGGTACAATTTTGGGTCGGGTATTATTATACCGAACAAAATCCGACCCGCTGCCATCCCTACCGAGTGCCCATTGTACATGGGTAGCTGGGGTGGCTCGTAGGATTGTGGCCATGGGATAGCCTGCAATTCTGCTGCCAGGGGAGAAGCATCATCAAAAGTAAAGGTACCATGATTAAAATCATCGTACCTTTCATCTTCGTTGAATGAGCCCTCTTGACGAAGCTCCCTGTGTTGGGGCCTTCGGTCATGATCATCTTGAGTAAGATGACGCACTCCTCAGTAGCTTCATCGATCTTCCTTTGAAGATCGGCCAGCCGAGCCATCTGCTGGTGGATGATTTCCATGTCCCTGATCTCCTGGTCTAACTCCTCCTCCTGAAGTGTTGGACTGGTGGATGATTTCCATGTCCCTGATCTCCTGGTCTAACTCCTCCTCCTGAAGTGTTGGACTGGTGGCCTTTCTCTTTTGGCTTTTGTCCTCTCGGAGAGAGAGAGAGAGAGAGAGAGAGAGAGAGTCTCCTGGTTTATGTCCATTGGCTGCAGTGCAGCCCCTGGCGCTGTTATCTTCTTCGGCGGCATGACGAAGGTTGATGCTTTGCCGAAGTTTGTGGAAGTGAGTACACCGGAGGTGGGCGCCAATGTTGGGGACTTGTTCTCAAATGCTATGAGTTAAGAACAAGGCAACATAAAATGTTAAAGGTTAATGCCCTTCGCCCTTCGAAGCATTATCTCCCTTAGGATATAATGATCTTCAGACGAAGGTCATGAAGGACTTACCTTCATCACCGCATCATATGTTAATGAAAAAAAGAAGCATATGAAACATAAGAAGCAACATGAATAATAATATGATATTATTTACTATTTCTTATTTATACTATCATGGATAAACAGAAACAATATTGAATTACATTTATACCTTCGACTCGACAGAAGGTAAAAGTTCAAGCGTGACGCACGGGCGAATACAAGTCAGCGTGAACAGTACGGGGTACTGTTCATCTATTTATAGGCACAGGGCGCAACCTGTGTAAAATTACATTCATGCCCTTTATGTTTGCTATTGACTTAATGACAATTCAACAAGGACTAGATAGCCTTTTCCCCTTTAAGTCGGTTCCCTTTTCTGCCGCTGAGCCGAAGCTCCCTTGCGCGTAGCTTCGGAGCTGCATCATCCTTCGTCTCGACCATGCTTTTCATATTGTGTACAGTTTTATTCCAAGTCTGAAAGTACCTGTACATATATTACACTTGGGAAACATTCTTAAATCATGTTTTTGAGGACCTTTGGATGACGAAGGCCCCCAACAACACTAAGTCAGTTATTCTCGAGTGGTGGAAGGTGTAGGCTTATGGTACGGGACCTAGCTAAGCGGCTACCCAGATCCGAACCACCCCGAGAGAATGTGGACGTTTCCCTTAGACCAAGCCCTTAGCAATCCATACCACATTCATCATCAAGCGAGGCTTCAAACTAAGTGCAAAGCAAACTACATAATTCCGTTATCATGACTTACAACAAAAGCATGGATCCTTAGTGGCGCAAAGCTTTGTAAAATAAAAAGAAACATATGGATGAGAACGCACCCTTCTTCCATAACCAGACACCAGAAATATGTATACTAGAGACCGGTAAACAAGTGAAGAGTCTTTCTTTCTCTCTTTTTCTCATCTGGATGGTAGTGACAACCTTGAATACCATCATGCTCTGCTGGGGGTCGACGCCTGCGACCCCGAGCATGACAGGTCCTGGAGGAGGGCCAACGGCAGTAACCTTAGGTGTCGTGGTTGAGGTTTCCATTGCCTATTGCCTAATGGCGTTGGCACATCAATTGAGGTGCCACCTGAGATTGACGGCGAGCATCTTGAGGCATCGCTTTTCCGCCTTTCACCAAATGTCGGCAAATCCACCTCGGTCGAGCTCGTCGGCGGATGAGTGGGATGTAATCAGCAAGGGGCCACGCTAAGTGCCCCGCCCCCTACCTGGCGCGCCAAATGTTGGAGAGAAAAACCTCCAGACGGGTGGTGGAGTGCACCCGCCTTGATCCTATGATGAGGAGGGGGATGAAGAACATGAGAACACAAGGGTTAAAGTGGTTCGGGCTGCTGAAGCACAATACTCTACATCCACTATGAGTTGTATTATATGGGAGTCTCTAAGGGAGTCTCTGTGTGTCTATGTTTGTGAGTTCGTGTGTCCCCTTTTATAGCCCAAGGAAGGCACATACATGGTGACCGAGCCCCGACAAGTGGGCCCAGTAATCTATTGCTTGATATGGAGTAAGTGGAGTGGCAGACATAAATATTCTCTTGATCTTCATGTAGATCTCCGGGCTTGTTGCACCCTTGCCCCATCTAATTAGAGTAGGGTGCAAGTGTACGTTGTGGCGTAGGCTGATGCGCTACCACACATAGGGGTGCTTAGGCGGCGGCATCCTGTCTTCTCCGCCTATTTCCTTTTGCCTCGGTAACGCGCGGGCTATAGTGGGAGCCATAATGATAGCAGCCCAAGTGGCGCAGAGAGTCAATGGTCTTGCCTCGGTAGCGCACGAGTGAAGCGTCCCGATCCTTTGGGACTCAAATGTGATACAATTACTAGTCCCAGGAGGCTAGTAACCACATTCCTTACTTCAAATAGTTACAGAGTCTGAGTAATGTTATTACAATACTGGGGGTACAAGCTCGAGAGTGAGCCGAAAATCATAAAACGCAGTGGAAGATAAATTAGCCCAGGCCACAAGCAGAACTGGGTGAAGACACAGCCCCTTCAATCAAGCATAGCAGAAAAGAAGTCTTCAGTTGCTGAAAAACATAAATAAATCTGGATGAATACACTAGGTATTCCGCAAGCCCATCCGGCTCCCGTAAAGAGAAAATGACCTATATTATACATGCTTCATATGGTGGAGTTGAAGTCACTCATCCTTTTTCAGAGAAAGGCAATACTCATTGTTAGGGTTTTCCTGAGACAATAGAAATGACATTTGCTTAACCACCACTGAGCTCCTCGCTCCCGTGGCACTATTTTCTTTCCAGAAACACACACATATTTCCCTGTTCCCGGTTGTTATAGAAACACTAATTGTCATACCATACCAGACTCGTCCATACCATTGGACACAGACTATTCGAATAGGTTTAGACTCTGCGCAGAGGGGTACACTTTACCCACTAGTCCGGCTCAGCGATCCCATGGCCAATGAGATCCGAATCTGAAACTCTTTCCTTCCTTGCACGTCCTAACCTTAACGGTTATACCGGAAGGAGTCAGGCCACCGCCATGTCCAAACCGGACAAAACATTCCCCCTCCTTATCCTCCCGGTGCTCCCCAGCCTTCATAACCCTGGGGTTGGATCGTACGAGTTCAGATCGAGTGGCTGCCCACACAGCCTCGAGTGGTTGTACTTTTTATGAGTACAGGTAATGAAAGATGACAAGCCGGTCCTTATATGAGAGGACAATCCTTCTGCTCATGCCTAAACCAGCTGAGCCATCACCTTAGGCCCTCCCCTAAACCAGGGAGTCCCTGATCATCCTACTCACCAGGTGATGAGGGTGAATACCCTTCATCGCACACCTTTGAAAACATGTTACTTGCACCCTTTTACTTATCCCATATCTTGTAATCAAAGGTATTAGTTAATGCGGACTCTCTCACGCTCACCATGCAATTCGATTCCATTCCATAATCCAGGCTTAGGTAGTGGTAGAGAGAAATAGGTAAATAATGCATCAAGGGAAAGATGGACTCGCCTTCGTCGAAGCTTTCCTGGCACAAGAGGTTTATCCCGGAGGGGTCGGGTTCTTGCCCTTCTTCCGGAGCTATAAATTCCGAAGGATCGGATCCCTCTTCCGCTAATCAAACACAGATAATAACAATACATCAATCATGGTGACTTTAGTGGGGTGTGCCATTTCTTATATCTCATTATTTTGGTGCCCTACAATTTATTTGAACTATTTTTGGTACATACAATATTAGATATAATTCTATATGAGAAAAATGGGAAAAGAAAAGAGAAAATAAAAAGAAAAAGGGTTTCCTGCCTTGCTGGGCCGGGGGGTATTTCGGCCCACCCGGGCGCAAGCGCGCGCGCGGGCGCGGCTGGCGGCCCAGTTGGCCCAGCGGCGAGGGACGGCGGGGGAACGGCGCTGTGGTGTGGGGCCCACATACCAGCAAGGGGGAGGGAGTTTAACGGCGCGGGTTGTAACGGAGGGAGGGGGAGTCGACCGGGGTTCGACCGGCGGTGGGAATCCGCGGCGGTTCTCCGCCGTGGGTCTGGTTCCGCGGCGGGGAGGTGGTGGTGCTGCACGGGCGGGGGCAGGCGATCACAGGAGTGGGGTCAATTTGACCGACGGGGCCTAGGGTGGCCGGTCCGCGGCGTGGTGGCGGGTGTCCACGGCGGTGAGGTCGCCAGTGAGGTTGCTGGGTGCCGTAGGAGGTGGGGAGGGGTGCCCTGTGACCGTGAGTGTGTGGCGGAGATTCGCGCACTGGTTAATTGGACTGATGTTCACTATGAAGGGGGAAATGGAGCTCACCGGAGTGACGGGGAAGCACGGCGGCGCTAGCTTGATTTGTTTGGGGAGAAGCGGAGGAGTTGGCTGGAGCTGGTGTGGAGAGGACGGGGCTCGGGCAGCTCCTTTTATAGGCGCCCAGGAGAGGGAGAGGGATGGAGGGGACGGCGAGCGCCGACGAGCTCGCCATGATGGCAGGAATGGAGCTAACAGCGATTGGGACGGCTCGGGCAAGCGAGGGGTGAGGGGACGGCACGGGCACAGTGGCGGGGTGGTTGCTGAGGCCGGTGCAAGCCTTAATGGCGAGGCGACGGGGTGTGAGGCGCTCAGCGGCGAATGCGCCGGTGAGGCATGGGCGAGATCGACGGAGCTGACAGGCGGGCCCGAGCTGCCAGGGAGAGAGCGGCACGAGAGGGAGGGAGTCGAGTCGCTGACTGGTGAGGCCGACCTGTCAGCGGAGGCGCGGGCGCGCGAAGTTGGGCCGCCTGGGCCGGGGAGAGGGGGGAGAAGCGCGGGCGTGGCACGGTTTGGGCCAGAATCGGCCCAGCCGAGGGGGGTTTCTTTTCTTTTTCTTTTTCTGATTTCTATTTCTTTTCCTTTTCTATTTTTGCTTCTTTTATTTCTTTTTCCTTTGAATCAAAAATTTTCTAAATGATCTTGAGTGATGAATATAGTCTATGTGAGGTGCTCCTATCATTTCAAGTGTATGCACATGATGAGATGATCTAAGGGTGGAGTTTAGGGAGAAAATAAAATAAGAGGGGGGGTTAGGAGGTTAGGGTTTCAAACCTTGGGTTGGGATTTTTGGGATGTTACAAACCTACCCCACTTAAAGGAATCTCGCCCTCGAGATTTAGACTGGATTTGGGAAAAGATAAGGGTATTCCCTTCTCAAGGAGTCCTCACTCTCCCAGGTAGCTTCCTCTTCTCCTTCTCTGTTCCACTGAACTTTACAGAGCTTCACTTCTGAGGTGCGGGTCTTTCGGACAGCCGAATCAAGAATCTTAACTGGCTTCTCTCGGTACTGAAGATCTTTCTGAATCTGCACTGGCTCTTCTTCGATGTGACTTTCTGGTGCTTGCAGGCATTTGCGGAGCTGGGATACGTGAAACACATTGTGGATGTTAGACATGGACTCTGGTAGTTCAAGACGGTATGCTGTGGGTCCCACTCTGCCAATGATGGGTTAGGGACCGACGAATCGCGGTGCTAGTTTTCCTTTCACTTGGAACCTCCTGACACCACGCATCGGGGAGACCTTCAGGTAGACGAAGTCTCCTTCTTCAAATCTGAGCTCTCTCCGCCTATTGTCCGCATAACTCTTCTGCCGTGGATCAGGGCAACTTTCTCTTCTGCCTCTTTGACAAAGGCAGGTCCTTCTAGTGCTTTTTCCCCTTCGTTGGACCACATGAGAGGTGTCTGGCATTTTCGTCCATACAACGAATGGTGACCTCTTGATGCTGGCTTGATAGCTGTTGTTGTATGAGAACTCTGCGTAGGGTAGACTGGATTCCCAACTTCTATCAAATGCTAGCACACATGCTCTTAATAGATCTTCGAGGACTTTGTTAACTCTTTCTGTCTGCCCGTCTGTCTGAGGGTGATAAGCGGTGCTGAAATCTAGCTTGGTGCCCATAGCTTTCTGAAGGCTTGTCCAGAATTTGGAGGTGAACTGGGTTCCCCTGTCTGACACTATCTTTCTTGGGATGCCATGGAGTCTTACTATCTCTTTGAGATAAATTCGGGCAAGGGTGGCACCTCCAAAGGTAGTTTTTACTGGAATGAAATGGGCTACCTTGGTGAGGCGATCTATTATTACCCAGATAGAGTCATCCCCTTTTTGTGTCTGGGGTAGTCCGGTTACAAAATCCATGCCTATTTCTTCCCACTTCCATTCAGGCACGGGGAGGGGTTGTAATAGGCCTGCAGGTTTTTGGTGCTTGGCCTTCGTCCGTTGGCAGGTGTCACACCGGGCCACATACTAGGCTATCTCTTTCTTCATCCCTCTCCACCAATATCTAGTTTTGAGGTCAAGGTACATCTTGGTAGTTCCTGGGTGGATGGAGTAGGCTGAGTTGTGAGCTTTCTCGAGCAGGACCTCGCGTGCTTCCACTTTTGGTACACACAGACGATTTTTGAACCAAAGGGCTCCTTGTTCATCTGCCCTGAGGTCCGGGAGTTGTTCCTTGCGGGCTTTTTCCACAAGTCTTGCTGTCTCTAGGTCTAGGCGTTGAGCTTTGTATATGAGGTCTTCCAACATTGGTTTGACTTTGAGACTGCCGCTGTTTCCCAGACATGTATTCAGTTGAGCTGATTCTTTCTTCCAATCTTCTAAAAAGTTGGTTCCCTTTATTCCGAATGGTTTTCGACTGAGGGCGTCTGCTACCACGTTGGCCTTCCGGGTGATAATGAATCTCAAGGTCATAATCCTTGATCAGCTCCAACCATCTTTGTTGATGGAGGTTGAGATCTGGTTGAGTGAAGATATACCTCAGACTCTTGTGATCGGTGAAAATGTGACACTTGTTTCCGATAAGGTAATGCCCTCCATATATTTAAAGCGTGTACTATGGCTGCCAATTCCAAATCGTGGGTGGGGTAATTCTGCTCATGCGGCTTAAGTAGGCGTGAGGCATAAGCAATGACTTTTTTGTTTTGCATCAGCACACACCCTAAGCCTTGCCTCGAGGCATCACAGAAGACGACAAAATCCTGATGGATATCTGGTAGTGTCAAAACGGGTGCGGTTGTGAGTTTCTCCTTTATGATCTGGAAACTTCCTTCACATTTTGGGGGTCCACACAAATTTATGGTCTTTCTTGAGAAGCTCTGTCATAGGTCTTGCTATGTTGGAGAATCCTTTGATAAAGCGGTGGTAATATCCTACCATTCCCAGAAAGCTTCGAACTTCACTGACGTTGGTCGGCTGCCTCCATTTTTGATACTGCTTCCACTTTGGAAGGGTCTACTTCTATACCTTCCGCGGTCAAGATATGCCCAAGGAAGGCTATCTTTTCCAACCAGAATTCACATTTACTGAGTTTGGCGTAAAAGTTGGTGTGCCCTGAGTTTTCCAAGGACGATCTGAAGGTGACGCTTATGGTCTTCACGGTTCTTGAGTAGATAAGGATGTCGTGCAATGAAGACCACGACAAACTTATCCAGCTCTTCCATAAACACTTTGTTCATGAGGTTCATGAAAAAGGCGGTGTGTTTGTTAGTCCGAATGGCATCACTTGCGAATTCATATTGTCCGTACCGGGTGACAAATGCAGTCTTCTGGATGTCTGCTTCCTTAATCCTCCATTGGTGATAACCAGACCCTTAGGTCTATCTTGGAGAAGTATTTGGCCCCTTGAAGCTGATCGAAGAGGTCATCGATCCGGAGGAAGTGGATACTTGTTCTTGATGGTGACTTCATTTAACGATCGATAATCAATACACATTCTCATACTCCCGTCTTCTTAGAGACGAACAGGACTGGTGCTCCCCAAGGGGATGAGCTGGGACGAATGTATCCTTTTTGCTGGAGATCTACGATTTGGAGCTTCAGTTCTGCTAACTCGGTAGGAGCCATGTGGTATGGTCTCTTTGCGATGGGTGACGTTCCAAGGATCAGATCTATGTAGAATTCCACTTCTCTTTCTGGTGGCATTCCTGGTAATTCTTCTGGAAACACATCCATGAATTCTTCGACCACTGATATGCTTTCTGCTGTTAGATTGAACATCATTGGGTCATTGGCGGGTGGCTGGGCCTGACAAGAGACTGACTTCCCCTGGTGGTCGGTGAGGAGGACTGTCTTGCTTGCACAACTGATGATACCTTTGTGTTTAGTTAACCAATCCATCCCTAAGATCACATCAATCCCTTTGGATGCAAGATGGTTAGGTCTGCCAAGAATACTACCCCACTTAAAAGGATTCTGACTTGGAGCATTTGAGCTGGCATAGAAGGTCGGACCCTGGGGTTCGGGTGACCAAGGGAATCCCTAGAGGAGTAGAGGGAATGCCATGTTTCTCCACAAAACTAGTGGCTATGAAAGAGTGGGATGCTCTAGAATCGAAAAGTACGGTAGCGGGAGTAAATTCAACAAGGAACTCACCGAGTACTACTCCCGGAGCTTGCTGAGCCTCCTGGGCATCGACGTGATTCACTCGTGCCCTTCCTTGATACTAGGTCTTGTTCTGCTGGCTGATGGAGGAGGGCGCCTTGGGGATGGATGCCGAGGCATTCTTGGGGCCA
Source organism: Zea luxurians (assembly GCA_029449295.1). Classification (NCBI taxonomy): domain Eukaryota; kingdom Viridiplantae; phylum Streptophyta; class Magnoliopsida; order Poales; family Poaceae; genus Zea; species Zea luxurians. Next base: position 101,364,905 of record JAOPSE010000006.1, on the reverse strand, counting down.
TTCACCCGAGTTGGAGTAGGCGGGGTCCTGGCGGATTTAGCTGGGGACAATTGTTCTTGAAATGACTGGGATCTCCGCAGTGCCAACATGCATTCGCCGGGGGTTGGTTGCTTGCAACTGAGGGGGCATGGAAAGAGCTCTGACTCTGCTGACTAAACCGTGACGGGGTGGGCCCAGCTGGTCTACTGAAGCTTGGTCCCTTGGGTGGAAATCCAAAGGATCGAGTCTTCTGGTGCCGGTCTTGCTGCTGAGCACTTGGAATTTCCTTTTGAGATGCCCTTTTTCTTCCCTCTTTTGCCCTTTCAACTTGCATGGCCTTGTTGGAGAGGTGAGAGAAACTGAGGAAGTCTTGGCTAGCCAGAATTGTCTTGAGTTCTGGCCGGAGTCCCTTCAGGAAACGGGCATCTTCTTGCCCTCGGTACTGACGTCATCTGGCGTGTAGCGGGCTAACTCCGTGAACTTGTGCACATATTCACTGACAGATCTTCCGTCTTGAGTCAGTTCCCGGAATTCGTCTTCCTTAAGCTGAACGAGCCCCTGGGGTACATGGTGCTCCCGGAAAGCTGTTTCAAATTCCGCCCAGGTAGCATCTCTAATGGTGACTGTCACACCCGGTTTTTAGAAGGCAAACCGAATGCGAACCATGTACGTGCCAGGATCAGTATTCACGTACACAGCAGTTACATAATATGGACATCATCACACAGTGCTCAAATAGTATTAAAAGGGGAAATAATAGTCGATTACATCATACGTCTGAGACGTCCATATAGTTCTTACAATAAATCAAAGTGCGGAAAGAAACGTAGATAACGCGGCCTTCACAGGCAGCCGACTGGGGGTTGCCGCTAACCCACGCCTAGAACTCGTCGTAGTCTTGGAACTCCTGGAAGTCTCCTTCCACAGCTTCATCTTCTCCTGAGCAGTGGTTGCAATGCTGACAACCTGGGGGGGTTTGGTGTGTAGAGCAAGGGTGAGTACACATCAACAATACTCAGCAAGTATCCTGTTTGGCTGTAGTGGACTAGCTTTATGTGGGGATAAGTCAAGCAGTTGCTTTTAGTTGGTCAGGTTATTACTTACCAGTAGAAAGCCAGATTTTAACATTAACCCAAGTTATTAGCCCAATGTATCCTTTCCAAACGGAAAGAATACCACTTACCAATACCATAATCAAAATCAGAACCATCAATCTCATTGCCACCTGTACCAAAATATCTCTGATCAAGTATCACTAATCTCTGGAGCTCCCTTGGCCGCTCATAACCGTGAGCACGGCTGATATATCAGTTTCATAACACTCTGCAGAGGTTGCGCACTTTACCCACAAGCCGTGATTCCCACTTGCCTCGGGCTGATCAAAACCCTTAAACACTACCAAGGTGAATAGGCAGGGTCTCACTACGTAGCCTTTACAAAGATTCCCCGGGGCTGTAGCCACCCGTTAGGTTTTCCTAAATGTACCGCACTCCTCCCCAAGGACAAATCAACCTTGGCAGAGCGAGCCGCATACACCGAGCCCCATTGACGGCACAACGGCTAAGCGAACTACACCCCGGTTCCTCCAATTATTCAGCTAAGGGCGTCCCATTCCACCCTCATGGTTGCACTGTTTTCCCGGGCGGTCCTCCATTGAACAGGTCCTTACGGAGAGGCACTCGAGAAACCGCTCGAGTCCCCTTAAATGCCACAAGTATGATCATAAACAAGAAGGGGAAAACAGCGTATCATAGATAATCACATCATGTTCATTGATTAGAGTTGAGCAATAGCATCGAACTAAGCAGTAATAATCCGACCCAAATAGGTAAACAAGGACATGGATAACAAAAGCTAGTCAATCCTTAAGTATAAATGTGTAATGCGGGAGGTGAATTAAAGAATGAATAGGACAAAGATAGGTCAAAGGACACTTGCCTCACCAACCGACTGCTGCTCAGGGGCTTCTCCTGCAAATTCCTCGGCTCTTCGACCGGATCGTTCTCTATGCGAGCGCAAACATACATACATCCATCCACATGTTTAATACAAAAGAACAGTACACCATTCAAGGGAACAAATAAAGTGAAATATGCATCAAGTATGACATTCGACATCACATTTGTTATGGTTAGAAAGAAACGGGGAAAGGTCTCGCAGGGGTTTAAAGTTTATGCACTAATGATTAGTTACAATTGATTCTTAACAAAAGAATTCTGTTGTATATATACTAATGGAAACCTAATCATTTTAAGTTGATCAACATTGCACGAGATAAACAATTAACTACGTGAATCAATAGCATAACGGAATTTTAAATTAACCTTCCTATTTTCCATAGCATGAACAATGATTAGTCTACTTAAAATACAGTAATTATGATCACAGAAAGTAAATAAAATAAAATAAAAAAAATAAAAAAAACAGAGGGGGGGGGGCGGTTGAACCGGCCCTAGGGGCGGTTGAACCGGCCCGGGGGCAGGCGGCCGAGCTGGGGCGGCCGAGCGCGGGGGGCGGCCGAGCTGGGGCCGGGGGCGGCTGACGGCCGGGCGGGGCGCGGCTGGGGGCGGCCAGCGGCCGGCTGGGCGCGGCCAGCGGCCAGGCCAGCGGCCGGGCCAGGGCGGCCAGGGAAGCGGCCGGGGCGGGCCAGCGGCGGCCGGGGCCGGCTGGGCGCGGCCGAGGGCCGGCTGGGCGCGGCCGAGGGCCGGCCAGCGGCGGCTGGGCTGGGGGGTGGTGGCCGGCGCGGCCAGGGGGCGCGCGGGGGAGGGGAGAAGAGAGGGGAGGGAGGAGAGGGAGGAGGGGGAGGGGGCTCACCGGCGGGGATGGCCGACGGCGAGGGGCGGCCGGCGGCAGGGGACGGCGCGGCGGCCTAGGGCAGGGGGCGGGTAGGGGGCGGCGGCTTGGGTGGGGAGGGAGAGAGGGAGAGAATGAGGGAGAGGAAGGGGGTTTTGGGAAAAAAAAGAGGGGGTGGGGGGGCGGCTGGGCCTGCTTTGGGCCCAAGATGGGGCGCCAGGGACTTGGGCCGGCCGGGGGTCGGCCCAGGGCGCGGGAGAGAGAGAAAGAGGAGAGAGAAAGAGAGAGAAAGAGAGAGAAAGATTATTTCCTGTTTTCGAAATCCGATCTTTCCACATGAATGCAATTGCACTTTCAAAGCAAATCAAAACAATGCAAGGTTCGGCATGGTGCATCAAACAACATAAAACAGTTTTAGGGTTTTCTTTACACGGGAATTCCAAACCGAATCCCGCTAACTTTGGAAAAGATCAAGGTTTTAGCGAGGGGAAAAAGAAAAAGAAAAGGTAACGCCCGAATTTTGGCGAGTAAAGAAAAGAAAAAATTCGACTGCAAAATTCGGGGCGTTACAAACCTATCCCCCTTAAAAGAATCTCGCCCTCGAGATTCAGGGCTGGCTAGCAAAGAGCTCTGGGTACTTGGCCATCAAATCATCTTCACGCTCCCAGGTTGCTTCTTCCTCAGAGTGGTGACTCCATCTGACTTTGCACATTCTGATGGTCTTCCTTCGGGTGACTCTATCTGCAACCTCAAGAATCTGAGCTGGCTTCTCAACATAGGTCAAGTCCTCCTGGACTTCCAGACCTTCCACTGGCAACTGCTCTTCTGGCACACGCAAGCACTTCTTCAACTGAGACACATGAAAGACATCATGCACAGCGGACAAATTCTCTGGCAGACTGAGCTGATAGGCCACTTCTCCACGCTTTGAGAGGATCTGGTACGGACCAATGTAGCGGGGTGCTAGCTTGCCCTTCACTCCGAACCTTCTGACTCCCCTGATCGGTGACACTTTCAGATAGACAAAGTCTCCGACTTCAAAACTCAGCTCTCTTCTTCTTGTGTCTGCATAGCTTCGCTGCCTCGATTGCGCTATCTTCAGATTCTCTCGGACCATCTTGATGTTCTCTTCGGCTTCAAGCAAAATATCTGGCCCAAACACTTGCTTCTCTCCAGGCTGATCCCATTGCAACGGAGTTCTACAACTCCTTCCATAGAGCGCTTGAAATGGTGACATCTTCAAAACTGGCCTGATAACTGTTGTTATAGGAAAACTCTGCATAAGGCAATCGCTTGTCCCATCCGGACTGATCTTGCAACGCACAGGCTCTCAACATATCTTCAAGAATTTGATTGGTTCTTTCGGTCTGGCCATCTGTCTGCGGGTGATAAGCTGAACTAAAATTCAGATGCGTGCCCAAAGCTTCATGCAACTGCTGCCAGAAATGAGAGGTGAACTGCGTTCCTCTGTCTGACACTATCTTCTTTGGCACACCATGACGACAAACGATCCGAGACATGTACAGCTCTGCCAATACTGCACTGCTGTAGGTGGTCTTGACAGGTATGAAGTGGGCTGACTTGGTCAAACGGTCCACTACTACCCAAATAGAATCGTAGCCGGCTCGAGTGCGCGGCAATCCGACTATGAAATCCATACCGATCTCATCCCATTTCCACTGAGGAATCTGCAACGGTTGCAACAATCCAGCAGGTCTCTGGTGTTCTGCCTTAATTCTCCGACAACTATCGCACATAGCCACATGCTCTGCGATTTCCCTCTTCATTCCGTACCACCAGAATTTCTTCTTCAGATCCTGATACATCTTCTCACTGCCAGGGTGAATCGAATAAGCTGTCTCATGAGCTTCCTTGAGAATCAACTCCCGAATGGACTGGACATTGGGAACACACAGGCGGTCTTTGAACCATATCACGCCTTCTGCATCTTCTCGAAAATCTTTGCCTCTGCCATCTAGAATCAGTCGCCGAATCTCACTGATCTTCTCATCATTCTTCTGCGCTTCTTTGATTTCTCGCTCCAAGGTGGGTTCCAATTCAACTGTGACTCCTCGCGAATTGTTCAGAAATCCGAGACTCAACCTGTCAAACTCTTTGGCCAACTCATAAGGCATCGGACGAGCGACCATCAGATTGACTTGACTCTTTCTGCTCAAAGCATCTGCCACTACGTTTGCTTTGCCTGGATGGTAATGAATCTCCAACTCATAGTCTTTGATCAACTCTAACCATCTTCGCTGCCTCATGTTCAACTCTGACTGAGTGAATATGTACTTCAGACTCTTGTGATCTGTGTAAACATCGCATTTTTGCCCATACAGATAGTGCCTCCATGTCTTCAGTGCGTGAACCACTGCTGCCAACTCTAGATCATGGATTGGGTAATTCTTCTCATGAACCTTTAGCTGTCGGGACGAGTAAGCCACAACTCTTCCCTCTTGCATCAACACGCATCCCAAACCTGTGTAACAAGCATCACAATACACAGAGAAGGGCTTGTGCACATCAGGCAAGACTAGGACAGGCGCTGTTGTCAACTTCTCTTTCAGCGCTTCGAAGGCCTCTTGACATTTCTGGGTCCACTTGAACTCAACCTTGTTGCCTAGCAACGCTGTCATTGGTTTCGCAATCTTCGAAAACCCTTCAATGAATCGCCGATAATATCCGGCCATTCCAATGAAGCTCTTGATTCCTCGGGCATCCGTTGGCGCTTTCCAGTTCAGAATGTCTGCCACTTTCTTCGGATCCACAGCCAATCCTTCCTTGTTGATTATGTGACCCAAGAACAGGACTTCACTGATCCAGAACTCACACTTGCTCAACTTTGCATACAACTGGTGCTCTCGCAATCTCTGCAATACCATCCTCAAATGATCTGCATGTTCTTCTTCGCTTTGAGAATAAACCAGAATGTCATCAATGAATACCACCACAAACTTATCAAGATAATCCATGAATACACTGTTCATCAAGTTCATAAAGAACGCTGGTGCATTGGTCAAACCAAAAGACATCACTGTGAACTCATACAACCCATACTTGGTAATGAATGCCGTCTTCGGAATGTCCGAAGGTCGGATCCTGAGCTGATGATAACCTGACCTCAGATCAATCTTGGAGAACACACTGGCTCCTCTCAACTGGTCGAACAGATCTTCTATTCTGGGCAAGGGATACTTGTTCTTGATCGTGACTTCATTCAAAGCTCGATAATCGATACACATCCTCTTGGTTGCCATCTTTCTTTTCCACAAACAAGACAGGAGCGGCCCAAGGCGAGGTGCTTGGCCGGATGTAACCTTTCTCTGACAGCTCATCAATCTGCTTCTTAAGCTCAACCAACTCTGGTCCAGATATTCTGTAAGCTCTATTAAAGATAGGGGCGGTTCCAGGAAGAAGCTCTATGGCAAACTCAACTTTCCGCTCTGGCGGCATACCCGGTAAATCCTTTGGAAACACATCTGGGAATTCAGACACAACCTTGATACTCTCAATTGGGTCTGCTTCACTGCTATCGTCAGCCATCTGATAACAACTTCCTTTCTTCGGCTCAGGCGGGACTAACTCGGTCACCACTTCCTCTCCTAGTGGGGACACCAACTTGATTGTCCTTTTATCACAACTGATAACTGCCTGATACTTATCTAGCCAATTCATCCCTAGGATGACATCTATTCCCTGAGTACCCATTACTATAAGGTTAGCGGGAAACGCTATCCCCCTTATTTCCACACTTACATTCAAACATATGCTATTAGCTCGAATTCTACCACCAGCTGAGTCAATTTGAATGGGGGTTGACATGGCAGTAATTGGAAGATTATGTGCTTCTACCCATGATGCAGTAATAAAAGAATGCGTTGCTCCAGTATCAAATAACACTTCTGCAATATGGGAATCGACTGGGAACATACCTACTGTCATGCCGGGGGCCTCCTGAACTGCTTCAGCCTCCAAGTGATTCAATCTCCCATGATTATAGCGCTGCTGAGGGCGGTTGCCTGATCCAGGCTGGGACACATTCTGCTTCGCTGGGGCATTGGGGCCTGACTGCTGCTGGGCTGCCTTCTTCGGACATTGCATCACCCAGTGGCCTTGCTCTCCACAGTGGAAACATGCTCTGTTTCCAACCTGAGCTGGTGCTGCCTGATTGCTCTGCTGGCTTGCTGGGGCAGGAAGACGAGGTGTCTGCTGATTCTGCCTCTGAAACTGACCTCCTGACTGATTGCTCTGACGGTTCTGGTACTGATGCTGAGGGTACTGCCTTTGGAACTGCTGATACTGCTGACGCTGCTGATGCTGCTGAGGTGGACGCTGATTCTGCCTGAACTGCTGAGGTTGATTGCCTGAAAAACGAGGACGGCTGCTGCTTCCAGGCTGGGGTCCACTGATCTTGCGCTTACGATCTTCCATCTCCTTACGCTTCCTTTCTGTCATGATTGCTCTGTCAATCAGGTGCTGGAATGTTGGGAAGGTATGATTCTTCAACTGATACTGCAGAGGGTCAACCAAGCCTCTCAAGAAACGGTATTGTCGCTTGGCGTCAGTGTTGACATCTTCAGGAGCATAGCGAGACAACTGCAGAAACCTGTCTCGATACTCACTGACAGATGATGACCCTTGCTTAAGGGCCAGGAACTCCTCCTTCTTCACTGTCATCAGACCTGCAGGCACATGGTACTGACGAAAGCTACCTCTGAACTCTTCCCAAGTGATGGCATCGGGGTTGGCATGGGTGGCGAGGTAAGACTCCCACCATGATTGGGCTGCTCCTCTCAACAGACGGGGACCATACAAGACTTTCTCCCTGTCATCACACTGAGCGGTATGCAACTCCCGCTCCACAGTGCGCAGCCAATCTTCAGCATCCATGGGGTCAGAAGAGTGAGCGAACGTTGGGGGATGACCTCTCATGAATTCAGCACGCTTGTCTCTAGGCATCTGGGGCATCTGAGGCTGAGGTGGTGCTTGCTGCTGCTGCTGCTGCTGCTGAATAGCGGCCAGAGTCTGACCGATGGCTTGAACTTGCCTGAGTCTGCATCAGAAACATCTGCTCGATCGACATCGGGGGCGGGGGCGGCAGGTGCTGCTGCTGAGGCACCTCATCCTGCGGGGCGGCTTGCTCCTACTGAGCACGCCTTCCTCCTCTGCGCCTGTTCTCTGACATCTGCAGAACGCAACCACACATCAGAACTGATCTGGCAAATCTTGCAGCATAAGAAAAGAGTATAGAATTCTCCAACAGCACTGAACAGATGAGCATCTTCACTGATCTCCAACACAGACCACACAGCTTCTCAGATAAAGAGGAAAGTAGAATAAAGGTTTCCCAACTATATAACTAACTCCATTAACATAATAGGTAAGCCAAAATGCAGGGGATACCCACACTCTGGTGACAATCATTACAAAGATCCAAACCAAACATAGTTCATCATGACAAACATAAATGCACAGGATATAGCAAACTACCCTGTCTAACTAAGACTAACTAAGACCGAGACTAACGCTAAGACTGAAGCTTCTATGTATATATTTCGTATTAATTACAAGATCCAACTCTAACGATCTATGGTTCTAGATTTATCTTGGTCTTGCAGTCGGGATTGCCATAAGACTGGCGTCCACGCCGAGGTGAGCGGTACGGGTGCTGAGTCCCGACGGGAGCGGGGGAACCATCATCCAAGTGACGACGCTCCGCGCGCTCAGCCCGCAGCAGGGCGATCTCAGCACGGGCCCTACTCAGCTCGTCTAATGCATGGTCCAGCTCCGTGTTTAGCACGGCGGCTAGGTTGACTGTGCTGCTCAACCTAGGATTGTCCTCACCAGCAGGTGAAACAATCACGCCTCCTGTGCTGCCAGATGGACGGCGGGGGTAATACTTCAGGTCGAGACCGTCAGCTACCCCACCGAGAACCGAGCAGTAGTGCGAAAGCGCACGCCGTGCAGCATCCTGCATGGCTGCCTCAGCTGAGTCCCGCTCAGAGATAGAATAGTGCTCTGAGCAAGCCTCCGCGCCCTGGAGACTGTTCTCCGGACGGCGCACCAAGCAGGTCGCCTCCCAGCGGTCCGGGTAGACCCCGCGACTATGCTGGTAGACCACACAGCGATACTCGATGGACCAAGTACGCCGGTCAAGTGCCCGACGTAGCAGGGTGTCGAGCGCGTCGTGGAAGTGACACCCGCGAGCAGCGTCGCGAGTGATGGGTCGAGCAACCCATCCTTCCGGCTCATGGCTAGAGAGGTCGAGGTCGGTGTCGTGGCTCGAGCTGTCATCGCCACCTCCGTCGTCTGGGTCTCCTCCAGCAGCTACTCCAGAAGCTGGGACGCCCAGTGGTGGTGCAGGGGGCGCCTCCAGGGGAAGCACAGGAGAGCAGCTCCTCACAGACTCTATCTCCTGTTGGAGCGAGAAGGAAGAGCCCTGCTGCTCCTATCGTCGACGTTCCTGCTCCTCATGCAGGCGGTGGTGCAGTCTCTCCAAGTGGCTGGACTGTCCGGCCACGGGACGGCGAAGCGGACGCTCAGCAAGGCGGGAGGGTAAGAAGGGGATGACGGACTTTCGTGCAGTGTGTCTAAGTCGAGTCATCTACAAAAGACATCGCAAGCAAAAGGGTGAGAACAGAATTAATATGACCAGCAAGTAATGAATCATAAATAAATGAAGGATTAGAATAATAATGAATCATAAATAAATGAAGGATCAGAATAAAACAAAATTTTCAGCAAGGTATAATATATAGTAGAACATAGATTTGGTCAGTAGGACCAACTTTTGAAGGGATACCAAAGTCAAGGCAGGGACAGAGGTCTATAGTCCTTAGAACGACCATTCTACTCTAGGTTAGCGGTCCTACAGTCAACCTGGCTTTGATACCACTTATGTCACACCCGGTTTTTAGAAGGCAAACCGAATGCGAACCATGTACGTGCCAGGATCAGTTATTCACGTACACAGCAGTTACATAATATGGACATCATCACACAGTGCTCAAATAGTATTAAAAGGGGAAATAATAGTCGATTACATCATACGTCTGAGACGTCCATATAGTTCTTACAATAAATCAAAGTGCGGAAAAGAAACGTAGATAACGCGGCCTTCACAGGCAGCCGACTGGGGGTTGCCGCTAACCCACGCCTAGAACTCGTCGTAGTCTTGGAACTCCTGGAAGTCTCCTTCCACAGCTTCATCTTCTCCTGAGCAGTGGTTGCAATGCTGACAACCTGGGGGGGGTTTGGTGTGTAGAGCAAGGGTGAGTACACATCAACATACTCAGCAAGTATCCTGTTTGGCTGTAGTGGACTAGCTTTATGTGGGGATAAGTCAAGCAGTTGCTTTTAGTTGGTCAGGTTATTACTTACCAGTAGAAAGCCAGATTTTAACATTAACCCAAGTTATTAGCCCAATGTATCCTTTCCAAACGGAAAGAATACCACTTACCAATACCATAATCAAAATCAGAACCATCAATCTCATTGCCACCTGTACCAAAATATCTCTGATCAAGTATCACTAATCTCTGGAGCTCCCTTGGCCGCTCATAACCGTGAGCACGGCTGATATATCAGTTTCATAACACTCTGCAGAGGTTGCGCACTTTACCCACAAGCCGTGATTCCCACTTGCCTCGGGCTGATCAAACCCTTAAACACTACCAAGGTGAATAGGCAGGGTCTCACTACGTAGCCTTTACAAAGATTCCCCGGGGCTGTAGCCACCCGTTAGGTTTCCTAAATGTACCGCACTCCTCCCCAAGGGACAAATCAACCTTGGCAGAGCGAGCCGCATACACCGAGCCCCATTGACGGCACAACGGCTAAGCGAACTACACCCCGGTTCCTCCAATTATTCAGCTAAGGGCGTCCCATTCCACCCTCATGGTTGCACTGTTTTCCCGGGCGGTCCTCCATTGAACAGGTCCTTACGGAGAGGCACTCGAGAAACCGCTCGAGTCCCCTTAAATGCCACAAGTATGATCATAAACAAGAAGGGGAAAACAGCGTATCATAGATAATCACATCATGTTCATTGATTAGAGTTGAGCAATAGCATCGAACTAAGCAGTAATAATCCGACCCAAATAGGTAAACAAGGACATGGATAACAAAAGCTAGTCAATCCTTAAGTATAAATGTGTAATGCGGGAGGTGAATTAAAGAATGAATAGGACAAAGATAGGTCAAAGGACACTTGCCTCCACCAACCGACTGCTGCTCAGGGGCTTCTCCTGCAAATTCCTCGGGCTCTTCGACCGGATCGTTCTCTATGCGAGCGCAAACATACATACATCCATCCACATGTTTAATACAAAAGAACAGTACACCATTCAAGGGAACAAATAAAGTGAATATGCATCAAGTATGACATTCGACATCACATTTGTTATGGTTAGAAAGAAACGGGGAAAGGTCTCGCAGGGGTTTAAAGTTTATGCACTAATGATTAGTTACAATTGATTCTTAACAAAAGAATTCTGTTGTATATATACTAATGGAAACCTAATCATTTTAAGTTGATCAACATTGCACGAGATAAACAATTAACTACGTGAATCAATAGCATAACGGAATTTTAAATTAACCTTCCTATTTTCCATAGCATGAACAATGATTAGTCTACTTAAAATACAGTAATTATGATCACAGAAAGTAAATAAAATAAAATAAAAAAAATAAAAAAACAGAGGGGGGGCGGTTGAACCGGCCCTAGGGGCGGTTGAACCGGCCCGGGGGCAGGCGGCCGAGCTGGGGCGGCCGAGCGCGGGGGGCGGCCGAGCTGGGGCCGGGGGCGGTTGACGGCCGGGCGGGGCGCGGCTGGGGGCGGCCAGCGGCCGGCTGGGCGCGGCCAGCGGCCAGGCCAGCGGCCGGGCCAGGGCGGCCAGGGAAGCGGCCGGGGCGGGCCAGCGGCGGCCGGGGCCGGCTGGGCGCGGCCGAGGGCCGGCTGGGCGCGGCCGAGGGCCGGCCAGCGGTGGCTGGGCTGGGGGGTGGTGGCCGGCGCGGCCAGGGGGCGCGCGGGGGAGGGGAGAAGAGAGGGGAGGGAGGAGAGGGAGGAGGGGGAGGGGGCTCACCGGCGGGGATGGCCGACGGCGAGGGGCGGCCGGCGGCAGGGGACGGCGCGGCGGCCTAGGGCAGGGGGCGGGTAGGGGGCGGCGGCTTGGGTGGGGAGGGAGAGAGGGAGAGAATGAGGGAGAGGAAGGGGGTTTTGGGAAAAAAAGAGGGGGTGGGGGGGCGGCTGGGCCTGCTTTGGGCCCAAGAGGGGGCGCCAGGGACTTGGGCCGGCCGGGGGTCGGCCCAGGGCGCGGGAGAGAGAGAAAGAGGAGAGAGAAAGAGAGAGAAAGAGAGAGAAAGATTATTTCCTGTTTTCGAAATCCGATCTTTCCACATGAATGCAATTGCACTTTCAAAGCAAATCAAAACAATGCAAGGTTCGGCATGGTGCATCAAACAACATAAAACAGTTTTAGGGTTTTCTTTACACGGGAATTCCAAACCGAATCCCGCTAACTTTGGAAAAGATCAAGGTTTAGCGAGGGGAAAAAGAAAAAGAAAAGGTAACGCCCGAATTTTGGCGAGTAAAGAAAAGAAAAAATTCGACTGCAAAATTCGGGGCGTTACAGTGACGTTGAAGGTATCCCACCAGCACCAGGCTAAGGCCATCCCGAAAAGTTGATGGGCGGTCAGTTGAACACGCTGGTTTTCCGGGCATCCAATGGCTTCTAGCTTTCTTTTAATCGTGCGCAGCCAATCGTCTGCATTGAGGGGGTTGCTAGATCCGGCAAACGTGGGAGGCTTGAGCCTCAGGAAATCTCCCATTCTGTCTTGTGGTCTTCCACCATTCGGATGTTGATTTTCCAGACTTCGAGTGAGGACCTCGATGAGTCGGGTTTGATTGGCTAGAACTTGGGCTAGATCTAAGGGTAGTTGCGGAGGTGCGGGGAGGTGGGTTTCACTTTCCTCTCTATCGGCTTCCCCTTCAGCTCTTAGGGGAAACCCTGCTCCAATCCCGGAGGCGGTAGGCGTGGTTTTATCCGAAGCCATCTGCCAGGGGAGAGAGTTACTATTATGCACATGCAAATTGTTTTCAACCAAGTTATTTTATTCATTACACCAATACATTACAAGCATATGACTAATACAAGTTGTACTACACGCGAGCGTTCCCTGAGGTACTACCGAATTCCTTTTGTAGAGTGTCCCCAAATTCCTTGAGAAGATCATCAAGGCTAGCGAGGGACATATCCTCGATATCGGACAAATTTTCTATCCTGGCGGGGGCTGGTGCTGGGGGAGCTTTCTTCCTTCTTTCCATCTGGCATCCTTGGCTCATGGTTTTCTTTCGGATTTTCTTTGTGGGGGCGAGCTTCTTAAGCTTCTTATCATAGTCCATCTTTAAGGTTCGATAGGCCTCACGGGTGTTGGCCTCCTCGCCTTCTGCTATGTCGAGACACTCTTGGAGAGATGCCTTTTCCTTCTTAAGCTCTTTGACTTGCTGCTCTAGGCTTTCCACCCGGGAGTTTAGGTGGGTGCAGTGGGAGGAGAGATCATCGTAGTGGGTATCGAGGGTGTGGAGGTACCCGACCATGTAGACAATGGTGGGGTCATCCTCAGTGGGGTCTCTCCCCGAGAGAGCCTGAAGTCTTTTCCTCCAGGTGGGGGTATTTTTATTGGTGGGTGGGAAATAACGAAGAGGGGTTTCAAAGATCTCTCTGCTGTAGTTTTGGCATAGTTGTTTGAGGGCCTTTCGGGCAAGACTTTGGCAAGTGTCTGGGAAGCGATGCCCGATGAAGGTAACTTGGAAGGGGGTGGTTTGGGTAGCTTCGGCTTTCTCCCAGGTAGACTGCCATAGAGCATTTCTCCATTCCATTTTCGCGGTATTCCTTCCAGACATATTCGGGCTTCTTGCGGATCCCCATGCGCAGTCCGCAACTCCGTAGAAGGTGAGGAAAGCCTTCCTCCTCTGAGCAGTATGATGTCCTAATGACCCAAGAGTTTTCCATCTGGTAGAAGAAAAGAAGGGTCTGTTAATATCGGGAAAGGAGAGAAAATGTTTCTTGGGGGTATGAGGTGTTTTCTTGCTAAGCAACTTTTAAGGTCAGGGCTGCGGTCTACGGCCAGTCCTATAGGCTCCGATACCACCTGAAGCGTCCCGATCCTTTGGGACTCAAATGTGATACAATTACTAGTCCCAGGAGGCTAGTAACCAAATTCCTTACTTCAAATAGTTACAGAGTCTGAGTAATGTTATTACAATACCGGGGGTACAAGCTCGAGAGTGAGCCAAAAATCATAAAAAGCAGTGGAAGATAAATTAGCCCAGGCCACAGGCAGAACTGGGTGAAGACACAGCCCCTTCAATCAAGCATAGCAGAAAAGAAGTCTTCAGCTGCTGAAAAACATAAATAAATCTGGATGAATACACTAGGTATTCCGCAAGCCCACCCGGCTCCCGTAAAGAGAAAGTGACCTATATTATATATGCTTCATATGGTGGAGTTGAAGTCACTCATCCTTTTTCAGAGAAAGGCAATACTCGTTGTTAGGGTTTTCCCGAGACAATAGAAATGACATTTGCTTAACCACCGCTGAGCTCCCCGCTCCCGTGGCACTATTTTCTTTCCAGAAACACACACACATATTTCCCTGTTCCCGGTTGTTATAGAAACACTAATCATCATACCATACCAGACTCGTCCATACCAGTGGACACGGACTATTCGAATAGGTTTAGACTCTGCGCAGAGGGGTACACTTTACCCACTAGTCCGGCTCTGCGATCCCATGGCCAATGAGATCTGATTCCGAAACTCTTTCCTTCCTTGCACGTCCTAACCTTAACGGTTATACCGGAAGGAGTCAGGCCACCGCCATGTCCAAACCGGACAAAACATTCCCCCTCCTTATCCTCCCGGTGCTCCCCAGCCTTCATAACCCTGGGGTTGGATCATAGGAGTTCAGATTGAGTAGCTGCCCACACAGCCTCGAGTGGTTGTACTTTTTATGAGTACAGGTAATGAAAGATGACAAGCCGGTCCTTATATGAAAGGACAATCCTTCTCCTCACGGCTAAACCAGCTGAGCCATCACCTTAGGCCCTCTCCTAAACCAGAGAGTCCCTGATCATCCTACTCACCAGGTGATGAGGGTGAATACCTTCATCGCACACCTTTTGGAAACATGTTACTTGCACCCTTTTACTTATCCCATATCTTGTAATCAAAGGTATTAGTTAATGCGGGCTCTCTCACGCTCACCATGCAATTCGATTCCATCCCATAATCCAGGCTTAGGTAGTGGTAGAGAGAAATAGGTAAATAATGCATCAAGGGAAAGATGGACTTGCCTTCGTCGAAGCTTTCCATGCACAAGAGGTTTATCCCAGAGGGGTCGGGTTCTTGCCCTTCTTTCGGAGCTATAAATTCCAGAGGATCGGATCCCTCTTCCTCTAATCAAACACAGATAATAACAATACATCAATCATGGTGACTTTAGTGGGGTGTGCCATTTCTTATATCTCATTATTTTGGTATCCTATAATATATTTGAACTATTTTTGGTACATACAATATTAGCATATAATTCTATATGAGAAAAATGGGAAAAGAAAAGAGAAAATAAAAAGAAAAAGGGTTTCCTGCCTTGCTGGGCCGGGGGGGTAATTCGGCCCACCCGGGCGCGAGCGCGCGCGCGGGGGCGCGGCTGGCGGCCCAGTTGACCTAGCGGTGAGGGACGGCGGGGGAACGGCGCTGCGGTGCGGGGCCCACATGCCAGCGAGGGGGAGGGAGTTTAACGACGCGGGTTGTAACAGAGGGAGGGGGAGTCGACCGGGGTTCGACCGTCGGTGGATATCCGCGGCGGTTCTCCGCTGTGGGTCCGGTTCCGCGGCGGAGAGGTGGTGGTGCTACATGGGCGGGGGCAGGCGATCATAGGAGTGGGGTCAATTTGACCGGCGAGGGCCTAGGGCGGCCGGTCCGCGGCGTGGTGGCGGGTGTCCACGGCGGTGAGGTCGTCGGTGAGGTTGCCGGGTGCCGTAGGAGGTGGGGAGGGGTGCCCTGTGACCGTGAGTGTGTGGCGGAGCTTCGCGCACTGGTTAATTGGACTGATGTTCACTAGGAAGGGGGAAATGGAGCTCACCGGAGTGACGAGGAAGCACGGCGGCGCTAGCTTGATTTGTTCGGGGAGAAGCGGAGGAGTTGGCCGGAGCTGGTGTGGAGAGGACGGGGCTCGGGCGGCTCCTTTTATAGGCGTCCGGGAGAGGGTTGGAGGGGACGGCGAGCGCCGACGAGCTCGCCATGATGGCGGGAATGGAGCTAACGGCGATTGGGACGGCTCGGACAGGCGAGGGGTGAGGGGACGGCTCGGGCACAGTGGCGGGGTGGTTGCTGAGGCCGGTGCAAGCCTTAATGGCGAGGCGACGGGGCATGAGGCGCTCGGCGGCGAACGCGCCGGTGAGGCATGGGCGAGAACGACGGAGCTGACAGGCGGGCCCGAGGTGCCAGGGAGAGAGCGGCGCGAGAGGGAGGGAGTCGAGTCGCTGACTGGTGGGTCCGACCTGTCAGCGGAGGCGCGGGCGCGTGAAGTTGGGCCGCCTGGGCCGGGGAGAGGGGGGGAGAAGCACGGGCGTGGCGCGGTTTGGGCCAGAATCGGCCCAGCCGAGGGGGGTTTCTTTTCTTTTTCTTTTTCTGATTTCTATTTCTTTTCTTTTCCTTTTCTACTTTTGCTTCTTTTTATATCTTTTTCCTTTGAATCAAAAATTTTCTAAATGATCTTGAATGATGAATATAGTCTATGTGAGGTGCTCCTATCATTTCAAGTGTATGCACATGATGAGATGATCTAAGGGTGGAGTTTAGGGAGAAAATAAAATAAGAGGGGGGTTAGGAGGTTAGGGTTTTAAACCTTGGGTTAGGATTTTTGGGATGTTACAACGAGTTACTGTGCAGCATGTGTATTGCGGACGCAGCGGTTGCCACTGGGATGATCAGGTATATGTCTCGTCCGCAGTTAATGCAGAGGTGCTTTACACTTAGAGGCTGATATTAGGCTTTCCCCCAATGTCTTACGTCACGTGTTCTAGAACACGTGGTAGCTCTGGGCCTCGCCTTGTGTGGGGAGTAGTGACTGGGACCACCCTTCCCCATGAGAACTCTGAACCGCCCATGGATAGGGATCTAGATGGTGTCCGGGCGAGGTTTTGTCTCCTCCGGTGTTGGCCAGCACATGGCAGCATTGGACCCCGTTAGTCCAGAGGCCCGGGTGGACCCCCATGAGGGTTGGGGACATTTCGGGGGTCCGGCCGAGAGGTGCAGGTGTCGAGAGCCCTCGTCTTGAAGACATGTGGCAATCTTGGACCCCCTCCGCTGGGGTTCTAGAGCACTGATTATAGGTGTTGGTCTTCACCCGAGGCCAGTGGCCTTACTGGACGTATCCAGCCATTGGGCTAGGACGGACCACCATTAGTAGGTGACTAAGGGTAGTTTCGGAGGGTCCGCCTTTACCCAGCAATAGTGGATACCCCAATTTTGAGGTACGAACAGTACTCCTCCGCTTGAAGGTTCTTGAATTCTGATTTGTTGTCGCTCCTTATCTTCTTCACCTTTAGGTCAAACTCATTTTGAGCTCATCTTAAGAAGCACTTAGGGGTTTCTTGGGTTTCATATTTATCGTGCAAAAAGAATACCCAAGTGAAGACATTAGAAATAGAGTGCTTAGTAGTAATCGCTATTTTACATGTCCCTTTACCTTGCCTTGGTTTCCATCTCCAAAGATGATTGTGTCATGGGAATCCTTATTCTTTATGTAGGAGGTGATCATCTTCTTCTCCCCCATCATATGGTTCATGCATCCGCTATCGATAATCCAGCTTGAGCCCCCGGATGCATAAACCTGCAAGGAAATTAGGCTTGGGGTTTAGGTCCCCAACTTGTGTTGGGTCCTATCAGGCTAGTTACATAAGATTATGGAACCCAAATGCAAGTCTTACCCTTCTTACTTTTTGGTCCCATATTGGTAGCAACAATTCTATCATTTTTACAATGAAGCACATAGGATGCATCAAAAGTGTGATAAAACATAGAAGGACCATTTGATGCATTCCTATCTGTAGGGGAGGAAATCTCCCCGGCCGGGTGGTGGATTGCACCCGCCCTAAATCCTAAAGAGAGGAGGGGCCTAAGCGTTTTGCTTGCTACGAGACTGGTGGATCAACACACGAGAGCACGCGAGAGTTTATAGTGGTTCGGGTCGCCGGAGCGTAATACCCTACTCCACTGTGTGATGTATTGCTTGGGAGCTTGTATGAACTTGAGAGTGTCTGCCTAGAGTTGGGTCTCGTAACGTCGCATGTGAAAGGGAATTAGGCTTACACCTATTTTCCTAATTGATTTTGGTGGTTGAATTGCCCAACACAAATAATTGGACTAACTAGTTTGCTCTAGTGTATAAGTTATACAGGTACCAAAGGTTCACTCTTAGCCAATAAAAAGACCAAGTATTGGGTTCAACAAAAGAGCAAAGGGATAACCGAAGGCACCTCTGGTCTGGCGCACCAGACTGTCCGGTGTGCCACAGGACAGTGTCCGGTGCACCACCGGACAGTGTCCAGTGCACCAGGGGACTTCAAGCCAAACTCTTCACCTTCGGGAAAATCCAGAGGCGCTCCGCTATAATTCACCGGACTGTCCGATGTACACCGGACAGTGTCCGGTGCTCCAAGGAACGGCGCCTCAGGAACTCGCCAGCTTCGGGAATTCGCAACGGCTAGTCCGCTATAATTCACCGGACATGTCCGGTGTACACCGGACTGTCCGGTGTGACATCGAAGCAACGGATATTTCGGCGCCAACGGCTACCTGCGGCGCATTAAATGCGCGCCAGCGCGCGCAGAAGTCAGGCACGCCCATGCTGGCGCACCGGACACTCTACAGTGCATGTCCGATGCGCCACCGGACAACAAGGCGGGCCTAGAAGTCAGTGCTCCAACGGTCGAATCCCAACGGCCCTGGTGACGTGGCTGGCGCACCGGACATGTGTAACACCCGGTTTTAAAGGAACAAAGCCGGGTGCATCTCATACATGCGCCAAGAAGACAACATATATAATAACAGAGTGTATAGAGATAAATGTCATAAAACATCAGAGTACTTATTACATAGCGGAAGACTTATTACAAAATAAACATAAATATAAAACGAACTAAGGATCGTCGGCGCAAATGTCGACTGGAAACGCCACCTAGATCAGATCAAACTCCTCGATCCATGACTCCACTTTAAACCACCTGTTCTTCTCCTGTGGGGGGGGGTGTGAGACAGCAAGGGTGAGCTCACATATGTTCATCGCTCAACAAGTTGTGGGGAATAATGTGACATGAACTCACAAAGGTGGGAGTTCATGTAGTGTAAGGCTGATCAATGAAATAGAGGCTGAAGCTGAGCATTGCTTTTATAAGTTGGTCAAAATTTTATTAGCAGTTACTAGGTGTAAGTAAATACCAAACCTTAATAATAATAAAGAAAAGTAATAGTAAAATAATCCCAAATGCGATGCAAATGTCAAATTGAATTTAAGTTCCATAATTAATCATGTGAGGGTCCGAGCCGCTCATGACCGTGAGCACGGCTAGTATACTAGTTTTACACTCTGCAGAGGTTGCGCATCTTTACCCACAAGTCATGTTACCCATCTGCCAAGAGATGGCCAATCCCATACACCTCTACCGAGGAGGCGAGGCAGGGTAACACTACGAGGCCTTTACAAAGTTCCACTAGCTTCAGACTACCCGCTACAGTTTATGGGAAGATCCAGTAAAGGGTTCCTGGCTGATAGCCATCGCAGCAAAATCAACCAGGGACCTCCCCGCACTGACCTCTCCCCTACTGCCCTTGCCCCTTTCGGGTAAGGTAGCCCTCCCCTAGCTTTCCTAGTTAATCAGCCAAGGGCGTCCCATTCCACCCCTGTGGTAGCACTGTTTTCCCGGGTGGTCGCTCCATGTTCCCATTAACATAATGATCTTAACATGAACAAGGAATAATAAAACAGATAACAATAAATAGTATAACAATGAGTGATGAATATCTCTATACCCAAATCCACATAAAGCAATAGCATGTACTACCCAAAACTTTAGTAGTAAACCAGTGGTGAAGCAAGGTATAAAGATAGTCAAAATCTAGGGTATCCTATTGGGTCCCAGCAAAATTATCCTATGCAGATCATTATGAATAATAAGAACATGAATGGGTAAAAGAAGTGATCAAGGGCACAACTTGCCTGGCACTTGAGATTCCAGGCACCAACTTGCCTTTCAGATGACACGTGTCCTCGCGCTAGACGTAGCAATACAAGCAAACATGGTATATACAAAATTAACATCACACCAAACATAAGATTATACTGCATAATAATGATTTATACGTTTCTACGAGACCAACGCAACTTGAACTAATCAAATCGGAGTTAAAACGGAGGAGATACGAATTTCCTAAGGTTTTATGTATTTGATATAAGATTAAGTGAAAGAATATCTTTAATGTGTTTGTCATGCCAGAACAGAGGCACAAATGGGTAGACAATATTATTACAAAAATTTAGAAAGTGGAATGGATCAATTTGGACTAAAAATGGATTTTCTATGGATTAAACAAGTTCTAGGATTATTTTTACACATAAAAATCTATTTTCTAAATTATTTTATAAGTTTTCTCACTGTCTGGACTAGGCGTCAAAATCTGAGAACAGCAGGGGCCCAGGCGCAAAAGATCCTGAGACACAGCAGAACCAGGCCGTGGACGGCGGGTTCTATTTTGCTAAAACCCGAGGGCTTTTTTGCAAAATGCCCCGCCGAAGGGGTATCGTTGAATGGTGGCCGTCCGATTACAACTGAACGATCCTGATTATCTCTCAACGCACATGAGTACACGACCACTGGTGGCCGCACGATCTAGGACCAATGGACATGATCAACTCTTCTCCCAGCGGTCCGATTTCGATTGACCGATACGCGGGTTGGAACGCGGGGCTGGATCTAACCGTCAGTTATCAACGGATGGTCTTGATCCGAAGTCATCCTATTGCCGTCCAAACTCTAATCCCGGTCATCCAAACAAGATCCGACGATCCCAGCATCGTCGTCAACCCCCCCGCTGCGAACACGCCCGGCAGTCCCGACCGCGACATCGCTGACGGCGGCGATGACCTTCCACGCCGGCAAGCCAGTGACGAACAGTCCCAGGTTACGGATTAGGGCGCGAGTAACATCCTATGCCTAATGCAAACAACGGCAACACATAGGGGCGTGCCCTTACCGGCGCTTGGAGGCTGCTCCTAAAATGACTGTGCGACGGTGCTCTTACAAGGCGAGCACTGGCGCCCAACTTGATGCCGCAGAGGACGCCGCTCACGGTACGGGGAGCGCCGCAGCCACCACGCCGTCAAGAACTCGGACGAACTCCCCCCAGGCCCTCCAAGTCTGCACTCTATCTTTCTCTCGCGTGGGGCGATGGTGCGGTGGTGCAAGGCAAGCACGGCGGCGCTAGCGACTTTCGTAGGCAACGCGGGCGCGGCTTAGGTGAACGAGTGAATGCCGGGGCGAGTCAAGGCGAGGAACGGTCGTAGCCCGGTTTTATTCTCCCACCCCCGCGCGATCAACGCGGACCGGCACTGGTGGGCGAGATCCACCATGCACGGCCAAGCTGTTGCAACGGATGCACGAAGATAGCGGCGAGATTTGATGTGGCTTGGTGCGGAGTGGAGGCGAAGCCCCACCGAATACCAGGGTCCACCCGCCCAGCGCATCGAGTGCATGCGCGAGGGAATGCAGGACCGCAGGAGCCGAGCGCTGCACTTGTGTTCTTCAACGGGTCCATTCCATTGGGGAGGATAGAGCTGACGATGCGGGGTCCACAAGGCAGGGACAGAATACCCACGCGCGGTGAGGTTACAGTTGGGCCGCACGGAGGCAAAAAGAAAGGTGGGCCGAAATTTGGCTCAGGGCCCAGGTAAGGTTTTCTCTTTTTTTCTTTTTATTTTTCTGTTTTCTTTCTTCATTTTCATACCCAAATTTGAATTCAAACTTTTAAATTCAAACCTTGTGCAGAGTTTGTCCTCGAATTTTACTGTGAACTTAGGAAGTACTAATTTGGAACATTTATGAAATTTGTTTTACATGTTATATACTTTCTCCATCTCATTTTCAAAACCCTCATTTTTTTTTTAATTTAGGATTTGATTTAACTTCTAGCATTTATTATCTTATTATCCCTATTATTATTATTATTTTATTTAATGCACAAACATAAAACTCCACATGATGCATTTTCTTTTATTTTGGTATTATTGGTTCTATTTAGTCACTCTCCATTACATAGGTGCTCTTTTTATGATGCAAATGAAACACACAAAATGAGGAACTCTCTTTATTACTCTTGGTATACAACTTGAGTATTACAAATCCTACCCCCCTTAAAAATAATCTCGTCCTCGAGATTTAGGAAGGACTAGGGAAAAGATGGGGAAAATCTATGCGAAGCTCTTCTTCTCTTTCCCAAGTAGCTTCATCCTCACCGTGGTGACTCCATTGCACTTTGCATTTCTTAATAACCATATTTCTTGTGACTCGAGTCAAAGTATCCAAAATCTTGATCGGGTACTCCGTGTAAGTCAACTCACCCTGAACGCCGAGCTCTTCCATTGGTAACTGTTCCTCAGGGACACGGAGACATTTCTTTAGTTGAGATGCGTGGAACACATTATGCACATCCGATAGATTATCAGGTAGCTCAAGTTGGTATGCCATCTCTCCAACTCTCCTAAAGATCAAGAATGGTCCAATATAGCGAAGGGACAATTTGCCCTTGACTTTAAATCTCTTCATTCCATGAAGTGGTGACATCTTGAGGTACACATGATCACTTTCCTCAATTTCCAGTGGTCTCCTTCTATTATCAGCATAACTCTTTTGCCTGGTTTGAGCCACCCTCAAATTCTCTCGAATTATACGAACTTGTTCTTCTGCTTCTTGAATCAATTCAGGCCCAAAGAACTGTCTCTCTCCAGTCTGATCCAAAATAGAGGAGTCTTGCACTTCCTGCCATATAGAGTCTCGAACGGTGACATCTTTAGACTGGCCTGGTAACTATTATCGTATGAGAACTCAGCATAAGGTAGACTCTTGTCCCAACTACTACCATGTTGAAGGGCACAAGCTCTCAACATATCTTCCAATACTTGGTTAGTCCTTTCAGTTTGAGGATGGTAGGACAAACTAAAATTCAACTTCGCATCCATATTCTCATGAAAACTTTTCCAAAATCTGAAGGTAAATTGTGATCCTCAATCCAAAATGATCTTCTTCAGTACACCATGTAAACACACAATCCGAGCAATATATAACTCTTCCTGTTGTGAGCCTTTATAAGTAGTCTTGACAGGAATGAAGTGGGCCACTTTGGTCAGTCTATCCACAATCACCCATATAGAATCATATCCTTTCGGGGTGCGAGGCAATCCAATAATGAAGTCCATATCAATCTTCTTCTTACTTCCACTTGGACATCTTTGGTGGGTGTAATAGTCCAGCTGGTCTTTGGTGTTCTGCCTTAACTCTTTGACACACATCGCACATAGCCACATGTGCAGCCACATCTCTCTTCAATCCATACCACTAGTATTTCTGCTTCGAATCCTGATATATCTTGGTACTATCAGGATGAATAGAATAATCCAAGTCATGGGCCTCCCTTAAAATAGTCTCATGAAGGCTTTCAATCTCCGGAACACATCTCTTGTATCTTAGTATCACCAATTTGTCCTTTGCGGATTTCTTGCTCCAAGGTAGGTTCCGCATCAATAATAACTCCTTCAGTATGATCAACTATCCCCAGGTTAAGTCTCCTGAAATCCTCAACAATCTCATCGAGTAGCTGGGCAACAACAGCTAAATGAACATGCTCCTTTCGACACAAGGCATCTGCAACCAAATTTGCCTTGCCCGGGTGATAGTGAATTTCCAAATCATAATCCTTAATAAGCTCCAACCAACGGTGTTGCCTAAGGTTGAGATCCTTCTGAATGAATATATACTTCAAACTTTTATGATCCGTATATACTTGGCACTTCTCGTCCCACTTAAATTCTCTTTCCTTCACCAAAAGCGAGGTCATAAGCTTAGCAATCTTAGGAAACCCTTCGATAAATCTCCAATAATATCCTGCCAGTCCCAAGAAACTTCGGTCCTCCGTAACCATAGTGGGTATGCTCCACACCACTATCTCCTTGACTTTGGCAGGATCCACTGATATCCCTCCATTAGAAATGATATGTCCAAGAAATGGCACCTCGCCAATCCAAAACTCGCATTTACCGTACTTGGCGTAGAGTTGATCATCTCGTAACTTCTGTAGCACCAACCTTAGATGTTCTTCATGGTCACTCTCATTCTTAGAATAGATAAGATTATCGTCGATGAACACCACGACGAATCTGTCCAAATACTCCAAAAACATCTTATTCATCAAATCCATAAAATAAGCTGGTGCATTAGTTAATCCAAACGACGTAACGATGAACTCATATAATCCATATCGAGTCGAGAAAGCCGTCTTAGGAATATCTGATGGTCCAATCTTCATTTGGTGATAACTAGTCTGGTGGCAGTAGTTACTGCAATTCTAACTTCAAATCTTTCTCCTTTGGAACTGGTGAGTTCTACGGTTCCCTTAGCGCAGTGTATAAACCACCATTGCCTTTCTTAACCATGGCATACCAAGGATCAGATCTATACTGCTTGACTCTAACATTATAGCAGTAGCTCCAAATTCTCTACCCATAATGGTCAATGTCAATCTACGTGTCATTTGATTCGCCACAACAGGCCCTTTAGGTGTAATTACTCTCATGGGTTTTCTCATATTGTCCAACACATATGCCCAAACCAAAATCTCAGCATGACGCATAATTTTATTAGCAACTCATGGGGTCAAATAGACCTTTTTATTCCTCCTAAAATAGTATCATATCGAATACTAACTAAAGGAACCTATAGACCCCACAAATAGTAGTAATTTACATATATGTTTATGTAGCTTGGTGGAGCCGGTGGTGGTGGTGATGGTGGTTGCTGTCGTTGTCTCTCCGACCGTGATTGCCTTATTTCTTGATGTATCTCCAGACGGGCCTGACGTATTTCCTCGCGTTCTTGTCTTATCTGGTTTTGCATTTCGGTCATCATGTCTGTCAATTGCTGTATTACCAGCCTTTGGGTTGCGATCACTTGCTCGGTTTCAACAGGTGGGGGATTTGGAGGATTCATTTCTGTTTGCTGTTGCGTGATAATCTTTCCTTTCCTGGTATTGACCATCTGAGTTAGATACATAAGGTAAGAAAGAGCAGTAGACAAGGCAGTAATTACAATCATGTTACTTTGGGGGACTTATTGGCTAAGTAGATTAGTGTGTCACCTACTAAAGCTAATACAGTACCTTATAGGGGTACATGCTAAAATGTCCATATATAATATTTCAATCAATCAAAGAAGCAAATCAGGCATTGATCATCAGAACAATCAACCAATATTTTTAATAGAGGAAATAGTTTTTTTTTTGTCTTAGGTCTCCTATCTCTTAAAAATGTCATAGGGGTAGGGATTCCAAAGTTTGAAATCCATCTTGTCTTAGAATAGAGAAGATAAGAATGATCAGAGTAGAACAGTAGAAGGTGAGACGGGATCAAGATAAGTATAGAAAGAATCAGAGTGAGATAAGTATAGAATGAATCAGAGTAGGATAAGTAGGTAAGGGTTTGTCCATTTCTATCTAGGTTTCGTCCTACAGTCAGCATTTCCTCTGATACCACTTCTGTAACACCCGGTTTTAAAGGAACAAAGCCGGGTGCATCTCATACATGCGCCAAGAAGACAACATATATAATAACAGAGTGTATAGAGATAAATGTCATAAAACATCAGAGTACTTATTACATAGCGGAAGACTTATTACAAAATAAACATAAATATAAAACGAACTAAGGATCGTCGGCGCAAATGTCGACTGGAAACGCCACCTAGATCAGATCAAACTCCTCGATCCATGACTCCACTTTAAACCACCTGTTCTTCTCCTGTGGGGGGGGGTGTGAGACAGCAAGGGTGAGCTCACATATGTTCATCGCTCAACAAGTTGTGGGGAATAATGTGACATGAACTCACAAAGGTGGGAGTTCATGTAGTGTAAGGCTGATCAATGAAATAGAGGCTGAAGCTGAGCATTGCTTTTATAAGTTGGTCAAAATTTTATTAGCAGTTACTAGGTGTAAGTAAATACCAAACCTTAATAATAATAAAGAAAAGTAATAGTAAAATAATCCCAAATGCGATGCAAATGTCAAATTGAATTTAAGTTCCATAATTAATCATGTGAGGGTCCGAGCCGCTCATGACCGTGAGCACGGCTAGTATACTAGTTTTACACTCTGCAGAGGTTGCGCATCTTTACCCACAAGTCATGTTACCCATCTGCCAAGAGATGGCCAATCCCATACACCTCTACCGAGGAGGCGAGGCAGGGTAACACTACGAGGCCTTTACAAAGTTCCACTAGCTTCAGACTACCCGCTACAGTTTATGGGAAGATCCAGTAAAGGGTTCCTGGCTGATAGCCATCGCAGCAAAATCAACCAGGGACCTCCCCGCACTGACCTCTCCCCTACTGCCCTTGCCCCTTTCGGGTAAGGTAGCCCTCCCCTAGCTTTCCTAGTTAATCAGCCAAGGGCGTCCCATTCCACCCCTGTGGTAGCACTGTTTTCCCGGGTGGTCGCTCCATGTTCCCATTAACATAATGATCTTAACATGAACAAGGAATAATAAAACAGATAACAATAAATAGTATAACAATGAGTGATGAATATCTCTATACCCAAATCCACATAAAGCAATAGCATGTACTACCCAAAACTTTAGTAGTAAACCAGTGGTGAAGCAAGGTATAAAGATAGTCAAAATCTAGGGTATCCTATTGGGTCCCAGCAAAATTATCCTATGCAGATCATTATGAATAATAAGAACATGAATGGGTAAAAGAAGTGATCAAGGGCACAACTTGCCTGGCACTTGAGATTCCAGGCACCAACTTGCCTTTCAGATGACACGTGTCCTCGCGCTAGACGTAGCAATACAAGCAAACATGGTATATACAAAATTAACATCACACCAAACATAAGATTATACTGCATAATAATGATTTATACGTTTCTACGAGACCAACGCAACTTGAACTAATCAAATCGGAGTTAAAACGGAGGAGATACGAATTTCCTAAGGTTTTATGTATTTGATATAAGATTAAGTGAAAGAATATCTTTAATGTGTTTGTCATGCCAGAACAGAGGCACAAATGGGTAGACAATATTATTACAAAAATTTAGAAAGTGGAATGGATCAATTTGGACTAAAAATGGATTTTCTATGGATTAAACAAGTTCTAGGATTATTTTTACACATAAAAATCTATTTTCTAAATTATTTTATAAGTTTTCTCACTGTCTGGACTAGGCGTCAAAATCTGAGAACAGCAGGGGCCCAGGCGCAAAAGATCCTGAGACACAGCAGAACCAGGCCGTGGACGGCGGGTTCTATTTTGCTAAAACCCGAGGGCTTTTTTGCAAAATGCCCCGCCGAAGGGGTATCGTTGAATGGTGGTCGTCCGATTACAACTGAACGATCCTGATTATCTCTCAACGCACATGAGTACACGACCACTGGTGGCCGCACGATCTAGGACCAATGGACATGATCAACTCTTCTCCCAGCGGTCCGATTTCGATTGACCGATACGCGGGTTGGAACGCGGGGCTGGATCTAACCGTCAGTTATCAACGGATGGTCTTGATCCGAAGTCATCCTATTGCCGTCCAAACTCTAATCCCGGTCATCCAAACAAGATCCGACGATCCCAGCATCGTCGTCAACCCCCCCGCTGCGAACACGCCCGGCAGTCCCGACCGCGACATCGCTGACGGCGGCGATGACCTTCCACGCCGGCAAGCCAGTGACGAACAGTCCCAGGTTACGGATTAGGGCGCGAGTAACATCCTATGCCTAATGCAAACAACGGCAACACATAGGGGCGTGCCCTTACCGGCGCTTGGAGGCTGCTCCTAAAATGACTGTGCGACGGTGCTCTTACAAGGCGAGCACTGGCGCCCAACTTGATGCCGCAGAGGACGCCGCTCACGGTACGGGGAGCGCCGCAGCCACCACGCCGTCAAGAACTCGGACGAACTCCCCCCAGGCCCTCCAAGTCTGCACTCTATCTTTCTCTCGCGTGGGGCGATGGTGCGGTGGTGCAAGGCAAGCACGGCGGCGCTAGCGACTTTCGTAGGCAACGCGGGCGCGGCTTAGGTGAACGAGTGAATGCCGGGGCGAGTCAAGGCGAGGAACGGTCGTAGCCCGGTTTTATTCTCCCACCCCCGCGCGATCAACGCGGACCGGCACTGGTGGGCGAGATCCACCATGCACGGCCAAGCTGTTGCAACGGATGCACGAAGATAGCGGCGAGATTTGATGTGGCTTGGTGCGGAGTGGAGGCGAAGCCCCACCGAATACCAGGGTCCACCCGCCCAGCGCATCGAGTGCATGCGCGAGGGAATGCAGGACCGCAGGAGCCGAGCGCTGCACTTGTGTTCTTCAACGGGTCCATTCCATTGGGGAGGATAGAGCTGACGATGCGGGGTCCACAAGGCAGGGACAGAATACCCACGCGCGGTGAGGTTACAGTTGGGCCGCACGGAGGCAAAAAGAAAGGTGGGCCGAAATTTGGCTCAGGGCCCAGGTAAGGTTTTCTCTTTTTTTCTTTTTATTTTTCTGTTTTCTTTCTTCATTTTCATACCCAAATTTGAATTCAAACTTTTAAATTCAAACCTTGTGCAGAGTTTGTCCTCGAATTTTACTGTGAACTTAGGAAGTACTAATTTGGAACATTTATGAAATTTGTTTTACATGTTATATACTTTCTCCATCTCATTTTCAAAACCCTCATTTTTTTTAATTTAGGATTTGATTTAACTTCTAGCATTTATTATCTTATTATCCCTATTATTATTATTATTTTATTTAATGCACAAACATAAAACTCCACATGATGCATTTTCTTTTATTTTGGTATTATTGGTTCTATTTAGTCACTCTCCATTACATAGGTGCTCTTTTTATGATGCAAATGAAACACACAAAATGAGGAACTCTCTTTATTACTCTTGGTATACAACTTGAGTATTACAACATGTCCGGTGTGCACCGGACTGTCCGGTGCACCATACGACAGTCAGTCCCACCAAACAGCTAGTTTGGTGGTTGGGGCTATAAATACCCCCAACGACCCACCATTCATGGCATCCAAGTTTTCATACTTCCAACCACTTACAAGAGCTAGGCATTCAATTCTAGACACACTCAAGAGATCAAATCCTCTCCCAAATTCCACACAAAGCTTTGGTGACTAGTGAGAGAGATTTGCTTGTGTTCTTTCGAGCTCTTGCGCTTGGATTGCTTTCTTCTTTCTTGATTCTTTATTGCGATCAAACTCACTTGTAATTGAGGCAAGAGACACCAATCTTGTGGTGGTCCTTGTAGGAACTTTGTGTTCCAAGTGATTGAGAAGAGAAAGCTCACTCGATCCGAGGGACCGTTTGAGAGAGGGAAAGGGTTGAAAGAGACCCAGTCTTTGTGACCACCTCAACGGGGAGTAGGTTTGCAAAAACCGAACCTCGGTAAAACAAATCCACGTGTCACACTCTTCATTTGCTTGCGATTTGTTTTGCTCCCTCTCTTGCGGACTTGATTATATTTCTAACGCTAACCCGGCTTGTAGTTGTGATTAACTTTGTAAATTTCAGTTTCGCCCTATTCACCCCCCTCTAGGCGACTTTCAATTGGTATCAAAGCCCGGTGCTTCATTAGAGCCTAACCGCTCGAAGTGATGTCGGGAGAACTCGCCAAGAGGGAGATGGAGACCGGCGACAAGCCCGCTACAAGCCACGGGAAGGCTTCATCGGAAGAGTCCCGCAACAAGGAGAAGAGGAAGGAGAAAAAGAAGGAAAAGAAGACTTCTTCCCACAAGTCGCATCGGAGTGGCGACAAAATAAAGAAGATGAGGAAGGTGGTCTACTACGAGACCGACACTTCATCACCTTCTACCTCCGGCTCTAACGCGCCCTCCATAACTTCGAAGCGCCATGAGCGTAAGAAGTTTAGTAAGATCCCCTTACATTATCCTCGTACTTCTAGACATACTCCATTACTTTCGGTTCCATTAGGCAAACCGCCAACCTTTGACGGTGAAGATTATGCTAGGTGGAGTGATTTAATGAAATTTCATCTAACCTCACTCCACAAAAGTATATGGAATGTTGTTGAGTTTGGAGCACAGGTACCATCCGTAGGGGATGAGGATTATGATGAGGACGAGGTGGCCCAAATTCACCACTTTAACTCCCAAGCCACTACTATACTCCTCGCCTCTCTAAGTCGAGAGGAGTATAATAAGGTGCAAGGGTTAAAGAGTGCGAAGGAAATTTGGGACGTACTCAAGACCGCGCACGAAGGAGACGAGGTGACAAAGATCACCAAGCGGAAAACGATCGAGGGGGAGCTCGGTCGCTTCATGCTTCACCAAGGGGAGGATCCACAAGCTATGTACAACCGCTTGAAGACCTTGGTGAACCAAGTGCGCAACCTCGGGAGCGAAAAATGGGATGACCATGAGATGGTCAAGGTTATTCTTAGATCCCTCGTATTTCTTAACCCTACACAAGTTCAATTAATTCGAGGTGATCCTAGATATAAGCTAATGTCTCCCGAGGAAGTCATAGGAAAATTTGTGAGCTTTGAGCTAATGATTAAAGGCTCAAAGAAAATCATCGAGCAAGGCACCTCCTCCACACCCGAAGCACAACCGGTCGCATTCAAGGCAACGGAGGAGAAGAAGGAGGAGTCTACATCAAGTAGACAACCAATCGACACCTCCAAGCTCGACAATGAGGAAATGGCGCTCGTCATCAAGAGCTTCCGCCAAATCCTCAAACAAAGGAGGGGGAAGGACTACAAACCTCGCTCCAAGAAAGTGTGTTACAAATGTGGTAAGCCCGGTCATTTTGTTGCAAAATGTCCTATATCTAGTGACAGTGACAGGGGCGACGACAAGAAGGGGAGAAGAAAGGAGAAGAAGAAATACTACAAGAAGAGGGGCGGCGATGCCCATGTTTATCGGGAGTGGGACTCCGACGAAAGCTCTAGCGACTCCTCCGACGACGAGGACGCCGCCAACATCGCCGTCACCAAGGGACTTCTCTTCCCCAACGTCGGCCACAAGTGTCTCATGGCAAAGGACGGCAAAAGGAAGAAGGTTAAATCAAAATCCTCCACTAAATATGAATCTTCTAGTGATGATAATGCTAGTGATGAGGAAGATAATTTGCGTACCCTTTTTGCCAACCTTAACATGGAACAAAAGGAAAAACTAAATGAGCTAATTAGTGCCATCCATGAAAAGGATGATCTCTTGGACTCCCAAGAGGACTTCCTAATCAAGGAAAATAACAAACATGTTAAGGTTAAGAATGCTTATGCTCTAGAGGTAGAAAAATGTGAGAAATTATCTAGTGAGCTAAGCACATGTCATGACACTATAGGCAACCTTAGAAATGAAAATGCCAAATTAATTGCTAAGGTTGACTCTCATGTTTGTAATGTTTCAACTTCCAATCCTAGAGATGATAAAGTTGATTTAATTGCTAGGATTGATGAGTTGAATGTTTCCATTGCTAGCCTTAGGATTGAAAATGAGAAATTGCTTGCTAAGGCTAAAGATTTTGATGTTTGCAATGTTACTATTTCTAACCTTAGAAGTGAAAATGACATATTACATGCTAAGGTTATAGAATTAAAATCTTGCAAACCCTCTACATCTGTCGTTGAGCATGTATCTATTTGTACTAGATGTAGAGATGTTGATATTAATGCTATCCATGATCACATGGCTTTAATTAAACAACAAAATGATCATATAGCAAAATTAGATGCTAAAATTACCGAGCATAACTTAGAGAATGAAAATTTTAAATTTGCTCGTAGTATGCTTTATAATGGGAGACGCCCTGGCATCAAGGATGGCATTGGCTTCCAAAGGGGAGACAATGTCAAACTTAGTGCCCCTCCTAAAAGATTGTCTAATTTTGTTAAGGGCAAGGCTCCCATGCCTCAGGATAACGAGGGTTACATTTTGTACCCTGCCGGTTATCCCGAGAGCAAAATTAGGAGGATTCACTCTAGGAAGTCTCACTCTGGCCCTAACCATGCTTTCATGTATAAGGGTGAGACATCTAGTTCTAGGCAACCAACCCGTGCTAAGTTGCCTAAGAAGAGAATTCCTAATGCATCAAATGATCATGACATTTCATTCAAAACTTTTGATGCATCATATGTTTTAACTAACAAATCTGGCAAGGTAGTTGCCAAGTTTGTTGGGGTCAAGCACAAGGGGTCAAAGACTTGTGTTTGGGTACCCAAAATTCTTGTTTCTAATGCCAAAGGACCCAAAACCATTTGGGTACCTAAAGTCAAGAACTAAACTTGTTTTGTAGGTTTATGCATCCGGGGGCTCAAGTTGGATCATCGATAGCGGTTGCACAAACCACATGACAGGGGAGAAGAAGATGTTCTCCTCCTACGAGAAAAACCAAGATCCCCAACGAGCGATCACATTCGGGGATGGAAACCAAGGTTTGGTCAAAGGATTGGGTAAAATTGCTATATCTCCTGATCATTCTATTTCCAATGTTTTTCTTGTAGATTCATTAGATTACAATTTGCTTTCTGTATCTCAATTATGCAAAATGGGTTACAACTGTCTTTTCACTGATGTAGGCGTCACTGTCTTTAGAAGGAGTGATGATTCAATAGCTTTTAAAGGTGTGTTAGAGGGTCAGCTATACTTAGTAGATTTTGATAGAGCTGAACTCGACACATGCTTAATTGCTAAGACTAACATGGGTTGGCTCTGGCACCGCCGACTAGCTCATGTTGGGATGAAGAATCTTCATAAGCTTTTCTAAAGGGAGAGCACATTTTAGGACTAAACAATGTTCATTTTGAGAAAGACAGGGTTTGTAGCGCATGCCAAGCAGGAAAGCAAGTTGGTGCCCATCATCCACATAAGAACATCATGACGACCGACAGGCCGCTTGAGTTACTCCACATGGATCTATTCGGCCCGATTGCTTACATAAGCATCGGCGGGAGTAAGTATTGTCTTGTAATAGTGGATGATTATTCTCGCTTCACTTGGGTGTTCTTTTTGCAGGAAAAATCTCAAACCCAAGAGACCTTAAAGGGATTCTTGAGACGGGCTCAAAATGAGTTCGGCTTAAGGATCTAGAAAATTAGAAGCGACAACGGGACGGAGTTCAAGAACTCACAAATTGAAGGCTTCCTTGAGGAGGAGGGCATCAAGCATGAGTTCTCTTCTCCCTACACGCCACAACAAAATGGTGTAGTGGAGAGGAAGAATCGAACTCTATTGGACATGGCAAGGACCATGCTTGATGAGTACAAGACACCGGATCGTTTTGGGCCGAGGCGGTTAACACCGCTTGCTACGCTATCAACCGGTTATATCTACACCGAATCCTCAAGAAGACATCCTATGAACTCCTAACCGGTAAAAAGCCCAATATTTCATATTTTAGAGTTTTTGGTAGCAAATGCTTTATTCTTATCAAAAGAGGTAGAAAATCTAAATTTGCTCCTAAAACTGTAGAATGCTTTTTACTAGGATATGATTCAAACACAAGGGCATATAGAGTCTTTAACAAGTCCTCGGGACTAGTTGAAGTTTCTTGTGACGTTGTGTTTGATGAAACTAACGGCTCTCAAGTAGAGCAAGTTGATCTTGATGAGATAGGTGATGAAGAGGCTCCGTGCATCGCGCTAAGGAACATGTCCATTGGGGATGTGTGTCCTAAGGAATCCGAAGAGTCTCCAAATGCACAAGATCAACCATCCTCCTCCACGCAAGCATCTCCACCAACTCAAAATGAGGATGAAGCTCAAGATGATGAAGTAGAAGATCAAGCAAATGAGCCACCTCAAGATGACGGCAATGATCAAGGGGGAGATGCAAATGATCAAGACAAGGAGGATGAAGAACAAAGGCCGCCACACCCAAGAGTCCATCAAGAAATTCAACGAGATCACCCCGTCGACACCATCCTCGGCGACATTCATAAGGGGGTAACCACGAGATCTCGTGTTGCACATTTTTGTGAGCATTACTCTTTTGTTTCCTCTATTGAGCCACACAGGGTAGAGGAAGCACTACAAGATTCGGATTGGGTGGTGGCGATGCAAGAGGAGCTCAACAACTTCACTAGGAATGAGGTATGGCATTTAGTTCCACGTCCTAATCAAAATGTTGTAGGAACCAAATGGGTCTTTCGCAACAAGCAAGATGAGCATGGTGTGGTGACAAGGAACAAAGCTCAACTTGTGGCCAAAGGATACTCCCAAGTCGAAGGTTTGGATTTTGGTGAAACCTATGCACCCGTAGCTAGGCTTGTGTCAATTCGCATATTATTAGCCTATGCTACTTACCATGGCTTTAAGCTTTATCAAATGGACGTGAAAAGTACCTTCCTTGATGGACCAATCAAGGAAGAGGTCTATGTTGAGCAACCTCCCGGCTTTGAAGATAGTGAGTACCCTAACCATGTCTATAAACTCTCTAAGGCGCTTTATGGGCTCAAGCAAGCCCCAAGAGCATGGTATGAATGCCTTAGAGATTTCCTTATCACTAATGGCTTCAAAGTTGGAAAGGCCGATCCTACTCTATTCACTAAAACTCTTGAAAATGACTTGTTTGTATGCCAAATTTAGGTTGATGATATTATATTTGGGTCTACTAACGAGTCTACATGTGAAGAATTTAGTAGGATCATGACACAAAAATTCGAGATGTCTATGATGGGGGAGTTGAAGTATTTCTTAGGATTTCAAGTGAAACAACTCCAAGAAGGCACCTTCCTCAGCCAAACGAAGTACACTCAAGATATTCTAAGCAAGTTTGGAATGAAGGATGCCAAACCCATCAAGACACCCATGGGAACCAATGGGCATCTCGACCTCGACGAAGGAGGTAAATCCGTTGATCAAAAGGTATACCGGTCGATGATAGGATCTTTACTCTATTTATGTGCATCTCGACCCGATATTATGCTTTCCGTATGCATGTGTGCAAGATTCCAAGCCGACCCTAAGGAAGCTCACCTTAAGGCCGTAAAACGAATCTTGAGATATTTAGTTTATACTCCTAAGTTTGGGCTTTGGTATCCTAGGGGATCCACATTTGATTTGATTGGTTATTCGGATGCCGATTGGGCGGGGTGTAAAATCAATAGGAAGAGCACATCGGGGACTTGCCAGTTCTTGGGAAGATCCTTGGTGTCTTGGGCTTCAAGGAAGCAAAATTCCGTTGCTCTTTCTACCGCTGAAGCCGAGTACATTACCGCAGGCCATTGTTGCGCGCAACTACTTTGGATGAGGCAAACCCTTAGGGACTATGGTTACAAATTAACCAAAGTTCCTCTTCTATGTGATAATGAGAGTGCAATCAAAATGGCGGATAATCCCGTCGAGCATAGCCGCACTAAACACATAGCCATTCGGTATCACTTTTTAAAGGATCACCAACAAAAGGGAGATATCGAGATTTCTTACATTAATACTAAGGATCAATTAGCCGATATCTTTACCAAGCCACTTGATGAACAAACTTTTAACAAACTTAGGCATGAGCTAAATATTCTTGATTCTAGGAACTTCTTTTGCTAATTTGCACACATAGCTAATTTATATACCTTTGATCATGTCTCTTTCATATGCTATGACTAATGTGTTTTCAAGTATATTTCAAACCAAGTCATAGGTGTATTGAAAGGAAATTAGAGTCTTCGGCGAAGACAAAGGCTTCCACTCCGTAACTCATCCTTCGCCGTCACTCCGAGCAACTCTCCATCTTTGGGGGAGAAAAGGACTCCGTCTTGGTATAATCTTCACTCATTTATTTATGACCAAAGGGGGGAGAGAGTAATTCTAAGGGCTCTAATGACTCTGTTTTTGGCGATTCATGCCAAAGGGGGAGAAAGTATTAGCCCAAAGCAAAAGGACCGCACCACCACCTAATTTTAAAAGCGTTTTTCAATTAGTATGCTTCTCAATTGATAAATTTCAAATTGGTATCTTATTGTGCTCAAAAGGGGGAGAAAGTAGCTTTTCAAAATTGATATATCAAAACTCTCTTGAACACTAAGAGGAGACTTTCATTTAGGGGAAGTTTTGTTTTAGTCAAAGGAAAAGCATTTGAAACAAGGGGAGAGAATTTCAAATCTTGAAAATGCTTCGCAAAATCTTATTCATTTACCTTTGACTATTTGCAAAAGAACTTTGAAAAGGATTTACAAAAGAATTTGCAAAAACAAAACATGTGGTGCAAGCGTGGTCCAAAATGTTAAAAACAAAGAAACAATCAATGCATATCTTATGAGTAGTTATATTGGCTCAATTCTAAGTAACCTTTGCACTTACATTATGCAAGCTAGTTCAAATTACGCACTTCTATATTTACTTTGGTTTGTGTTGGCATCAATTACCAAAAAGGGGGAGATTGAAAGGGAATTAGGCTTCCACCTATTTTCCTAATTGATTTTGGTGGTTGAATTGCCAAACACAAATAATTGGACTAACTAGTTTGCTCTAGTATATAAGTTATACACGTACCAAAGGTTCACTCTTAGCCAATAAAAAGACCAAGTATTGGGTTCAACAAAAGAGCAAAGGGACAACTGAAGGCACCTCTGGTCTGGCGCACCGGACTGTCCGGTGTGCCACCGGACAGTGGCCGGTGCACCACCGGACAGTGTCCGGTGCACCAGGGGACTTCAAGCCAAACTCTTCACCTTCGGGAAAATCCAGAGGCGCTCCGCTATAATTCACCGGACTGTATGGTGTACACCGGACAGTGTCCGGTGCTCCAAGGAACGGCGCCTCAGGAACTCGCCAGCTTCGGGAATTCGCAACGGCTAGTCCGCTATAATTCACCGGACATGTCCGGTGTACACCGTACTGTCCGGTGTGACATCGAAGCAACGGATATTTCGACGCCAACGGCTACCTGCAGCGCATTAAATGTGCGCCAGCGCGCGCAGAAGTCAGGCACGCCCATGCTGGCGCACCGGACACTCTACAGTGCATGTCCGGTGCGCCACCGGACATCAAGGCGGGCCCAGAAGTCAGTGCTCCAACGGTCGAATCCCAACGGCCCTGGTGACGTGGCTGGCGCACCGGACATGTCCGGTGCACCATACGACAGTCAGTCCCACCAAACGGCTAGTTTGGTGGTTGGGGCTATAAATACCCCCAACCACCCACCATTCATGGCATCCAAGTTTTCATACTTCCAACCACTTACAAGAGCTAGGCATTCAATTCTAGACACACTCAAGAGATCAAATCCTCTCCCAAATTCCACACAAAGCTTTGGTGACTAGTGAGAGAGATTTGCTTGTGTTCTTTCGAGCTCTTGCGCTTGGATTGCTTTCTTCTTTCTTGATTCTTTATTGCGATCAAACTCACTTGTAATTGAGGCAAGAGACACCAATCTTGTGGTGGTCCTTGTAGGAACTTTGTGTTCCAAGTGATTGAGAAGAGAAAGCTCACTCGGTCCGAGGGACCGTTTGAGAGAGGGAAAGGGTTGAAAGAGACCCGGTCTTTGTGACCACCTCAACGGGGAGTAGGTTTGCAAAAACCGAACCTCGGTAAAACAAATCCACGTGTCACACTCTTCATTTGCTTGTGATTTGTTTTGCGCCCTCTCTTGCGGACTTGATTATATTTATAACGCTAACCCGGCTTGTAGTTGTGATTAACTTTGTAAATTTCAGTTTCGCCCTATTCACCCCCCCCCCTCTAGGCGACTTTCAGCATGCCTCCCCTTTTATAGCTGAAGGGGGGCATGCACAAAGGCACTGAGACCCGACATGTGGGCCCAGGGACATAGAGAATATAACACTTGGGACTATAAATATTTGTTGTCGGGGCAATCCCCTTGTGTCCTGTCGTCCGAGATTTGTGTATCTTCAGCGTGCAGGGGAAGCTTCTTGTAGAAGGGATAACACAGTGCGCTGCTTGGCACGGGCGCACTGTTCGCCAGCAGACCCAGCAGGCGCTCCGCCTGCTGGATGACCTTGACGCTGCCTGCCAGCGGATGGGACGGGACACATTAAATGCTGAGAGGGCACGTCACCCATCAGCGCAGTGGCAGGCGGCGCATCCTCTCCTCAATAAATGCAGGGGCTACACGACTTTACGTCAGGCTCGGCCCGATGGCTTATGTCATGGGCCACAAGCAGTGGACCTTCGCCTGCGCGGGGAGCGGAGAGCAAGGCCTGCACACGTGTCAGCATCGGACCCCTGCATACCCTGAGGTCCTTCTCGTTCCAGA
Source organism: Zea luxurians (assembly GCA_029449295.1). NCBI lineage: Eukaryota > Viridiplantae > Streptophyta > Magnoliopsida > Poales > Poaceae > Zea > Zea luxurians. Next base: position 101,326,572 of record JAOPSE010000006.1, on the reverse strand, counting down.
ACCCTGCCGGGGTTCGGACCTACCCTGGGGCTCTGGACCTGTATGTATATAGGGGCCCGGTGACCCTCTGTGGGGGTCCGGTCTTACTGAGGCATGGTGCCTTTCCTCGCCACGTGGTGCCCTTTGGCCCACCCATCCGGTGGAGTTTAGGCGTGGTCCTCCGCGCGGCCAGGAGTAGTCGCATGGGTGCGATGCCTTTATGCTGTAGGAGAGGGTACCCCTAATTTAGGGTACCGACACTATCCTTAGGCGCATGAGAACCAACATGAGATGCACGTTGCCTAGGTCTACTACTATGAGCATAGGAACCACTAGATGAAGCAATCATAGTACGAGGAGTAAAAGCAACACCATGACGCATATGTAAAACAGGGTGATCATTACAATTATCATGATGAGCATTCTTAACATGAGTATAAAGGAAAGCATGATTCTTATTATCATGAAAACAATGTGAGCTACTAGCCAAACATACTTTTCCCTTTTCCTTAATGAAGTTGGGGATCGTATGGCTCTTTATGTTCTTTGCTCCCCCATGGAAGCCAAGTCCATCCTTAATGGAGGGATGTCTACCAATTGTGAAGGCATCCCTAGCAAAATTAACTTCTTCTACCTCATTTTTACAAGTTTTAAGTTAATCATTCAAATCAGCAATTTCATCATTTAACTTAGCGATAGTAGAAGCATGATCAATACAAGCATCAAAATCATGAACTTTACATCTACTGCAAATTGAAACATGCTCCAAAGAACTAGAGGCATTCAACTTTCCTATTCTAGCATTTAAATCATCATTAACATTTTTAAGGCTAGAAATAGAAGCATGACAAGTAGATAAATCACAAGCAATCCTTTCATTCTTCTTAACTTCTAGAGCAAGGGATTTTTCTACTTATATAACTTTATCACGTTCCTTATAAAGCAAATCCTCTTGTTTTTCTAGCAATCTATCATTTTCAGTAAGAGCATTAACCAATTCATTATTATTTATTAACCTTGGATCTATCTAAGCCCTTAAAGAGATTGCTATAATCAACATCATCATCAAAATCCTCGTCACTAGAAGAAGTGTACTTGGGGGTATCTGAAAGGGAAATGTGCCCTTGGGCCATTTCTAAGTGTTTTGGTGATTTAGTGTCCAACACAAGTGCCTAAGTGTAAAAAGGTGGTCAAAGTACAAATCAAGAATAAAGGTATGTTTCTCAGACTTAGTACATTGTTTTATGGACTAATGTATTGTGTCTAAGTGCTGGAAACAGGAAAAATCCAATTGGAAATGTCTTGGCTCGAGCAACCAAGACTCTGCTGAGTCTGGGAGCACCGGACTGTCCGGTGGTGCACCGGACAGTGTCCGGTGCGCCAGGCTGGCTTGGGCAAAGTGGCTGCTCTCGGGACTTCAACGGCGGTGTACGGCTAAAATTCACCGGACTGTCCGGTGTGCACCGGACTGTCCGGTGGGCCGCTCACAGGCGAACTCGTCGCTCTCGGGAAACCATCAACGGCGTATGGCTAAAATTCACCGGACTGTCCGGTGTGCACCGGACTGTCCGGTGAGCCAACGGTCGGCCGGGCCAACGGTCGGCCGCGCAATCTGCGCGGGACACGTGGCCGAGCCAACGGCTAGAAGATGGCACCGGACTGTCCGGTGTGCACCGGACATGTCCGGTGCGCCAACGGCTCTCAGGCTGCCAACGGTCGGCTTCGCTATTTAAGGAAGGAAATCGGGCACCGGACAGTGTCCGGTGTGCACCGGACTGTCCGGTGCGCCAGTCGACAGAAGGCAAGATCAGCCTTCCAAGATTGCTCCCAACGGCTCCTAGCTGCCTTGGGGCTATAAAAGGGACCCCTAGGCGCATGGAGGAGGACATCAAGCATTCCTACAACATTTCTAAGCACCAAGACATCGATTTTGCGCATTTGTTTCATTGTGATAGCATATAGAGCTCTAGTGGAGTTGTGAACTCATTGAGTTGTGTTGGAGCTCTTGTTGCGACTTGTGTGCGTGTTGACACTCTGATTCTTGTGTCTTGCGTGCGTTGCTAATCCCTCCCTTGCTCCGTGTTCTTTGTGAATTTCAAGTGTAAGGGCGAGAGGCTCCAAGTTGTGGAGATTCCTCGCAAACGGGAGTGAGAAAAAGCAAACAAAACACCGTGGTATTCAAGTAGGTCTTTGGACCGCTTGAGAGGGGTTGATTGCAACCCTCGTCCGTTGGGACGCCACAACATGGAGTAGGCAAGCGTTGGTCTTGGCCGAACCACGGGATAACCACCGTGCCATCTCTGTGATTGATCTTTGTTGGTTATTGTGTTTTGTTGAGGATTCCTCTTTAAGCCACTTGGCAATTATTGTGCTAACACTTAACCAAGTTTTGTGGCTTAAGTTTTTGAAGTGTTACAGGATCACCTATTCACCCCCCCCCCCTCTAGGTGCTCTCAATTGGTATCAGAGCCGTTCTCTTCAAGAAAGGGACTAACCGCCCGAAGAGATGGATCCTAAGGGCAAGGGGATGGTGATCAACGACAAGGAGAAGGAGTCCTTCGTCAACGAGCCCAATGATGACAGGCCCACCGACTCAGGCTCGGGCCACAAAAGAAAAGACGGGAGGAAGAAGAAGACAAGGCGCATCAAGGAAATTGTCTACTATGACAGCGACGAATCTTCCTCCTCCCAAAAGGACAACGACGACTACGACAGACGAAAGACGGTTAACTCAAACTTTTCTTTCGATTATTCGCGCATTCCGCATAGCTCAAATGCTCAATTGCTCCCCATTCCACTTGGCAAGCCCCCTCACTTTGATGGAGAGGACTACAGATTTTGGAGCCACAAAATGCGTACTCACCTGTTTTCTCTCCATCCAAGCATTTGGGAGATTGTGGAAAGTGGAATGAAATTTGATAGCTCGGATAGCCCTGTGTTTATTAATGAACAGATTCATAAAAATGCACAAGCTACTACTGTGTTGCTAGCCTCTTTGTGCAGGGACGAGTATCACAAGGTGAGCAGCTTGGACAATGCCAAGCAGATCTGGGACACCCTCAAGATCTCTCATGAGGGGAACGACGTCACCTTGCTCACCAAAATGGAGTTGGTGGAGGGCGAGCTTGGAAGGTTCGCGATGATAAGGGGCGAGGAGCCAACTCAAACATACAACCGGCTCAAGACCCTTATCAACAAAATAAGGAGCTACGGAAGCACGCGATGGACGGACCACGACGTCGTCTGACTGATGCTAAGGTCCTTTACCATTCTTGATCCTCATTTGGTGAATAATATTCGTGAGAATCCCAGGTACACCAAAATGTCGCCCGAAGAAGTCCTCGGAAAATTCGTTAGCGGGCGAATGATGATCAAGGAGGCGAGGTACGTGGACGACGCCTTGAATGGTCCGATCAACGAGCCGCAACCCCTTGCTCTCAAGGCAACAAGAAGCAAGGAGGCGCTACCTAGCAAGGTGGCACAGATTGAGGCGACCGGACTTAATGATGAAGAGATGGCCCTCATCATCAAAAGATTCAAGACGGCGCTTAAAGGTCGCAAGGGATAGCCAAGCAAGACCAAAACCAAGGGGAAGTGCTCATGCTTCAAATGCGGTAAGCTTGGTCATTTTATTGCTAACTGTCCCGACAATGATAGTGATCAGGATCAAGGGAACAAGAGGGAGAAAAAGAAGAACTATAAGAAGGCAAAGGGCGAGGCACATCTTGGCAAGGAGTGGGATTCGGATTGCTCCTCGTCCGACTCTGACAATGAAGGACTCGCCGCCACCGCCTTCAACAAATCATCCCTCTTCCCCAACGAGCGTCACACATGCCTTATGGCAAGGGAGAAGAAGGTATGTACTCGAGACTCTACTTATGCTTCTTCAAGTGAAGACGAATCTAGTGATGAGGAAATAGATTACTCTAGCTTGTTCAAGGGATTGGATAGAAATAAAATTGATAAAATCAATGAATTGATTGATGCCTTGAATGAAAAGGATAGGCTTTTAGAAAAGCAAGAGGATTTGTTGTATGATGAACATGACAAATTAGTAGAGGCACAAAAATCCTATGCTTTAGAAGTTAAAAGAAATGAAATGCTTTCTTATGAACTATCTACATGTCATGAAACCATTTCTACTTTACAAAGTGTTAACAATGATTTAAATGCTAAATTAGAAGTAGCAAATAAATCTAATTCTTGTGTAGAACATGTTATGATTTGCACTAGGTGTAAGGATTTTGGTATTGATGCCTGTAATGGACACCTAGTTTCAATTTCGAGATTAAATGATGAAGTAGCTAGTCTTAATGCCCAACTTAAGACTAGCAAAAGTGATTTCGATAAGCTAAAATTTGCAAGGGATGCCTACACGATTGGTAGACACCCCTCAATTAAGGATGGACTTGGCTTCAAGAGGGAAGCCAAGGACTTAACAAGCCATAAGGCTCCCATCTCCGCCAAGGAGAAAGGGAAGGCCCCTATGGCAAGTAGTACTAAAAAGAACCATGCTTTTATGTACAATGATAGAAGAAAGTCTCATAGGAATTGTAATGCTTTTGACTCGCATGCCTATGACTCTTATGCTATGTTTGCCCCCAGCTCTTCCTATATGCATGGTAGAAATATGCCTAGGAAAAATGTTCATCATGTGCCTAGGAAAAATATTCATCATGTTCCTAGAAAAGTTATGAATGGTCCCTCTACAATTTATCATGCTTTAAATGCTTCCTTTGCTATTTGTAGAAAGGATAGGAAAATAGTTGCTAGGAAGTTAGGGGCAAAATGCAAGGGCGATAAAACTTGCATTTGGGTCCCTAAGGAAATTGTGACTAACCTTGTAGGACCCAACAAGAGTTGGGTACCTAAGACCCAAGCCTAAATTTGCCTTGCAGGTTTATGCATCCGGGGGTTCAAGCTGGATTATCGACAGCGGATGCACAAACCATATGACGGGGGAGAAGAAGATGTTCACCTCCTACGTCAAGAATAAGGATTCCCAAGATTCAATCATATTCGGTGATGGGAACCAAGGCAAGGTGAAAGGTTTAGGCAAGATTGCAATATCAAATGAGCATTCTATCTCTAATGTGTTTTTAGTGGAGAGTCTTGGATATAATTTACTATCTGTTAGTCAATTATGTAATATGGGATATAACTGTTTATTTACAAATGTAGATGTGTCTGTCTTTAGAAGATGTGATGGTTCACTAGCTTTTAAGGGTGTACTAGACGGCAAACTTTACTTAGTTGATTTTGCAAAAGAAGAGGCCGGTCTAGATGCATGCTTAATGGCTAAGACTTGCATGGGCTGGTTGTGGCATCGCCGCTTAGCACATGTGGGGATGAAGAACCTCCACAAGCTTCTAAAGGGAGAACACGTGATAGGTCTAACCAATGTACATTTCGAAAAAGATAGACCTTGTGCAGCTTGTCAAGCAGGGAAACAGGTGGGAGGCTCTCATCACACCAAAAATGTGATGACAACATCAAGACCCTTGGATATGCTTCATATGGATCTCTTCGGACCCGTCGCCTATCTGAGTATAGGAGGAAGTAAGTATGGTCTTGTTATAGTTGATGATTTTTCCCGCTTCACTTGGGTGTTCTTTTTGCAGGATAAGTCTGAAACCAAGGGACCCTCAAGCGCTTCCTAAGGAGAGCTCAAAATGAGTTTGAGCTCAAGGTGAAGAAGATAAGAAGCGACAATGGGTCCGAGTTCAAGAACCTTCAAGTGGAGGAGTTCCTTGAGGAGGAGGGGATCAAGCACGAGTTCTCCGCTCCCTACACACCTCAGCAAAATGGTGTGGTAGAGAGGAAGAACAGGACGCTCATTGATATGGCGAGGACTATGCTTGGAGAGTTCAAGACCCCCGAGCGCTTTTGGTCGGAAGCCGTGAACACGGCTTGCCACGCCATCAACAGGGTCTACCTTCACCGCCTCCTCAAAAAGACTTCATATGAGCTGTTAACTGGTAACAAACCCAATGTATCGTACTTTCGTGTATTTGGGAGTAAATGCTACATTCTAGTGAAGAAGGGTAGGAATTCCAAATTTGCTCCCAAAGCCGTAGAGGGGTTTTTATTAGGTTATGATTCAAATACAAAGGCGTATAGGGTCTTCAACAATTCATCGGGTTTGGTTGAAGTCTCTAGCGACGTTGTATTTGATGAGACTAATGGCTCTCCAAGAGAGCAAGTTGTTGATCTTGACGATGTAGATGAAGAAGACGTTCCAACGGCCGCAATACGCACCATGGCGATTGGAGAGGTGCGACCACAGGAACAAAATGAGCGAGATCAACCTTCTTCCTCAACTATGGTGCATCCCCCAACTCAAGACGATGAACAGGTTCATCAACAGGAGGCGTGTGATCAAGGGGGAGCACAAGATGATCATGTGATGGAGGAAGAAGCGCAACCGGCACCTCCAACCCAAGTTCGAGCGATGATTCAAAGGGATCATCCCGTCGACCAAATTCTGGGTGATATTAGCAAGGGAGTAACTACTCGATCTCGATTAGTTAATTTTTGTGAGCATTACTCCTTTGTCTCTTCTATTGAGCCTTTCAGGGTAGAAGAGGCCTTGCTAGATTCGGACTGGGTGTTGGCCATGCAAGAGGAGCTCAACAACTTCAAGCGCAATGAAGTTTGGACACTGGTGCCTCGTCCCAAGCAAAACGTTGTGGGAACCAAGTGGGTGTTCCGCAACAAACAGGATGAGCACGGGGTGGTGACAAGGAACAAGGCTCGACTTGTGGCAAAAGGTTATGCCCAAGTCGCAGGTTTGGACTTTGAGGAGACTTTTGCTCCTGTGGCTAGGCTAGAATCAATTCGTATCTTGCTAGCATATGCCGCTCACCATTCCTTCAGGTTGTACCAAATGGATGTGAAGAGCGCTTTCCTCAACGGGCCGATCAAGGAGGAGGTGTACGTAGAGCAACCCCCTGGCTTCGAGGATGAACGGTACCCCGACCACGTGTGTAAGCTCTCTAAGGCGCTCTATGGACTTAAGCAAGCCCCAAGAGCATGGTATGAATGCCTTAGAGACTTTTTAATTGCTAATGCTTTCAAGGTCGGGAAAGCCGATCCAACTCTTTTTACTAAGACTTGCGATGGTGATCTTTTTGTATGCCAAATTTATGTCGATGACATAATATTTGGTTCTACTAATCAAAAGTCTTGTGAAGAGTTTAGCAGGGTGATGACGCAGAAATTTGAGATGTCGATGATGGGCGAGTTGAACTACTTCCTTGGGTTCCAAGTGAAGCAACTCAAGGATGGCACTTTCATCTCCCAAACGAAGTACACGCAAGACTTGCTAAAGTGGTTTGGGATGAAGGACGCCAAGCCCGCAAAGACGCCTATGGGAACTGATGGACACACCAACCTCAACAAAGGAGGTAAGTCTGTTGATCAAAAAGCATACCGGTCCATGATAGGTTCCTTGCTTTATTTATGTGCTAGTAGACCGGATATTATGCTTAGCGTATGCATGTGTGCTAGATTTCAATCTGATCCTAAGGAGTGTCACTTAGTGGCTGTGAAGCGAATTCTTCGATATTTAGTCGCTACGCCTTGCTTCGGGATCTGGTATCCAAAGGGGTCTAACTTTGACTTGATTGGGTACTCAGATTCCGACTATGCTGGTTGTAAGGTCGATAGGAAGAGTACATCGGGGACGTGCCAATTCTTAGGAAGGTCCCTGGTGTCATGGAACTCTAAGAAACAAACCTCTGTTGCCCTATCCACCGCTGAGGCCGAGTACATTGCCGCAGGACAGGGTTGCGCGCAACTGCTCTGGATGAGGCAAACCCTCCGGGACTTTGGCGACAATCTGAGCAAAGTCCCACTCCTATGTGATAATGAGAGTGCTATCCGAATAGCAGAAAATCCTGTTGAGCACAGCCGCACAAAGCACATTGACATCCGGCATCACTTTTTGAGAGACCACCAGCAAAAGGGGGATATCGAAGTGTTTCATGTTAGCACCGAGAACCAGCTAGCCGATATCTTTACCAAGCCTCTAGATGAGAAGACCTTTTGCAGGTTGCGTAGTGAGCTCAATATCTTAGATTCGCGGAACTTGGATTGAATTATAGCATACATGTGTTTATGCCTTTGATCATGTTCATTCTGCATTTTGCTGCTTATTGTGGTGCTCAAGTTGTACAAACACTCCCTGGACCTCACAAGTCCCTTTTGCAAGTGATGCACATAGTTAGGGGGAGCTGTGCTACAACTTGACCCTTTGAGACTAACCATGTACTTGAGTTTGGTTGTTTTAGTCTTCAAGGAGGATTGAAAGGGAAAAGGTGGACTTGGACCATGCAAGACTTCCACTGCACTCCGATGAAAAGAGTAACTTTTCCAAGTTCATCTTTATACTCTTATTGCCAAATTACTCTTATTTGAAGATTTTGGTGAGGCAATGGGGTTAAAGGGCCAAGATTGACCCCGTTTTGGTGCTTGATGCCAAAGGGGGAGAAAATAAAGGTCAAAGCGATAAATGGATCAGCTACCACTTGAGAAATTTTGAAAATAGTAGATTAGTGCTTTTGGTTTGTCAAAACTCTTTTATTGTCTCTTATGTCAAAAGTTGGCCTCTTGTGGGGAGAAGTGTTGATTATGGGAAAAAGGGGGAGTTTTTGAAATCCTTTATCAAATTTCTTTGGAAAACCTCTCTTTATGTCTCTACAAGTGGTTTTGACTTAGAGATAGGAATTTGAGTTTGATTTGCAAAAACAAACCAAGTGGTGGCATAGAGTGATCCATATATGTCAAAATTGAATCAAAACAATTTTTAGTTCTTATTTGATTTGATTTTGTACTTGTTCTACTTGCTTTATGTTGTGTTGGCATAAATCACCAAAAAGGGGGAGATTGAAAGGGAAATGTGCCCTTGGGCCATTTCTAAGTGTTTTGGTGATTTAGTGTCCAACACAAGTGCCTAAGTGTAAAAAGGTGGTCAAAGTACAAATCAAGAATAAAGGTATGTTTCTCAGACTTAGTACATTGTTTTATGGACTAATGTATTGTGTCTAAGTGCTGGAAATAGGAAAAATCCAATTGGAAATGTCTTGGCTCAAGCAGCCAAGACTCTGCTGAGTCTGGGAGCACCGGACTGTCCGGTGGTGCACCGGACTGTCCGGTGCGCCAGGCTGGCTTGGGCAAAGTGGCTGCTCTCGGGACTTCGACGGCGGTGTACGGCTAAAATTCACCGGACTGTCCGGTGTGCACCGGACTGTCCGGTGGGCCGCTCACAGGCGAACTCGTCGCTCTCGGGAAACCATTAACGGCGTACGGCTAAAATTCACCGGACTGTCCGGTGTGCACCGGACTGTCCGGTGAGCCAACGGTCGGCCGGGCCAACGGTCGGCCGCGCAATCTGCGCGGGACACGTGGCCGAGCCAACGGCTAGAAGATGGCACCGGACATGTCCGGTGCGCCAACGGCTCTCAGGCTGCCAACGGTCGGCTTCGCTATTTAAGGAAGGAAATCGGGCACCGGACAGTGTCCGGTGTGCACCGGACTGTCCGGTGCGCCAGTCGATAGAAGGCAAGATCAGCCTTCCAAGATTGCTCCCAACGGCTCCTAGCTGCCTTGGGGCTATAAAAGGGACCCCTAGGCGCATGGAGGAGGACATCAAGCATTCCTACAACATTTCTAAGCACCAAGACATCGATTTCGCGCATTCGTTTCATTGTGATAGCATATAGAGCTCTAGTGGAGTTGTGAACTCATTGAGTTGTGTTGCGAGCTCTTGTTGTGACTTGTGTGCGTGTTGACACTCTGATTCTTGTGTCTTGTGTGCGTTGCTAATCCCTCCCTTGCTCCGTGTTCTTTGTGAATTTCAAGTGTAAGGGCGAGAGGCTCCAAGTTGTGGAGATTCCTCGCAAACGGGAGTGAGAAAAAGCAAACAAAACACCGTGGTATTCAAGTAGGTCTTTGGACCGCTTGAGAGGGGTTGATTGCAACCCTCGTCCGTTGGGACGCCACAACGTGGAGTAGGCAAGCGTTGGTCTTGGCCGAACCACGGGATAACCACCGTGCCATCTCTGTGATTGACCTTTGTTGGTTATTGTGTTTTGTTGAGGATTCCTCTTTAAGCCACTTGGCAATTATTGTGCTAACACTTAACCAAGTTTTGTGGCTTAAGTTTTTGAATTGTTACAGGATCACCTATTCACCCCCCCCCCCTCTAGGTGCTCTCAGTATCACGAGTACGTACCTTCTTCTCTTTAGCCATGAGGCATGCATGTCATTCGTTGGGGAAGAGGGAGGACTTGTTGAAGGCAGAGACTGTGAGTCCTTCGTCGTCGAAGTCAGATGAAGAGCAGTCTGAGTCCCATTCCTTTCCGATGTGTGCCCCGCCCTTCTTCTTTCTATAGAATTTCTTCTTCTCCTTCTTCCCTTTCTTGTTTTGGTCCTGGTCATTTTCATTATCAGGACATTAAGAAATAAAATGACCGAACTTACCACACTTGAAGCATGCACATTTTCCCTTTGATTTGTTCTTGTTGGGGTAGTCCTTGCATCCCTTCAAAGCAGTCTTGAAGCGCTTGATCGCAAGCGCCATCTCGTCCTCATTGAGACCAGCTGCCTCAATTTGTGCCACCTTGTAGGGGAGCGTCTCCTTGTTGGTTGTCAGTTTGAGAGCAACGGGTTGCGGCTCATAGTGAGGAAGAGATCCGTTGGCGATGTCGTCGACGTATCTCGCCTCCTTTATCATCATGCGCCCGTTTACAAATTTTCCAAGTATTTCCTCGAGCGACATCTTGGTGTACCTAGGATTCTCACGAATAAGATTTCCAAGATTAGGATCAATAACGATAAATGACCTTAGTATTAGGCGCACGACGTTATGATTCGCCCATCTTGTACTTCCATAGCTCTGAATCTTGTTGACAAGGGTCTTGAGCATGTTGTATGTTTCAGTTGGCTCTTCCCCTCTCTTCATGGTGTACCTCCCCAACTCGCCTTCCACCAACTCCGTCTTGGTGATCATGGTGATATCATTGCCCTCATGAGAGATCTTGAGGGTATCCCATATTTTCTTTATGTTGTCCAAGCCATTAACCTTGTTATATTCATCCCTACATAGAGAGGCTAAAAGCACGGTAGTAGCTTGGGTATTTTTATGAATCATTTCTTAAGCATGAATAGCATTAAAATTGTCATCATCATTATCTATGCATTGCATTCCATTCTCAAATACGTCCCAAATGTTAGGATGAAGAGAAAATAAATGGTTCCTCATTTTGTGACTCCACCAAGAGTAATCTTCCCCATCAAAGCGAGGGGGCTTGCCAAGAAGAACAGATAGCAAGTGAGCATTCAAATTATAAGGAATGCGAGAATAATTAAAGGAGGTCTTGGAATAGTTTTGTTTAACCGACTTTTTCTTTGTAGAGGACAAGTCATCGTCCTCCCTCAGTGAATATGAAGATGCATCGTTGTCGTAGTAGACTATCTTCTTGATGTGCTTCTTCTTCTTCTTGTCCTTCTTCTTTTTGCTGAACCAGGAGTCGATGGTCTCTCCCTTAGGTGTTTCGGTGGAGTGGATATCCTTCTCATTCTCCTTCTCGTCGGTCACCTTCCCCTTGCCTTTAGGATCCATCTCTTCGGGCGGTTAGTCCCTTGATGAAGAGAGCGGCTCTGATACCAATTGAGAGCACCTAGTGAGGGTGAATAGGTGGTCCTACAAGTCTTACTCAAAACAACACAAATTTGGTCTATAATATGGGTTAGTGTAATTAAAACCAAGTTTGAGAGTAGAGAGAAGGGAGATGATAACTCTTCACTTGATTGCTCTCTCGGGATGAGTATTAAACTAGGAGCAATATTCCATGTGAATATGAGAACTCAATAATACAATAATCGCAATAAAGTAAAGAGACAAGAGACATAACGATTTTTACTGTGGTTCAGCCAATGCCTACTCCTCATTGTGGTGACCTTCTTTGGTAAAGGGTTGAACTCAACCCCTCTCAAGTGATCCAAAGATCAAAATTGACTGCCACATACGTCTTCCTTATAACTCAATCCCATTTTTGAGGAATCTCCACAAGTTGGAGTCTTTTGCGCCTTACACAAGTGATCTCAATCAAAAACGGAGTAAGGAAGAGAGTAGAATATGCACACAAAGAGCACAATCACAACAACACACGCACAAATGCAAAGAAGACAGTGCAACAACAAAGCGACAGAGTAACGACTTAGAAAATGCGCTTAAATCTCCCTCAAACACTTCAAAGGCGTGGTTGCAGAGTCTCAAAGTTGCAGTATACTGTAGGAATGCTTGGTGTACTGCTCCACGGCGCCTAGGGGGTACTTTATAGCCCAAGTCCTAGGAGCCATTGGAGCATCATTTGGAAGCTCCAGCCTTCCCTGTTCGCGTGTGCATCGGACTGTCCGGTGGCACACCAGACAGGTCCTATGCAATGGCCACAGAATCGCTGATTGGGCGCTTTCCTTTTTGGGTGGGCACCGGACTATCCGGTGACCCACCTAGCCATTGGAGCTAGCTGACGTGGCCGATAGTCGTTGGCCGCCCATCACACCGGACTGTCCGGCGCTTAGCCCGGGTTGTTCGGTGAATTATAGCTCAGCCAAGACCGAGGCTGGGCGGTTTGCCCATTTTCTTTTCTTCTGTACCAAACTCTTTTGGCTTCTTTTGTCTTAACTTGAGATGATCCTAGCACTTAGGTAAGCATAGTTGGCAACAAAAACAATTGACTAAGTGCTAGAATCATACCTTTGTAACTTCATTTCAATAGGATTTGCAATATATGCAAACCCAAGCCAAAAGTGATTTTCTCTACAAAACGAGTTAGAGCCCAAATACAAGTACTAGAAACATTGTAAAGGACCTATGCAACATGTTTAGAAGTGCAAACCTCATGCTTATACCATTTTCCACAAAGTTGCATATTTGGGTCCATGTTTGTGCTCTTTTAGACTTGACATCTTCAATTTGCTTTATATACGCCTGTGCTCATGCTCATATAAAGATTGTTAGTTCAAGGTGGTGTGTTGAGCATTTAATCACCAAAACAACTAGAAATGGCCCAAGGGCACATTTCTCTTTCAATAATACATCACGATCAGCGCGCGTCACGCGGGATGTTAGGAGTCGACACCCTAAGCACAACACGACTGGCCACCTCGTCGTAACCTTCTAGCTGGTCTTCTAGCCCCTCATCCGAAAGGGATAGAGTAGGGTCAATGATGTCCTGAAGACTGAAGCATGAGCAAATATCCCCCATCAATAGTGCCACCGCGGCTCCCTGGTGAACACCGAAGTCGACGATATCCTGAATGCGACATGAAGCATTGCCTAAACGTTCAACCTGGGAAGTGTTACAAGCCCCGACATAGTCCAGAAGCAGACCCAGGTGATGGTGTAGTTTCTCTAGCTCGGTCATAAAGCTATCAAAAGAGACAATTAAGGTAAGCAAAGAGGCAAGGAAGCCAAGGAGAGGTCGAAGGGCAACTGCCTTACCCACGACACGACCATCAGCTTTGGAAAGCTGCATGCGAAGTAGCTTGGCCTCGGAGTGGCAGCCTCTCGCGTCGCAACTCCCTAAAGACGTCTAAGGGAAAGGAAGAGGAGACGAGGAGCCCGGCCGAAAGAGCCCGACAGGTGACAGCGTGATCGCCTGATCGACGGCAACCGCCCTGCGATGAAAGGAGAGGGGGATATCAAAGCCTGAGAAGGGGGTCGAGGGAGCTCAAAGTAGGAAAACTTACCTCGGCTCATGGCCCACGGAGTGCGGCATCCCAGCAACTCGATGTCTGTCGAACAAACCGGTCGGAGCCATGCTAAAGGAAGAGGCTGAAGAGAGAGTGAAGCCAAGGGTGACCAACAAGCGAACAACGACCGACCAGAGTTTGTAAAGGGGGAGAGGATGCCCCACTCCACCCCAAAAGGTAGGAGACCACACCGAAAGTTGCCTGAATCCCGCGGGAGTAAATGGCACAATCACTCGAAAGGCAAGAGAACAAAACACGTTCAACCCTTCATTAGCCCCCAAAGGGAGACACTCTCCCTTGGGGGCTCGGAGGCTACTATCGGGGATATGATCCCCGGTCCCTGGGGCCCATCGATCAGCGAGCACACTTAGGAAAAGGCCTGTAGAAACTAGGGCCCGCTAGTCAGTCGGAGGATACATGTAACGTCTACCCTAGAAGAACTCGCCCCCAAACAAACCCCATGGCACCGAGCCCGAGCTCGGGCGTGGCGAAACCGGACAGGGGGTCGGTCGTGCTGTAGGGAAACCATTCAAGTGGATCTCACGCCTGGTTCGAGACCGATCTATCATAAATGATCGACTACATTAACTGCACGTGGCGTCGAGCCACAGCGGAGGCTCTGGTCTACCTCCCACACATGATCTACGAACCCCCTCGGGCTGCAGAGTACTCATGACCTACGAGCCCCTCAGACTGTGACGCATTCATGGCCTACGCATCCCCGGTCAGCGGCGCACTTATGACCTATGAGGACTAGGGTTGAGAGTGCAGGTCGTTGGCAGGGCGCAACGTGACGAGCCACACCGAATCCCAGGCTACGAAAGCCAGGGGTTGGCGTAGCCCAAATGATGTTAATCGAGTCCACGCTGCCCGCTCAGTCCGTAATAAAGAATACGAGACAACTAGACAACCACAAGCATGTGTGGCTTTACCCAATGGTAGGACGCCTAGTTTTACCATCACCCGGTGGCTCCTTCTTAAGGGAGCCACCAAGGGCCGACCCCTCTCCTGAGCCTATAAAAGGAGGAGGTCGGCCCCTAGACCCGGGAGGTTTTTTCTTGGGGGTGGACAACGTAAGGACGGACTGAGACGAGATGACGCCCAGAAAAACCATGAATAGGAGGAGGACCTGAAGACTGGAGCCTCGTCGCCAAGCCATGACTTAGCTAGGACTCCACCTTGTAACCACATCCACCACGAACAAGAGACTTGAGAGCCTCTCCTCCCTCTCCCGCCTTACTTGTAACCCCTGCTACGAGCTTTGATCATTAATTTGTTGGTAGCGCAAGCCACTCATGACTAGATGTAACGATGTTCTGCCTGAACCAATATAAACCTTGTGTCCACTGTGCACACCGTCTGGAGCCTGGAACGCACTCAATAAATTTACTTGTCGGAGCGAGTTTCAAAACAACACTAACTAACTAAATAACTACTACTAGCTAGTTAGCCACCTAACTAATAACTACCTAAATAATTAACTACTGCTAATTAGCTAACTAACATGCTACAAACTAGCTATAACTAAGTTATTGATGCATAAAATTCACCTTCAAATCTTACTGGAGGAGGGAGCGGTCTGTGGGGGGCCTAGAAGGGGCACGACCGGTGGTGCAGTGCGAGGGGGGGGCGGGGGGCAAACGATGGTGCAGGGCCGAGCGGCGGAGTGACCAGTGCTCGGCGATGTGTGGGCAAGAGTTGGACCAGAGAGAGCACATCGAGAAGAAGGATACATTGTTGTTGTTTGGATAGAACTGCAACACTAAAATCTATGCTGCCAACTTGACAACACGAGCTATGACACCGATGCACGATGATGTCAATGCTATTTATCGAGAAAAAGTCATTTGGCGAACTTGTTTTTATTCAAAATATTTGTGAAAACCCAGAAAAAATTAAATTGTATGATAAACTAAATCAGAATGAAAATAAATAATAATTATATATATTTTTAATGTGACGATCCCGTTAAACTTGATCTTAAAAAATCAAAACGACATTTTTTCTGGGACGGAGGGAGTAGGTTACAACGCTGACTTTTAGGATCCAATTCAGCGGTATAGGTCACTAGTTTCGAATTCGTTATTAGTCCCGGACGTAAACATATTTTTTTAAAAAAAACAAAGTTAAATAAAAAAATCGGCCCAGCAGTACACTACGCAACGGCTCGGCTCCGGACTTCCGGAGTATCATCTCGGCTCGACCGGGGACATGGGCTAGGTGTAGGCCTGCGCCCCCTGCTGTTGCTGGCCGATGTGACAACACGTCGCCTGGGGATCCTGAACGAGGTTCGTCGTCTGGGGATCCTGAACGAGGTTCCAGCGACAGTGCGGCATGCATGGAGGATGCGAGGTGACATGCACGTAGCACTCGGCATTTATGGGCGTAGTACTACTGCCCTGCGGTTCTCACAATCAATCCCGTCGCGGGATTTCCACCCATCATGGCGCCAGCCATGGATGGGATGCGATGCGCCGCGCGCGCGTGCCGCTCGTCAGACGACAAGGCAGGCGAGGAGGAAACAGAGGGCTGTTAAATCCCATGCGCCTGGTTTTTATTTTTATTTTTAGATTATATTCACGTTTTTTCCTGCTACGAGTTGTGTTCGTTTCGTGTGCCATTTTTTTTTTTTGAATTTCGCCACTAATAAGCTAACGAGTTCAAATATAGGAATAACACGCTACAAGTAGCAGGTTCCTACTACCCTAGTACTTGATGCTAAGCATATGTATTGATGTCCAAGTTCTTCCGTCAAGCTGATCCAGCCATGTTTTTGCGCCCTTCAAATCAAAACCACAAAATCCAACACGCAATGGACCATCAACACTCTTGCTTCAACTAATAAGCATGTTCCTGGCAGAACTACAAGCTCTTCAGTACTCTGAAAATCTACTCAGCCTACAAGACTAACGCCCCCCCAGCACTTCTAATCTCTCCTCTCACCAAGTCGATCTTAGCAGCTTGCCTTAGTAACGCTAACGCACCCCCCATGGTTGGCTTGTCGATGTCCCTCCACTGCTCAATCACAACAGCAAGGAATGAACCGCCATCTTTCCTCTGCAAAAACAAGCAGAAGATAAAACGAGCAAGTAAACAACGAACACATGCTGGTCTCAACATCACTTCATAAAGAAAAGAATGCGATCAATATCCCTCACCTGACCCATAAGTTCTTATTTATCTGATTCACGGGACTCAACCAGCACGTAGACGGGCTTTCCATTCAACTTGTAGAAATCCTGCGGGGAAGTTACTAAACCAGTAAACAAATTTGAATCCCTTTTTCCCATCCCAACCAGTTTGATATTTGAAGGAATAAAAACGAACGCTTCATTAAAGACTACTAATATGCTGAAGACTGAAGTTGAAACAGATTAACTGACAAGAAGCAAAATTAGGATGACCACGTAGCAAACTTGTCAGCTTTATTTATCCTGGAATCCACATGTTCTTTATCCTGAAACCATGGTACACAGCACAACGTAGGCGTGCCCCCATGCTAAAACAAAGTAATCACACGGCCAAATACCTTTCAGTGCAGTGCAAGTACCTTCCACAGTAATATTTATTAGACAATAACAAACAATGTCCACCCAAATCTCATGTAGTCATGTCATGTCTATGGATATCCAAATGGTACAGATAATAAGTAATTTTATGTGTCGGCACCAGAGCAGACATGTCCATGTTGTTCGTACTTATGTAGTACTCCTACCGTTCTTTTTTATTTCTAGCGTTTTAATTTAAAAATGAAGACGACAAATATTCGACAATGGAGGTAGTAGTTAATAATAGGGCAAATTTGTTTCTTGCGGCTGTGCATAACAAAACGATGGGATACACCTACACGATATGTAAATCTACAATAGCACTAACGGTTACTATCAGGTGTGTGCGGCCAGCCCTATCTAAAAATATTGTGTTACATTATAATACACACTGATATATTATATGGCACCTACAGACTATTGAATGAACATATAATGAACAGATGGTTTTGCCCATCGGCAGGTCAGATTAGTTGTGAGTTCAGCAACGGTACCTTGAATTTTGGGAGGCCAATGAGGCATGCGCACTCGACCACATCAGCTTCAGCACGTTCTGGAAAGCAAATTGATAGCTTACTTATGAGGAGTTTCAACTGATGAGAGAATATGCTGCTAACTGCATTGTGGTGGCACAGTTCCAGCACAATCAGTACTAGATGATCTGATGCTGGCCAGAGTACCCGACTGACATGCACCTTGATGCTGTCGATGCGCAATTTAAAGCTTAGCTGCTACAACGGGTCCATCAACAGTGTGTCGTGAATGTGCGAACAGAGACGGCTGTGTGAAGCTTTAGAGATATTTAACAAGAGATCGCAAGATACCCTTTGCTGTGGACATCACACACATAGGTTGCCGTGTAACTAATCGTCATGTATGCCTTTTTCATGTAGCTGATGCATAAAGCTGAAATATAGCAGTGCAGTGACGTACCAAGAAGCCTGATTGCAGCACAGAGCGTCCCTCCCGTCGCGACCAAGTCGTCGGTGATCAGCACGCGCTCACCAGGTCGTTCGATGGCTCCGACATGCATCTCTAAGCAATCGGTCCCGTACTCGAGAACGTATTTCTCGGAGATCACCTCGCCTTCCATGTTTTCAAGAGGCCGATGTTAGCACATGTTTATTACTGTCAAACAAAATTTTATTTAGCTACCAAGCCACTCAGAACCAAGCTCTGGGCAAGTGGTACTGCACAGCATCTCTTGGGGGAATAGAACAACTGGACAAGAGTGCACAATGATCTCGCGTCGTGGGCTGCATGCACAAAAGGAGCAGGCCGGAGAAGCAACTTTGGTGTCAGAGAGTATGGGGCGGGACCGTACTTTTACTGCCTTCTAAGCAACTAGTACTCTCACTAAACATACTCGGTCCACGAAAGCTAACGTTTTTGGGCACTAGAAAAGCATTTTAGGACCAAGAGAGTATAAGACACATGCTTAGAAGGGTACTACATCCATTCTTAATATTTGTCACTGGTTATTTCATTTTTGAACTAAAATATGACAAATAAAAAAAGAGAGCGGATAGAGTATATGGAAATGGATTCAAAATCAAAACAGAAACATGTTGAAGGAGTCTCACCGGGGAGCTTCCTAGGCTTGCGCAAAGGTATGAACTTGGCGCCAATAGCCAATGCGACTGCCGGGCCAAATATGAAGCCCCTGGCCTCAATACCTGGAAGAGTGTCAAGCAAGGAGCCACAACAGACTAGTCAGAGCTAGCGCAACAAGTGCTGGTGGATGGAAGCATGATGAATGGCCTGGCACTGCCAAGTAATGAGACAATAATATCTGGCAAAAGATTCGGCCACATAAGCAACAGCAGCGACACGTCGAAGCATGAAGCTCGTGTGTTTTTTAAAAAAAAAACAAAAGAAATGGAATGGAATGGACGGAAAAGGCGAGAGGGAAAGGAAACCAAAAAAAACTGAGGAACCAAAGGGCGCAGAAGCGGACAGAGGATCCAACAAGCAACAGAGCAAAATCTCAGAAGCAGTACTTTGCAGCGATAACGACAGCGGATCGGGCGGGCACATGCCGCGTGACATCAGGGCGCGGCAGCAGCAGAGAAGCGATGCATGACGGGGGCGATGCATGACGGGCGTACCACGGGGTGGGTGTCCCCGCCGCCGCCCGATCACGTGCGCCAGCTGCCGCAGCCGTCCGATCGCGCGGGGCCACGCCGGACGCTGCGGCATGCTGCCGCGGCCTTGACCCCCCACATTGCCATTGGTCCCTGCCGCGGGACCGGATCTGTGCCCGTAGCAGGCCTCCTTCTATACGTGTGCGGTGTGCCTGCCACCCCCGCCCCGATACGCTACTGGATGCGGCAGATTCCGGACGCGGCCGCGGCGGGAAAGCCTGGAAAGGCGCGCCCAGGTCATGTGCCGAGGACGGACGGACGGAGGGGTGAGGACGCTGCGCCAAACATTCTGCCACGAGCGCATGCACGCCCTGTGGCCCTGTGCTGTGCTGTGCTGTGTGCATGGCGGGTTCGCCGGTTCAATGTCTACTGGCTGGCAGTGGCAGTGGCAGCGCCAAGCGTGCACTCAACCCACACCAGCAGACGAGGTTAACCACACGCCGTTCCATGCGCCACGGCCACGGCACATGCACACGGCCGGGGAGGAGACGGGCCCGGCTGTCAGCGGCGGTCCACCGCGATCTCGCGCATTTATTATCGGTCTCTGCAGCCTTTTCGTAGGATCTGCCTTGCACACCTGGCGCCGGATGGATATGGCAGGCGGGGCAGAGCTGGCCGAAACGCAAATCCAGCAACAGTGGCGTGGGAGGATTAGGGGGTGTTTGGTTGCCCCTGCTAAAGTTTAGCCCGGGTCACATCAAGCGTTTGACTTTCAAATAGGAGTATGAAATATAGACCCAACCAACTGGACTAGATTCGTCTCGTCTTTTAATCTTCGGCTGACAAATTTGTTTTATAATCCGACTACATTTAATACCCGAAACGGAGGTTCAAACATTCGATTGGACAGGGGCTAAACTTTAGTTTGGGGTAACCAAACGGGGCCTTATGATATTTGATATGATCCTCCCGAGGAAAGAAACAGCAGGCCCGAGCGAGAAAAGGCGGGACGGACGCCGGGTGCGGGTGCGGGTGCGGGTGCGGGGGCGCGGGCAACGACAAAAGCGCGGGGGCGCAAAAAGGACCGAGGGAGATCTCCCCCAGAGATTTTACGGAATCTCAGAACTCCCACAACAGCTCAGCGCGACAGCGACGTGCCGCTTCAGGCACCGCCCGCCGGAGACTGGTCGTCGAGTCGAGGGGGGGTGCGGTGCGGTGTGGTGTCCGTCGGGCTCTGCTGATTTTACGTACCGGCGACGGCGTCGATGCGCATCCCGCGGTAGCGCTCGACGAACAGGTCGACGGCGTCCTTGAACACCCTGGGGCGCAGCAGCAGCGTGGTGATGTCGTTGAACATGATGCCTGCAGCGTCCCGGGGCCCCCAACGACGGCGCATGCAGATAGAGCAAGGAAGGCGTTAGTGGCTGTGGCTGGCGGCAGAATTGGAGAGGATCAGAGGAGTGAGTGAAGAAAGGCGTAGTACCGTGCTTGGGGAAGTGCGGCACGACGCGGATGGCGTCGGAGATGCCCTGCAGCCGGGGGTCAGCGGCCGCCTCCTGGGCCACTACCTCCGCCACAGCCGGCGCGCGGCCGTTCTCCTTGGCCGGCCTGGCGCTGGCGGCGGCCTCCATCGCGCTGGCGGCGTTGCAGCTGGCCTCTTCACCCATTATTTCCTCTCTCGCTCGATGGGGCTCGGGTCGGTCCAAGCTCCAAGCTCCTCCTCTTCGACACCGCCCTTTATTGTTGCTTGCTGGACCGGTGCGCCCACGGCGTATATATATATAGCCGAGTGGGGGGAGTGGAGTGACTACTAGTCTACTACTGGAGTACTGAGTAGGGATGAAAGTGGTAATCCGAACTGTTAAAACAAATTTAATATTTTAAAATAGATATGTATAAAATTTGATGTTGATCTTTTCTTATGTTATCAAGCACATTAGTACAAATATGAATAAAATATTATATAAGTTGTTTTATGTATTATTTACTCTCTACAACACAAAAAGTTGAAAAAATTACCGAATTTGTTTCCGAATCCATACCGAAGTTTATATCTATTATTTGAGAAAATGTAGGATGAATTTGAGGTTTACCTTTTATGAATCTTAACAAGCTGTATGTTAAAAACAAGAATACAAATTTGCATTGTATATTCTATATCCTATTTATTTGCAATCAAAGAAAAAACTGATTACCGAATAAATACCGTTTCCGACCGTTTTCATCCCTAGTACTGAGCTATACTAGGCGGGCGCGCCGGGCCGGGCACAGACGAGCAGCACCCGCCCGGGCCTCAGGGTTGCCGGACGGGAGAAATTAAACCGGGGCAGACGTTACCGTCCGCGCGGCCAACGGGCTGCGGACACGGCGATCGAGCAGTCCGTCTCACGCCTCGGTCCGGGTACGGCGGCACGGTCATGCCGAAAACCTGGACGAAGTAACGGGGGGCTGGCCGGGTGGGTTGGGTTGGATTGGATGACATAAGTGCAGTGGTGGTGACGCCGTGGTACTGCTAATCTAGTACGTACACCGGCGCGGCGCGGCGCTGCACGGCAGGCAGGCAGGCAGGCGCAGGCTTCGGATCCCCACCCCACCCAACCCGACGAGCCGTGGTGGAGTGGAGGGTGTGTACCCTGTCCTGTACCCACAAGCGCTTCAAATCCGGACGCCGTGCGGTGCGGTCCGGTGGCTACTGCCTAGGCTTAGCCCCAAGACCCCCAAGTGGAGGTGGAGGTGGAGCAGCGGCAGCGCCCTACTATAGGCCACTGTAAGTAAACGAAACGCTCCCCGTTTTCTTTCCCTTTCCTCTCTGAAATGGCTAGGCGCGCTGCTCATCAATACTGGGGCCAGGGCGCGAAGCTTTTCACGAAAAGAGAAAGAGGCACGCCCCCAGTAACCCTCCCTGGCTCACATTTGTCACGTACTACAACTGTACAAGTAGTAGGGGCACAGCGCACACACCGAGATAGAGATAGAGAGAGAGAGAGATTGTGTACCTATGCGGCTATGCCTATGCCTATGCACGTAGCGTAGAGTCGTACTGGGGCTATGCGTGCTGTGGGCTGCCGTGCCGCCACTGCTCGTCCTCGAGGGAGGCCAAGACGAGGAGGAGCCCCCGGCGCAGTGCAGTGCGGTGCGGCGCGGGAAATATTTGCGATCTGGACAGGACGGACCGAACCCGCCGGAAGAGATGATCCATCGTCGCCAAACTCCCCTCGTGAACTCGACTACAGCACCGCACGCCGCATGCGCCGGGCAAGCAAGCGCGCACACCTTGCGTGCGTGCCCTTGGTAGCCTGGATGCAATCCTGTTTGTTCCGAACAAACACGTAGTAACCAGGATTTCTCAGTGAGAAACGCTTCTCGCCGTTTTTATCCCGGTCAAGGCCCAAGGGTGATTTCTGATCTCTGACGCCGGCGGCAACTTCGTGGTTATACAGTGTGGAGTAGTTGCAGGCGATGCGATGCAAGGCCACGCGCTCGCGCTGGCATCGTTGCCAGTTGCCACGTTACTGTTTCCAGCCAGTTTTTGTTTACTATTCATCAGTACCGCCCTGTGGCTAGCTGGGAGCAGCCGCTAGTCCGCTACAGTATCGATGGAGGTAGTAGTACTGTAGTAGTATCCAGGGCCCAGGGGCCAGGGGGGAAGGGGAGCCACGTCACTGGCATTTTGCAAGTGCGGTTGCCCCTACCAGGAGGACGCGTCCGTCGACGCGATCGCGTCAGTGATCGATCCAGGAACTGCTCCGGTAGTACGTCCCCGATTTCCACTTGGATTTTGGCATCCGGTCCTCCTGCTCTCGACCGGGCTGACGGGCTCTACAGCAAGCATAGATGTCCAAATAGACGGCTCAGTCATGGCAATCCGTGCCACGCCACGGTACAGTTTTAACTTTTTTTTTAAGGCTATCTCTACGGCCGGTTATCGTACTGTACAGTTACCTCACCAAATTTCCATCGTTTACTTTTCTTCTTCCTCCATGGGTTCCCTAAATTTTCCTCCTGTACAAATATCATTTTCCAACCTTATTTATCATCTATTTTACTATTTCTTTTTTCGAAACCAACAAATAATGGCGTCAACGCCCCGAGGGAACAGGACAGGAACAGTTCCGTCTTCATCTAGCGTCTGGTCGTGTGCAACCAGAGAGAAGGGGAGGGCGTAGCGCTGGACGCTGCAGCTTGAGCAGGACAAGCGGAGCGGGCGGCAAGAGCGAAGCGATGCAGGCAGTCTTAAGTACGGATCTAAAATGCAACACGAGCTAGTTTTGTTTTGTATTTTCTTTGTAATGACATGTATATTGTGCTTGACTAATAGTGTGGAAATATAAACACGTTTTTTTGTTCCATTGGCTAGGTGCGTGGTGTGATTCTGTGGTTAAAGGTAATAATCATTGTTTAAACTTCATTTTGTGCGTATTTTCAGCTTAGCGCTATGGGATGCATAGTTATCGTATAGACTATAGATAGTCGTCCTCTTGAAAACCTCTTGGATTCTACCTTAGGTTTTCGTTGCTTGACGAACAGGTGCTCCAAACACATGATAATACTCCCTTCGTTTCTATACTAGTACTTGTTTTAGTTTTTTATTTTTATATTTGTATTCAAATGGATGGCTATGAATCTATACACATATATCAAATATTGTATGAATCCGATAATTATCTAAAACGAATTCGTTAATTTGGGAGAGTACTGTATGTACCAGTATTGTTCGTACCATTGTTATTTACATGAGCAGAGCTATTGCTGTTGGTGGTGGAAGCCTGGAAGGGGCGAGGGCAAAAGGTACGGCGAAAATCGTGCCATACCACAAAATCTTTGCTGCAGCCTGCAGATATGTATGTGCGCGTCGCCGACTTGTTATAAAAAGCGCCGGTGTCAGTTGTCACTTTTCTCCGTGTGGGCCAGGGCTCGCATTGCGTGGACACTGGAAAAAAGGCGGCCCGTTGTTTGTGCTGTGGATCGCTCCAGGCCGTCCATGACATGCTGTTGCTCGCCGTGACATCGGAACTGCGTGCGTGGTGTGGAGGAATCGTGTTGTCTTGTGTACGTGTACGGTGCACCGTGTACGCCAACGGGGACGTAACTAGCGAGTGCCGAGTGGAAGGTGCCTTTGCACCATCTCTCCGTCAACTTATGCGTCGGCGTCGCCGTTCAATAATACTAGTAAATAGGGCGCGCTCTGCGCGCGTACAAAAAAAAAACCGTAATACGTGATAATAATTATATCGTTTTGCACAAGATGATCTGAAAGATATATAAATCGTGAATCCTATGCTGGGACATCAAATAATGTTGTAGAACCTTGAAACTTGATAATTTGTTAAGTAATTGGGAAGCTGCATCTTCTCAAGATGGAAGAACCAAAAGAATGCCAGTGTCGTAGCTGCCTAAAACAGTACGAAACCAAGCAAATGGAAACATTTTAATATCCCAGATAGCTATATTATTGCCAAAAAACCCATAAAAATGTTAATGTTGTCTAGTGCTATATGAATAAAAAAAGAACAATAGAACATGTCATGTTTTGTTCTGAGACTCCAGATCAGTTCTTAGCACCGATGTTATTCTTTTCCTTGATCTTGGATAGGTTGTCCAACTTGACAAAACACTTCAGGTCTTCATAAGAGACTGTCTTAGGGTCTTTCCTCTACAACTCACTTAGTACATGAAGCTTGTCGAGCAAGTGCCACATCCATTCAGGATACTCTGAGTTTGCTTGGATCTTCGGATCAGAAATTCAAAAGCTTCCTTGAGGATATTTTCCCCAAACACTGTTGTATTCTATTGGTTAAGAGCAGGAGCTTTGCTAGTATCAGCCGCTCCACCCTTTTTTGCCTTCCTTGCAATTGCAAGGCATCTACTCTTTGCCTATTGAGCGTTCAAATAAAAGAGGGGGTAGATATCATGTTCCTCACCTAAGTAATCCAAAAGGGAGGACGAGCTCTTGATGATGAGGACATGGAGCTCCCTGATAGAGGCAAAGCAGCACTGTTGCACTCGCTGCCCGGAACAGCTCACCGGCGGTGGAAGCGATAGGGGTGGGCATCACAGCTGGAGATGGCCGTACAGGGATCGGAGGGCCCCGCCCGCCGGAGCCTTAAGAGCTGGATTAGTGTGTCCTCGACCTCCATGGCAGTAGAAACGCAGATTGGAGAGAACGCAAACATGTGCAGCGCACTCTGGAACAATCCAGGCGCTGAGAAGGCAAGACGTCTGCTTGACCGTTGGATGTGTATCACGTGGCTGAGGCGAGGCGGGGTGACGTGGAACAACGCAGTGCAAGATATGCTCCCGCGGTTAATATATAGAATCTCTCGCCATGTATCTATGACAAGACACCCGTAATTTTGCTGAAACAAAAACCGAAGGACGAAGTTCAAAGTATGTTTTTTTTCTGCTAACCTAACGATCTGGGTTGCTTGCGTCCTAGAGGCCAAATAGAGTCACGCGGACGGTCCGGCCCTGAGGTCGGACGGTCCGCGGTCCAGACGGTCCGCGACCTAGAATAGGAGCTTGAGTTCCCTGTCTGACGGCCGTCCGCGCGTGCGCAGGGGCGGCGAAGGTCGCCGGCGGCGTCTGGATCTCGCTCCCGAGAGGGACCCCGTCGGAGAGGAGAGATCTTAGGTGATATCTAGGCTCGGACGCTCGGCAAGCCAACCTAGACTCCTCTAATCGACGTAGAGTCGAAGAGAAGCGAAGAATTTGGGGATTGGAATACTAAACTAGGGCTAAACTAGAACTACTCTTATTGCATAAGGTAGAAACGAAAAATAGATTTGATTTGATCGATTATTCGGGGTTCAATCGGTCATAACCCTTCATCTATATAAAGGGGAGGTATGAATACGTTTCAAACTGTTTCCCAAGTTAATCTCATGATTTTAAATAACAAATCCCGCAAGAAAATAAGAACCCTAACTGATTATGCGCACGCGCGGACCGTCCGCGCCACCACCGTAGACCGTCCGCGTGACTCTATTTGGCCTCCAACACGTCCAATAACAGAAGTGGTCTCGCCGTATGGAAATTCAACCTCTCTATTTCTCTCTAGTACGCTTGATACTGTGCCACATCCTAACAACAAAAATATAAATGATAATACTATTTTACAAATGCTATTTATCACCTTAGATGAAGCTTGACCCAGCGGGTAATTACTGAACGGTCTTTGATAATTACTGGTAATTCATGAAGATCATTCAATAATTAGCAGCTAGGTGAAGCTTCACCCAGGGTAACAAATAGCCCTACCCAATACTATTTAATATAAACTTGATTAGCGCATGTACAACCCTGAGCTCATGGAATCGTTTTTTTTTTGTAAATAGAAGAGACAACTAAGAAACTGCATGATACTACAACCCAAGGCTCTAGATCATAAATATAGTTAAAAGACAATAAGTAAAGAAAGTCGTGAAAAGACTGACTCTTGAATTTTTTTTCACTTAACATTTTAGAGACCCATTAAGAGACAACTCAATTAATGGAGTTGTGCGGGCCCTTATACTTGAGCTAGATCGACAAACATGAATATTAGAGTAACATGCCCTTATACTTGAGCTAGATCGACAAACATGAATATTAGAGTAACATTCTTATATGCATGAAGGCAGTACAGTCAAATCAATGGTCTAATAAAGTTGTGTTTAGATACGATCTATGAGGTATTCATCGTCAATAAATGCCCATGTATGGGTTGACGGGCAATCAAGCATGTGGGCGTGTCTGCTCATGCATGCATGCACCCCAACGCATAGCTCTGTAGTGTTTCCAAGAAGAAATGCATGCACACACACAAAAAAAAAGTCGTGTGGGATCAGTTCCAACTTATCGTGGCAAGTACAGATTGAAGTCGTAGTAGTTTTTTCTTTTTTTTTTTTGCACCGCTTAGTCGTAAAAACTACGCCGAGGCGGCGGCCTAGCTATAGCTGGTTGCATGCAGCCAAGCAATGCGATACACGCCTGCTTTGTTTGGGTCGCAACGAATCTTCTTCTATCGATCCTGGTCCGGTTGGGTGAGAGTGGGGTGGGGTGGGGGCATGCATCTAGATGACATGAGTGTGCCTTTAGACTCAAAACTGCGCTGCGCCGCACCGGAAGAATGAGGTCTCGTCCGTCCCAACCTAGCTAATCGCGGATGACATTCATTCAGTTTGCTGACGTGTCACGATATTCGAACAGCAATCAAAATCGGATGAAAGATTAGTCTTACGCCTCTGTGATAACCGTGCCAAGATGGTGTACACAAAGTCTAGCTAGGAACCGCCGCCCCCAATCGAGCACGAAGCCGTCTAGAGACCCGCCGGATCGCCGATCTCGGCTATGGTGTACGTAAGCACCGAGACCGGAAAGGCGGCACCGCCCCGCCGATATCCCTTTCGACGAGTCTCGCAAGTGGCCACGCGACAACTAGACGACGCTGCGTGCAAATTAAAGGCGTTCGTTTTCAGCTCCAACGAGAAGAAGGAAAAAAGAAAAAGAAAGAAAGGGTTTCTCATCAGGCGGCGTCCGCTTTTATTTCCTTTCCTTTGAGAGTAGATCGAGTCTCTCTCTTCCGCGACACTGGATCACCGTATGTGTGTGACCGTGTCTGTCACAGGAGGCGGCCCTGCTGGCTGGTGAGTGGTGACTCCTATCCTAATGGCTACTGGCTAGCTCTGATCCCAAGTGGACATCATTGCCAACTTTTTGTACTAGTACTACCATGGATGCAACTTTTGACCCGCGATCCATAGATCCTAGCTAGCGGAAAAACGAAGGCGGGGGCCGGCAAATGGAGGCGCGCGTGAATGAATGATGGCTCCAAATGATCATGTCATCTACAGATGGCTAGGGCCTAGGGATACTCGTGGTCGTGCCCTGGAAAAGCATCGTTCATAAAACCAGAAATCTCCCATCCTGCACAACTCTGGAGGTAGAATTGGAGACTTGGAGAGCGCTCGGAGGCGATCGACGACGGATCCAGAATCTACGAGCCCTAGAAAAGGAGGAACCTTTTCGTTAGCAACTCAGCTCTCTTCTGCACTTGCGAGAAAAAAAAAACCGCTGAACAGTATGCACCAGACGACCTTTTTTTTCAACGAGGGCCGGCCCGGCCTCGGCTTTAGTGACAGTGCGTCCTCTGCTCTGCTCATCACAAGTCACAAAGCGGATCCTCATACCACTGTTGCATTAAGTGTTGGACAGATGCTCTCGACCTTTTCAGTGGGAAGACCTTGGCTCGAATACTGGCCATCTTCGTAATTGAATTGAATTGAATTCATGTGCTTTCTGTCACTGTACAGTACGTTTTTTGCTTGCTGGATCGCTGCTCGTAGCTGCTGTGTGGTCTGCGCTTTTCTCTGAGTTTGAATTCATGACCATTCAAACTCGTGACTTCGTGTATCTTCTTCTCCTTCTTCTAGTAACCGGTCGATGGCAGAAAAAATCGCAGAACCGGACGTGTGCGGCTGGCTTGGCTATCCAGCGGACAAGCTTTTTTCCGCCGTCAGCTAGCCTAGCTAGCCTAGCTCTGCCGGCGCCGCACGGTCAAAAGAAGCGATCTCGTCGGCGTCAATCTTCTCGCGATCTTACCCGCCCCGCCAGCAGACAAATTGCGCCATCGTGCAGTTAGCTCCCCACTGCGGAGTGCCCTCGCTCTCGCCGCGCGCGGTCTCGTTCTCGTCTACTCCGAGATCCGGATGGCCGGGATCCACGACGATGGCGCTGTCAGGTGATGTGGTCCATAGTGTTCTTCCACGGCCACCTTGACGTACGCGAGCGGTCCTTTCCAGCGATTCTGGCACGGAAAACGCTAAGATTTGCTTGTGTGACAACTGACAACATGCCTCGCGCGCCCGTCCGTCCGTCCGTCCGTCAAAAGCCGGCATCATTTGTCTATCGCCGAGAGACAGAACGAGGTGTCGCCCTCGGGGTTCTCAGTGGAGGCAAGTAGTAGCATCTCAGCCTATCTGGAGCCCAGATCATTTTGGGGGTGGGCGGTCCTTCTCGAACGTTCGCAGTAGTGCAGGAGATGAGTCCCGGCCCTTGTTAATTTGGGAGCATGTGAATCTCGTGCTCTGGGCTGAAGATGAAGCAAGCCCCTAGACAATATCGGGCGAGATAGTTAGTGGACGTACTTATCGGGCGGGATAACGATCTGCAACAGTGCAGCAAGATCCAGCCGCACAAAGGACCCCGGCCGGCATGGCGGCATCACATGCATGCTTCGCCGCACGCACAAGCACACGCACACGCACACGCACCGCGATTGGATTGGACACGAGATCGGGCTCGCGTCGCGAGCTGGATTGGACTGGACTGGACTGGACGTTCCTCTTTCAGTGACGCCACGTTCGTTCTGTCACCCGTCACCGAATCTTCAACGGCCGGCCATCTTGATCTTGCCCTGAGCTGCACTGCAATCCAGCCGTGCCGCGCAATGCATGCCGCCTGATCTCGCTCGTCCCAGCATAGCATAGCATATCCCAAAAGGCAGAGGCCAGGCCACCCACTGGTCATCACTGCCACTGATGAGATGAGCGGCCCCAGGCCCTGTGCTTTTCGGCTGCTCTCTGCTCCTAGGTTGTTCTTCGGTACCGGGGTACAGGAATGGTGGCGAGTGAGTGACTGACTGACTGATCGTGCAGCTAGCCAGTTACCCCGCCGCCGAGTGGCTGGCTGCCTGGCTGTGGCTGGACCCTGATGTGCCTGCGAACACGATGTGTTGCCGCCCTCAAATCCCAGCGAAATCTTGCCCCGGATCCGGTGCCGATTTGATAAGCTACTAGCCGAGCTGCCTTGCGGATTCACAGCAGGACAGAGCGGCGGCAAGCGCATTACTGCTACTGCCGCACGGCGCACCTGTCGACGGCTGATAGGGCTCGGGGCGCACGATCGCGGTCGCGGGGGCTTGGGGCTTGGGACTTGGGAGAGCAGAGCAGAGCAGTTCCTCCATCAGTCGCTGCTGCACTTGTTGCAGCACCGCAGCAGCTCACATCCCAGCCGGGCTCCACGCATCTTTGCAGTACTACGTACTAACTGACGGCAATTACAACTAGCAGTAGCCACATGTGCGCGCGTCGGCGCGCAGATCGCAAAAGCTGCGCAAGGAACTAAATGAACCTTTAATCGGAACAGATTTTATCTGCCGTGCACTAATTGTTGTACTGGGTGGATGCTGGAATTGGTACAGTACTCTTGTTGCAAGGCGACATTGCCTCCGTTCCTCGCCGTAGGAACTGGCGGCGAAGACAGCGGGGTACTGCAATACTACAATGCTACTTATTATTTGAATATAATATAAATGAATCGTCCACGTCTTTATACCAGCTTAAAATTTTAAGTTAAACTGATTAGTACACACAATTTTAATACTTCTGTTTTTTAATATTGTCGAGGATCATAATTAGGGGTACCCTCAAGACTCCTAATTCTCAGCTGGTAACCTCCATCAGCACAAAGCTGCAAAGGCCTGATGGGTGCGACTAAGTCAAGGATCGGTCCATTCGAGAGACTCGATCACGCCTCGCCCGAGCCCAGCCTCGGGCAAGGGTAGCCGACCCCGGAGGATCTACGTCTCGCCTGAGGCCCCCTCCAGCAACGGACATACTTTCGGCTCGCCCGAGGCCCAGCCTTCACCAAGAAGCAATCTTGGCCAAATCGTCACGCCAACCGACCAAATCGCAGGGGCATTTAATGCAAATGTGGTCTGACACCTTTATCCTGACGTACGCCCTCCAGTCGACAGAGCCGAAGTGACCGTAGTCACTTCGCCGCTCCACTGGCCGGTCTGACAAGAGGACAGCGCCACCTGCGTCGCTCCGACTGCTGTGCCACTCGACAGAGTGAGGCTGACAGCAGCCAAGTCCGGCCCTAGACGCCATGGGAAACTCCGTTTCGCCCGACCCCAGGGCTCGGACTCGGGCTCAGCCCCGGAAGACGACGAACTCCGCTTCGCCCGACCCCAGGGCTCGGACTCGGGCTTAGCCCCAGAAGACGACGGACTCCGCTTCGCCCGACCCCAGGGCTCGGACTCGGGCTCAGCCCCGGAAGACGACGAACTCCGCTTCGCCCGACCCCAGGGCTCGGACTCAGCCCTGGCCTCAGCCGACGGTCTCCGCCTCGCCCGACCCAGGGGCTCGGACTCGACCTCGGCCTCAGAAGACAGACTCGACCTCGACCTCGGAGGAGCCTCCACATCGCCCAACCCAGGGCACGGACCGACCACGTCAACAGGAGGCGCCATCATTACCCTACCCCAAGCTGACTCAGGCTACGGGGAACAAGACCGGCGTCCCATCTGGCTCGCTCCGCCAGACAAGTAATGATGGCACCCCGCACGCTCTATGACGACGGCGGCTCTCAGCCCCCCTTACGGAAGCAAGGGGACGTCAGCAAGGTGAAAGCTCTCTTGTGAGTTTTGGTGTTTGGATGACAACTCAATTAAAGGACTAACAAGTGTACTAAGTGTTGAACAGGTGCTTAAGGTAAAGCCTACAGGGTTCAACACAAGTGAACAAATGTGATGGTCTAAGAACTGGATTATGGATACATAATGGACATCACAAGTAAGATGGACATTGCAAAAGTGATACTCGGGTGCGTAGCTCGGAGACAACTGATCAAGCCAAGGACAGAGGCAAGAAGAGCTTCGAGGTACCAAGTGCATGGGAGAAGGTCAAGAAGGCTGAGGAACCCAAAGCCAAGGGTGAAGAAGAAGGCTTGCAAAGTCAAGGGTGATCGAGTTGAGAACAGCTACGGCACATCAAGGATCACTACATAAGGACGTGACTTACAACCAATGAGGTAACAGCTACAGTTATGTGGTGTAAGTCATAAGGCTCAAGATCAAGCTCTAAGAAGGAGATCAAGATCACTAGAAGGAGAACAAGTGTCAAAACCAGGACTGGAAGCAGCCCAAAAGAGCTAAGTTCACCTTGATCTTTAGTTTGGGTTGTTCCTATGTTTGGAGATGTTCTATGTGACCTATGCAGGATGTTAGAGCTAAGAAATATCAATCTGGATCAAGTCAAGCAGACTTGATGAGTTATGAGTCCAACATCAAAGCTCAAGCATGTCAAATGCTATATAATTAAGAGAAGGTATGTTTCTAGACTTAGTACATTGGTTTTGTGGACTAATATACTTGTCTAAGTGTTAGAAACAGAAAGAAGAAGAAAAGGAAAGAGGTGCGAAAGGCTTGGCTGTGTACAGCCAAGATTCAGCTCAGTCTGGCATACCGGACTGTCCGGTGGTGCACCGGACAGTGTCCGGTGCGCCAGGTTGAACTCCGTCAAAAAGGTCGCTCTCGGGAGGAGTCTGGCGACGTACGGCTATAATTCACCGGACTGTTCGGTGGTGCACCGGACTGTCCGGTGAGCCAACGGTCGGCTGGGCCAACGGTCGGCTGGGCCAACGGTCGGCCGCGCAATCCGCGCGTGACGCGTGGACGAGCCAACGGTCAGATGGGGGCACCGGACTGTCCGGTGTGCACCGGACAGTGTCCGGTGCGCCAACGGCTCCAGGACTGCAACGGTCGACTGCTCCATTTATGGAAGGATATCAGGCACCGGACAGTGTCCGGTGGTGCATCGGACTGTCCGGTGCGCCACCCGACAGAAGGCAAGATTTGCCTTCCTGGATTGCTTTCAACGGCTCCTAGGCCCCTTGTGCCTATAAAAGGGACCCCTAGGCGCCTCAAGCAAGGTAGAAGCGCAACCAACAAGTGTAGACATCACTCGGATCAATTCTCACTCTCCCTCTTGTGTGTATCTCTCTAGTTTGTGTAGAAGGCACAACTATAAGCCTTTAGAGAGAGGAGAAGTGCTGCTAAGAGCTAGAGCAAGGTCTTGAGCGTATTGTTACTCTACTGAGGTGCTGCAGAGAAGTTTGTGAGCAGCCACGGTGTTGTTGTAACCCAACTCAATAGTGAAAGGCTCTACCTGTCATACTGACAGATCTGAGCAAACGGAGGAAGGAGTTGAAATAGACTCCAAGCCCAGGTGTGGCTAACTCCAACGAGGACTAGGCAAGCATTTCAGGCTTGGCCGAACCTCGGGATAAATCCTTGCGTCTGTGTGCTCTGTTCTGTATTGTATCCTGACTCTCTGTCTTACTCGCCTTTATATCTGCACTTCAATACTTATCTGTGGTATAAGCTTGATTTGAAGTGCAGGACATTTTGAGACAGGATCTTCTATTCCGCTGCAACCTACTCGAAGAGTCTTCTCACTCCACTGCGTACTAAGTCTTCGAGTAGAGTAAGAATTTAAGTTTTAAAGTAATAAGTTTTATTCGCCTATTCACCCCCCCTCTAGGCGACATCTAGATCCTGTTCCCGGGTCAAAGGGAACTTTCAATTGGTATCAGAGCTAGGCCTCTCCAGTGTGGGCTTAGCCGTCCGGAGATAACGATGTCGTCACAAGAGGTAACTGTAGAACTTCTTTTAGGCGATGGATCTAATTACAAATCTTGGTCTGTCTCTATTTATAATGCTTTCATGAGTGTTGATCCTGATTTGAGACAGATCTTTAGTAGAAGTATTTTTCCATCTGATATTAGTAAAAATCCCTCTAATGATGAACTAAGATGTTTATCTCTCAATCACCGTGCTTGCAACATCTTAGTTGATTCTCTTTCTAGAGGTGCTTACTTTGCCATCATGAGTAGTGATAATGATTTATTTGTTGATGCTCATGATTTATGGAATAGAATTAAAGTAAAATATTGTGTGGCAAATTGTACTCCCTATATTGCTTGTGATGCTAACCTTTCAAAGGGAGAAGATCAAGAACGATGGGCACCCAACGATGAATCCACCTCGTCGACAGGTTTGGTCTCCACTAATAATAAGTGTTTTATTGCTAACAATGACGGTGGAGACAAAAGCCATGATGAGGAGGAATGTGAGGATGATAGCGAGGATGAATCTTCATCACCTCAAGGTACATTTTCCTATTTGGCTTCTACTGACATTAATGATAGGGAAAATGAGACCGATGATGTGGAAGATGAGGAGATTCGCCATTTCTACATCCATCTCAACAAAGAGGACAAGGCACTCTTGGTTAAGCTGTTGAGAAGGAACAAGGATAAAGGCGAGACGCTTCTCGGGCTAGAGGGGTCCCTCATCAAAACCAACAACAGCCTGGAGAAGATGACCAAAGAACATGAGAAGCTAAAGCGCTCTCATGATGATTTGGTCCAAAGGTATGAATATGTTTTAATTGAGCAAAGAAATAGTCATGATGCATTATCTAATATTGCTCAACTTAAAACGGAAAATTCTATGCTTAAGAGTCAAGTAGAAACAATGGACTTAGAAAAACGTGCTCTAGGTAAAAAGTATGATATGTTGTCATATTCTCATAATAAATTAGTTGATGACCATATCATGCTTAATGTTGCTCATGAGGTTATAATTGCAAACTTAAATTCATGGGAACCTCATTCTCGCACGTGTGCGCATTTGAATTGTATATCACCATGTGCTAACCCCTGTTGCTCAAAAGAAAGCCAATCATTGATTGAGCAACATGTTTTAGGATCACAAAAGAAATTCTGTGGGAACAAGAAGCAAAGACAACTAAGGAGGAGACACATTGCTCAACTTTTTCAAGATATCCACGGGCGCGTGGTGAAGAAGCTTGAGAAAGGAAAAACTGCAGCAAGTGTTAAGCTCCATAAGAAGGATGTTCCTAAAGATGAGGAAATCAACATGAGCCCGGAAAAAGGTAAAGATTCAATTAATCATGTTGTTTGCACTAACCTTTTCTCTATGTCATCCAAGAACAAAAAGAGAAAAGGGAAAAGGAGGTGCTTTAAGTGCAACAAGTCAGGACATCTCATTGCGTCGTGTCCATACACCAACAAGGGTGAAGGGATAAGGAGATGCTTCGGATGCAATGACAAGAACCACACGATCACTTCTTGTCCTCTATTGACGGATCAAGCATGTGCAGTCTCCAAGATGACTCTCACCAAGAAAAATGGCAAACAGCAAGCATCATGTCAGAGTGAGCGACGCTTCTGCTACAAGTGTGGTGAGCAGGGTCATCTATCAAAGGTATGTTATAAAGGTAAGATTCCTAAGCAAGTGAATTTGTCTCAATCTTATTCGCTTAGGAGACCCAAATCATACACTTGTGCTAGATCAGTAATGAGATCACCTAGAACTAGCACAACTGCTATTTGGGTACCAAAGGCCCTTTTAGATGAACGTTATGGACCCATCTCGAGATGGGTACCAAACCGTGCCAACTAGACCATGCAGGTGCCTCGAGATGGACTGGAGACCCTGGGAGAGCTTAAGATGGTTAATTCAAACTCTATGCTTAAGCTATCAATTTTAATGTCTATTTATTGACCCAAGGTTGAATTATTGTGCAATACTAATCCCATGTTCATCTCGAGTTAAATAAGTTGTAGATGTCCTTGATCATTATTGGTGAATCAAGAGAAGGACTTTGATGAGAATCTGCAACTTGCTCTCCAAAGGACGGTACCCGTGTATCTTAAGTGCATTATTTCTAATCAGCATTGCTTTTAAGTTGGATTGTCGTGCTATACCTATCCTTGGAGTAGTTATGCTTTTGAGATTGCTTGTGTTGAATATCTTTCAATTAATGATCCATGATTTTCAAGATCATAATCATGCTTGCTTAATCGTAACTGTGTGCTTTATAGGGAATATCTCTTGAATCATTCAATGGGTAGCTTTTCATTTGATATATCCACCATGATTAACTCTCTTAGTGTATGTGGATAAACATGTATCTTTTTGTAAGTCATGCTATATGTTTTTTTAATGATTAACCTATGTGCAAGCATGATAGTTTTGTTTAGTCCATGTTCACATGATTACTTTGTCTTGGTACTCTGTGTATACCAAAACAAGAAATCCATGTTGTGTCTCTAATGCACCCTCTCGAGCTATGAGGTGCATGAGCAAAAGGAGCCCTAAATTGGTGACAACAGGTGCTCTCACTACACACTACCTAAAAGAATGAATCTCATGGCATTCAGGTAAAAGGCAAAGGTATGGAGAATGGAACTATGCAATTTCATTGAATATCTTGAAGTTCCATTGATTGTGATCATAGCTATGTTCTTGCCTTTCAATTGATAGTATCTTGGCTTAGGTGCTTTATGCTTTAAAATGTTGTTTCCTTTGGTGTACCTAAGAAAATACTTCTTAATCATGGTGTGCTTAGACATTGTGCTTTATATGTATGATCTTGTCGTTTTTCAATTGGTATATGTGTTGCAATGATCATCATGTGTGAAGCGTGCCTTGGTGTTTTTAAATGTTATATATCATGAGGCATGCATTGTTTCCACTAGTCATAAGTCGTATTATCTCATCTATTCAATTGGTATCTTTTTGTGATGTAATTGATATATTATGCCTAGACCAAGGTATGTTTCCCCTTTACTTCTGAGGATGCTAGAATGTGCAAGGTGCAAGTCATTCAAATACTTGATGCACAACTTTAGGGAGAGCACACATAACTTGTGTCTTTTGAGACTAACTGTTTTTTGAGTGATCCTATATAGTCTCAAGGTGGAAAAGGGAAGATGAGCAAGAAATGGAGCGATCAGGACTTGAGTACCTCCACAAGTCGAGTAATTGGTATCTAAAGTTGTGAGTAATTACGTATTTAAAGGTTGCTCGTGCTCTATAATAGTTGGTGATCCTAGATGCTTATCTTTAAATATCATGGAGCTATGACAGTGATGATTTTTCAATTGGTAGCCTTAGTAGTGTGCTTCAATTGGTATCTTTTGGTAATCACTAGAATAGAAGCTTCATCTTGTGCCACAATACTATAACTTGTTCTAAGTTTTGTATCTTAGCAACAAGAAAAGGTCAGGATAAAGGATCAGACATAAGTGTAAAGGAGCTCCCTAGAGATAAAACTTTCAAGATGGAAATCTTGAATTGATGACAAAAGGAACTCCGCCTACTTAGATGGAAAGTACACCATAACATGGTAAAGGTACAAAAGGAGGTATTGACCTTTTTGCGTATTTGTACCTTAATTTTTCTCCAATGCTTGTGTTGCATATGTTTAATGTGTAAGGGGGAGTAATGTTAGAGTGTTGCATTTCCCTGCTTAATACCCTGCTGTCCCTTGACATCATCCTATGTTCTTGCTTGAATATGGTTTTGGTGTTTGATGTCAAAGGGGGAGAATTTGTGCATTAAAGCTTACCTCGACCTAAGAGGAAAGCTTATCTTAAGGGTGAAGATTAATTTTTTGTGTGCTAAAGGACTCAAAGGGGTTTCCTTGAGTTCCTTTGATCTTAAAGAAAAATGTGTTAGTTTGTTGATAATACTTATACCTAAGAGGAAAGCTTATCTTAAGGGTGAAGATTAATTTTTTGTGTGCTAAAGGACTCAAAGGGGTTTCCTTGAGTTCCTTTGATCTTAAAGAAAAATGTGTTAGTTTGTTGATAATACTTATCATATGCTTCTTGCAGTATAATATGTATGGACTAGTGTTTCCGCTGCGATGAATTATTTGGCTTCTATAGTGCAATAGATAGTCATGTGGTTAATGGTGCTTTAAGACTAAAGGTGCGTTAAGATTGCTTTAAATTGGTATATTAGTTTAAATTGGTATCTTAATGGTGAATAGTGGTAGGTTAATATTCCTATGATATATCCACTAATTTGAATGGTGTTTAACTCTGATTATGTGCATTTGTGTGTTATAGCATCATGGTTTGATTCCTGACACAATGCATCCTAAAAAGTGCTAAGGTGTAGAAATGTTTCGAATTGCCTAAGTATGTGCAAATTGGCGTCTGAGGTCAAGATTATGTTTTTGAAGTAAGCACATATTTAGGGGGAGCATTCTATAAACTTAGAATTCAAAATTTGTGCTTCAAATCTTATTCCTATGTAAGCTTTAATTGTGTTGCCATCAATCACCAAAAAGGGGGAGATTGAAAGCTCTCTTGTGAGTTTTGGTGTTTGGATGACAACTCAATTAAAGGACTAACAAGTGTACTAAGTGTTGAACAGGTGCTTAAGGTAAAGCCTACAGGGTTCAACACAAGTGAACAAATGTGATGGTCCAAGAACTGGATTATGGATACATAATGGACATCACAAGTAAGATGGACATTGCAAAAGTGATACTCGGGTGCGTAGCTCGGAGACAACTGATCAAGCCAAGGACGGAGGCAAGAAGAGCTTCGAGGTACCAAGTGCATGGGAGAAGGTCAAGGAGGCTGAGGAACCCAAAGCCAAGGGTGAAGAAGAAGGCTTGCAAAGTCAAGGGTGATCGAGTTGAGAACAGCTACGGCACATCAAGGATCACTACATAAGGACGTGACTTACAACCAATGAGGTAACAACTACAGTTATGTGGTGTAAGTCATAAGGCTCAAGATCAAGCTCTAAGAAGGAGATCAAGATCACTAGAAGGAGAACAAGTGTCAAAACCAGGACTGGAAGCAGCCCAAAAGAGCTAAGTTCACCTTGATCTTTAGTTTGGGTTGTTCCTATGTTTGGAGATGTTCTATGTGACCTATGCAGGATGTTGGAGCTAAGAAATATCAATCTGGATCAAGTCAAGCAGACTTGATGAGTTATGAGTCCAACATCAAAGCTCAAGCATGTCAAATGCTATATAATTAAGAGAAGGTATGTTTCTAGACTTAGTACATTGGTTTTGTGGACTAATATACTTGTCTAAGTGTTAGAAACAGAAAGAAGAAGAAAAGGAAAGAGGTGCGAAAGGCTTGGCTGTGTACAGCCAAGATTCAGCTCAGTCTGGCACACCGGACTGTCCGGTGGTGCACCGGACAGTGTCCGGTGCGCCAGGTTGAACTCCGTCGAAAAGGTCGCTCTCGGGAGGAGTCTGGCGACGTACGGCTATAATTCACCGGACTGTCCGGTGGTGCACCGGACTGTCCGGTGAGCCAACGGTCGGCTGGGCCAACGGTCGGCCGCGCAATCCGCGCGTGACGCGTGGACGAGCCAACGGTCAGATGGGGGCACCGGACTGTCCGGTGTGCACCGGACAGTGTCCGGTGCGCTAACGGCTCCAGGACTGCAACGGTCGACTGCTCCATTTATGGAAGGATATCAGGCACCGGACAGTGTCCGGTGGTGCACCGGACTGTCCGGTGCGCCACCCAACAGAAGGCAAGATTTGCCTTCCTGGATTGCTTTCAACGGCTCCTAGGCCCCTTGTGCCTATAAAAGGGACCCCTAGGCGCCTCAAGCAAGGTAGAAGCGCAGCCAACAAGTGTAGACATCACTCGGATCAATTCTCACTCTCCCTCTTGTGTGTATCTCTCTAGTTTGTGTAGAAGGCACAGCTATAAGCCTTTAGAGAGAGGAGAAGTGCTGCTAAGAGCTAGAGCAAGGTCTTGAGCGTATTGTTACTCTACTGAGGTGCTGCAGAGAAGTTTGTGAGCAGCCACGGTGTTGTTGTAACCCAACTCAATAGTGAAAGGCTCTATCTATCATACTGACAGATCTGAGCAAACGGAGGAAGGAGTTGAAATAGACTCCAAGCCCAGGTGTGGCTAACTCCAACGAGGACTAGGCAAGCATTTTAGGCTTGGCCGAACCTCGGGATAAATCCTTGCGTCTGTGTGCTCTGTTCTGTATTGTATCCTGACTCTCTGTCTTACTCGCCTTTATATCTGCACTTCAATACTTATCTGTGGTATAAGCTTGATTTGAAGTGCAGGACATTTTGAGACATGATCTTCTATTCCGCTGCAACCTACTCGAAGAGTCTTCTCACTCCACTGCGTACTAAGTCTTCGAGTAGAGTAAGAATTTAAGTTTTAAAGTAATAAGTTTTATTCGCCTATTCACCCCCCCTCTAGGCGACATCTAGATCCTGTTCCCGGGTCAAAGGGAACTTTCACAAGGACTCGACAGCCCCGACAGCTGTCCTTCTGCCAGGCTCCAGCGCTCCTCCGACGGCCACGACACCACACGAACCGGGTGCCAAAACCTCTCCGGCTGCCACGATGGCATGTACTTAGGGCGCTAGCTCTCCTCCGCTAGACACGTTAGCACACTGCTACACCCCCCATTGTACACCTGGATCCTCTCCTTGCGCCTATAAAAGGAAGGACCAGGGCCTTCTTACAGAGGGTTGGCCGCGCGGGGAAGGACGGGACGGCGCTCGCGCGAGGCCGCTCGCTCCCTCCCGCGTGGACGCTTGTAACCCCCTACTGCAAGCGCACCCGACCTGGGCGCGGGACAAACACGAAGGCCGCGGGATTTCCACCTCTCACGCCTGTCTCCCTCCGGCTGCCTTCCCCCCTTCGCGCTCCGTCTCGCGCCGACCCATCTGGGCTGGGGCATGCGGCGACAATTTACTCGTCGGTCCAGGGACCCCCGGGTTTCGAAACGCCGACAGTTGGCGCGCCAGGTAGGGGCCTGCTGTGTGTTGACGAACAACTTCTCGTCAAGCTCCAGATGGGCAGTCTCCAGCAACCTTTCCAACCCGGGACGGTGCTCCGTTTCGGGAGTCTTGAGTTCATGTCCCTCGACGGCAGCTACGACATGATACTCCTTCCCCCGCCGTGCGACAGCAACAATGGCGGCCGACAGCC
Organism: Zea luxurians; assembly: GCA_029449295.1. Taxonomy (NCBI): domain Eukaryota; kingdom Viridiplantae; phylum Streptophyta; class Magnoliopsida; order Poales; family Poaceae; genus Zea; species Zea luxurians. The sequence continues at coordinate 101,285,627 of JAOPSE010000006.1, read as the reverse complement.
CGCCCGCCGGCGACGGAATCGACGACGTCTTCCTCGCGTGGTGGAAGAACAATGCTCGAGCTCACCCCGTCCCCTCCCCCGCCGACAGAGGAGGAGGCGGGGCAACCAAGGCCAAGCAGGAGGCAGCACCTCGTCGGCTGTCGAGCGAGTCGATGGCGCCGGTGCCCCAACGGGGGGCACGTCGGGCATCGACCTCGCGTCTGAGACGAAGACGAGCGCCGTCTCCCCGTAACACGCCAATCCCAAGCAAACGGACGACGCCAGCACGCTCGCGAAAGGCTTGCTGGGCGTCACCCTCGTACCTGAGACGACGGTGCAGTCAGTCCCTGACGTGACTTCGTCACCGCCCGTCGACCAAGAGGTACCCACCGATTCCCATCTCATGCCTTTTGGATTCAGCCTCGACCCGCCAAGCGACTTCGCTTTGGCGGACGCTCTCGTAGAGGCGAGTCCAAACCCTCTGGGGTATCATATGCGGTCACCCTGGGACCGGTTGACGGACGTCTCGACCTATGGGCCCTCGGGGTCCGAGGAAGATGATGAGCCCGACTTCTGTTGGGATTTCTCCGGACTTGGTACCCCCAGTGCCATGCGGGACTTTATGACCGCGTGTGACTACTGCCTTTTGAGAGCACCTAGAGGGGGGGGGGGGTGAATAGGTGATCCTGTAAAAACTTCAAACTTAAGCCACAAAAACTTGTTATGTGTTAGCACGATTATTGCCAAGTGGCTAAAGTGAAGTCTCAACAAAACACAATACCACAAGAGATCAAGACAGAGGTGACACGGTGGTTTATCCCGTGGTTCGGCCAAGCCAATGCTTGCCTACTTCCACGTTGTGGCGTCCCAACGGACGAGGGTTGCAATCAACCCCTCTCAAGCGGTCCAAAGACCCACTTGAATACCACGGTGTTTTGTTGTTCCTTTCACTATCCCGTTTGCAAGGAATCTCCACAAATTGGAGTCTCTTGCCCTTACACGTATATGATCACAAAGAAGCACAGAGTAAGGGAGGGAAGCAACACACACAAATCCACAACAAAAGCGCACACACACGGCCAAGACTCGAGCTCGAATGACTATCTCAGAGTTCACACTAGAACAGAGCTCGAATCACTTAGAATCACAAACGAATGCGCAAAGAACTTGTGTGGATGATCAAGAATGCTTAAGAGTTGCTTGTATATATCCTCCATGCGCCTAGGGGCTCCTTTTATAGCCCCAAGGCAGCTAGGAGCCGTTGAGAGCAAATCCGGAAGGCCATCCTTGCCTTCTGTCGTCGGGTGCACCGGACAGTCCGGTGCACACCGGACACTGTCCGGTGCCCGATTTGTTTCCTTATCTGGCGCTGCCGACCGTTGCAGCCCGTTGGAGATCTGCGAGCCGTTGGCGCACCGGACAGTCCGGTGCACACCGGACAGTCCGGTGCCGTCTTCCGACCGTTGGCTCGGCCACGTGTCTCGCGCGGATTGCGCGGCCGACCGTTGGCCCTGGCCGACCGTTGGCTCACCGGACAGTCCGGTGCACACCGGACAGTCCGGTGAATTTTAGCCGTACGCCGCCGGCCAAAATCCCGAGAGCGGCCAGTTCGAGTCGAGTCAGTCTGGCCGGTGCACACCGGACAGTCCGGTGCTCCAGACCGAGCTGGGACTTGGCTGCACACAGCCAAGTCATTCTCTCCCCTTTTCTCTTTTTCTTCTTGCTGTTTCTAACACTTAGACAAATATGTTAGTCCACAAAACCAATGTACTAAGGCTTAGAAACATACCTTTACTTCATGATTTGCACCTTGTTCATCTATGTACACAAATTCACAATTAAACACATGTGTTGGCACTCAATCACCAAAATACTTAGAAATGGCCCAAGGGCACATTTCCCTTTCAATCTCCCCCTTTTTGGTGATTTATGCCAACACTACATAAAGCCACTAGAACAAGTGCAAACTCAATTCAAATAACACTTAAATTTATTTTGAATCAATTTTGGCATATATGGATCATCCTTTGCCACCACTTGGTTTGTTTTTGCAAATCAAACACAAATCTCTATCTCTAAGTTAAACACACATGTTTAAGCATAAAGAGAGTCATTCAAAAAGAGATTGATCAAGGATTTCAAAAACTCCCCCTTTTTCCCATAATCACTACTTCTCCCCACAAGAAGCCAACTTTTGACAAGAGAGACAACAAAAGAGTTTTGACAAACCAAAAGCTCTATTCTACTATTTTCAAAATCTCTCAAGTGGTAGCTGATCCATTTATTGCTTTGGCCTTTATTTTCTCCCCCTTTGGCATCAAGCACCAAAACGGGATCAATTGTGGCCCTTTAACCCCATTGCCTCACCAAAATCTTCAATTAAGAGCAAATGGCAATAAGAGGTCATGAGATGAACTTGGAATAAGTTACCCCTCATCGGAGTGCAGTGGAAGTCTTGCATGATCCAAGTCCACCTTTTCCCTTTCAATTCTCCTTTGTGACTAAATCAAACAAACTCAAGCATATGGTTAGTCTCAAAGGGTCAAGTTGTAACACATCTCCCCCTAAACATGTGCATCACTTTGCAACGGACTTGTGAGGTCCAGGGAGTGTTTGTACAACTTGAGCACCATAATAAGCAACAAAATGCAAAAAGGAAACATGATCAAAAGCATGAATACATGTATGCTATAATTCAATCCAAGTTCCGCGAATCTAAGACATTTAGCTCACTACGCAGCCTGCAAAAGGTCTTCTCATCTAAAGGCTTGGTAAAGATATCGGCTAGCTGGTTCTCGGTGCTAACATAAAACACTTCGATATCTCCCTTTTGCTGGTGGTCTCTCAAAAAGTGATGCCGGATGTCAATGTGCTTTGTGCGGCTGTGCTCAACAGGATTTTCCGCTATTCGGATAGCACTCTCATTATCACATAGGAGTGGGACTTTGCTCAGATTGTAGCCAAAGTCCCGGAGGGTTTGCCTCATCCAAAGTAGTTGCGCACAACACTGTCCTGCAGCAACGTACTCGGCCTCAGCGGTGGATAGGGCAACGGAGGTTTGTTTCTTAGAGTTCCATGACACCAGGGACCTTCCTAAGAATTGGCACGTCCCTGATGTACTCTTCCTATCGACCTTACATCCAGCATAGTCGGAATCTGAGTACCCAATCAAGTCAAAGTTAGACCCCTTTGGATACCAGATCCCGAAGCAAGGCGTAGCGACTAAATATCTAAGAATTCGCTTCACCGCCACTAAGTGACACTCCTTAGGATCGGATTGAAATCTAGCACACATGCATACGCTAAGCATAATATCCGGTCTACTAGCACATAAATAAAGTAAAGACCCTATCATTGACCGGTATGCTTTTTGATCAACGGACTTACCTCCTTTGTTGAGGTCGGTGTGCCCGTCGGTTCCCATCGGAGTCTTTGCGGGCTTGGCGTCCTTCATCCCAAACCTCTTTAGCAGATCTTGCGTGTACTTCGTTTGGGAGATGAAGGTGCCGTCCTTGAGTTGCTTCACTTGGAACCCAAGGAAGTAGTTCAACTCGCCCATCATCGACATCTCGAATTTTTGCGTCATCACCCTGCTAAACTCTTCACAAGACTTTTGATTAGTAGAACCAAATATTATGTCATCGACATAAATTTGGCATACAAACAAATCACCATCACATGTCTTTGTAAAAAGAGTTGGATCGGCTTTCCCAACCTTGAAAGCATTAGCAAGTAAGAAATCTCTAAGGCATTCATACCATGCTCTTGGGGCTTGTTTAAGTCCATAGAGCGCCTTAGAGAGCTTACACACGTGGTCGGGGTACCGCTCATCCTCGAAGCCAGGGGGTTGCTCCACGTACACCTCCTCCTTTATTGGCCCGTTGAGGAACGCGCTCTTCACATCCATTTGGTACAACCTGAAAGAATGGTGAGCGGCATATGCTAGCAAGATACGAATGGACTCTAGCCTAGCCACAGGAGCAAAAGTCTCCTCAAAGTCCAAACCTGCGACTTGGGCATAACCTTTTGCCACAAGTCGAGCCTTGTTCCTCGTCACCACCCCGTGCTCGTCCTGTTTATTGCGGAACACCCACTTGGTTCCCACAACATTTTGCTTGGGACGAGGCACCAGCGTCCAAACTTCGTTGCGCTTGAAGTTATTAAGTTCCTCCTGCATGGCCAACACCCAATCCGGATCTAGCAAGGCCTCCTCTACCCTGAAAGGCTCAATAGAGGAGACAAAAGAGTAATGTTCACAAAAATTAACTAATCGAGACCGAGTAGTTACTCCCTTGCTAATGTCACCCAGAATTTGGTCGACGGGATGATCCCTTTGAATCATCGCTCGAACTTGGGTTGGAGGTGCCGGTTGCGCTTCTTCCTCCATCACGTGATCATCTTGTGCTCCCCCTTGATCACACGCCTCCTTTTGATGAACCTGTTCATCGTCTTGAGGTGGGGGATGCACCGTCGTTGAGGAAGAAGGTTGATCTCGTTCATCTTGTTCCTGTGGCCGAACGTCTCCAATCGCCATGGTTCGTATAGCGGCCGTTGGAACATCTTCTTCATCTACATCATCACAATCAACAACTTGCTCTCTTGGAGAGCCATTAGTCTCATCAAATACAACGTCGCTAGAGACTTCAACCAAACCCGATGATTTGTTGAAGACCCTATACGCCTTTGTATTTGAATCATAACCTAATAAAAACCCTTCTACAGCTTTGGGAGCAAACTTAGAATTTCTACCCTTCTTCACTAGAATGTAGCACTTGCTCCCAAAAACACGAAAGTACGATACATTGGGTTTGTTACCGGTTAGTAGCTCATATGACGTCTTCTTGAGGAGGCGGTGAAGGTAGACCCTGTTGATGGCGTGGCAAGCCGTGTTCACGGCTTCCGACCAAAAGCACTCGGGGGTCTTGAACTCTCCAAGCATCGTCCTCGCCATATCGATTAGCGTCCTGTTCTTCCTCTCTACCACACCATTTTGTTGTGGTGTGTAGGGAGCGGAGAACTCGTGCTTGATCCCTTCCTCCTCAAGAAACTCCTCCACTTGAAGGTTCTTGAACTCGGACCCGTTGTCGCTCCTAATCTTCTTCACCTTGAGCTCAAACTCATTTTGAGCTCTCCTGAGGAAGCGCTTGAGGGTCCCTTGGGTTTCAGACTTATCCTGCAAAAAGAACACCCAAGTGAAGCGGGAAAAGTCATCAACAATAACTAAACCATACTTACTTCCTCCTATGCTTAGATAGGCGACGGGTCCGAAGAGGTCCATATGCAGCAGCTCCAGAGGTCTTGACGTGGTCATCACATTCTTGCTGTGATGTGCTCCTCCAACTTGTTTACCTGCCTGACAAGCTGCACAAGGTCTATCTTTTTCGAAATAAACATTTGTTAGACCTATCACGTGTTCTCCCTTTAGAAGCTTGTGGAGGTTCTTCATCCCCACATGTGCTAAGCGGCGATGCCACAGCCAGCCCATGCAAGTCTTAGCCATTAAGCATGCATCTAGACCGGCCTCTTCTTTTGCAAAATCAACTAAGTAAAGCTTGCCGTCTAGTACACCCTTAAAAGCTAGTGAACCATCACATCTTCTAAAGACAGACACATCTACATTTGTAAATAAACAATTATATCCCATTTGACATAATTGACTAACAGATAGCAAATTATATCCAAGACTTTCCACTAGGAATACATTTGATATAGAATGCTCATTAGAAATTGCAATTTTACCTAACCCTTTTACCTTGCCTTGATTCCCATCACCGAATATAATTGAATCTTGGGAATCCTTATGTTTGACGTAGGAGGTGAACATCTTCTTCTCCCCCGTCATATGGTTTGTGCATCCGCTGTCGATAATCCAGCTTGAACCCCCGGATGCATAAACCTGCAAGGCAAATTTAGGCTTGGGTCTTAGGTACCCAACTCATGTTGGGTCCTGCAAGGTTAGCACAAATGTCTTTAGGGACCCAAATGCAAGATTTATCTCCCTTGCATCTAGCCCCTAATTTCCTAGCAACTACCTTCTTACCCTTTCTACAAATAGCAAAGGGAGCATTACAAGCATAATAAATGGTAGAAGGTTCATTCACTACTTTCCTAGGAGCATGAATAACATTCTTTCTAGGTACATGAGCAATATCTCTCCTAGGCATATGTACAACATTTCTCCTACACATATCTCTACCATGATTATAAGAAGAACTAGAAGCAAACATTGCATGAGAATCATAAACATGTGAATCAAAATGATTATAAGCATTTCTAGCATGTCTCCTATCATAATACATAAAAGCATGATTCTTTTTAGCATTACTAGCCATCGGGGCCTTCCCCTTCTCCTTGACGAAGATGGGAGCCTTATGGCTTGTTAAGTTCTTGGCTTCCCTCTTGAAGCCAAGCCCATCCTTAATTGAGGGATGTCTTCCAATTGTATAGGCATCCCTTGCAAATTTTATCTTTTCAACTTCACTCTTGCTAGTCTTAAGTTGGGCATTAAGACTAGCCACTTCATCTTTTAGTTTTGAAATTGAAACTAAATGTTTGCTACAAGTGTTAACATCAAAATCCTTACACCTAGTGCAAATTGTAACATTTTCAACACAAGACTTAGATTTATTTGTTACTTCTAATTTAGCATTTAAATCATAGTTAACACTTTGTAAAGTAGCAATGGTTTCATGACAAGAAGATATTTCACTAGAAAGCACTTCATTTCTTTTCACTTCTAAAGCATATGATTTTTGTGCCTCTATAAACTTATCATGTTCATCATACAATAAATCCTCTTGCTTCTCTAAAAGCCTATCCTTTTCATTCAAAGCATCAATCAATTTATTGATTTTATCTATCTTAGATCTATCTAAGCCTTTGAACAAGCAAGAATAATCTATGTCATCATCGTCACTAGACTCACTATCACTAGAAGAAGCATAAGTGGAGTCTTGAGTACTCACCTTCTTCTCCCTTGCCATAAGGCAAGTGAGACGCTCGTTGGGGAAGAGAGCCGATTTGTTGAAGGCAGTGGCGGCGAGTCCTTCGTTGTCGGAGTCGGAGGAGGAGCAATCCGAGTCCCACTCCTTTCCTAGATGCGCCTCGCCCTTTGCCTTCTTGTATTGCTTCTTCTTCTCTCTTTTGTTCCCCTTTTCCTGGTCACTTTCATTATCGGGACAGTTAGCAATGAAATGACCAAGCTTACCGCATTTGAAGCATGAGCGCTTCCCCTTGGCTTTGGTCTTGCTTGGTTGTCCCTTGTGACCTTTAAGCACCGTCTTGAATCTTTTAATGATGAGAGCCATCTCTTCATCATTAAGGCCAGCCGCCTCAATCTGTGCCACCTTGCTAGGTAGCGCCTCCTTGCTTCGTGTTGCCTTGAGAGCAAGGGGTTGCGGCTCGTTGATCGGACCGTTCAACGCTTCGTCGACGTATCTTGCCTCCTTGATCATCATCCGCCCGCTTACGAATTTTCCAAGCACTTCCTCGGGCGTCATCATCGTGTACCTGGGATTCTCACGAATATTGTTCACGAGATGAGGATCAAGTACGGTAAAAGACCTGAGCATTAGGCGGACGACATCGTGATCCGTCCAACGCGTGCTTCCGTAGCTCCTTATTTTGTTGATAAGGGTCTTGAGCCGGTTGTACGTCTGAGTTGGCTCCTCTCCCCTTATCATGGCGAACCGTCCAAGCTCGCCCTCCACCAACTCCATTTTGGTGAGCATGGTGATGTCGTTCCCCTCGTGAGAGATCTTGAGGGTGTCCCATATCTGCTTGGCATTGTCCAAGCCGCTCACCTTATTGTACTCTTCCCTGCACAAAGATGCTAAGAGAACAGTAGTAGCCTGTGCATTTTTATGAATCTGTTCATTTATAAGCATAGGGCTATCCGAGCTATCGAATTTCATTCCGTTCTCCACAATCTCCCATATGCTAGGATGGAGAGAGAATAAGTGACTACGCATTTTGTGACTCCAAAATCCGTAGTCCTCCCCATCGAAGTGTGGAGGTTTGCCAAGAGGAATGGAAAGCAAATGCGAATTCGAACTATGTTGAATACGGGAATAATCAAATGAAAAGTTCGAATTGACCGTCTTCCTGTAGTCGTTGTCGTCGTCCTTTTGGGAAGAAGTGGATTCATCACTATCGTCGTAGTAGATGATCTCCTTGATACGCCTCGTCTTCTTCTTCTTCCCTTCCTTTCGTCTATGGCCCAAGCCGGAGTCGGTAGGCTTGTCGTCCTTCGGCTCGTTGACGAAGGTCTCCTTTTCTTTGTCGTTGATCACAATACCCTTCCCCTTAGGATCCATCTATTCGGGCGGTTAGTCCCTTTGTGAATAGAACGGCTCCGATACCAATTGAGAGCACCTAGAGGGGGGGGGGTGAATAGGTGATCCTGTAAAAACTTCAAACTTAAGCCACAAAAACTTGTTATGTGTTAGCACGATTATTGCCAAGTGGCTAAAGTGAAGTCTCAACAAAACACAATACCACAAGAGATCAAGACAGAGGTGACACGGTGGTTTATCCCGTGGTTCGGCCAAGCCAATGCTTGCCTACTTCCACGTTGTGGCGTCCCAACGGACGAGGGTTGCAATCAACCCCTCTCAAGCGGTCCAAAGACCCACTTGAATACCACGGTGTTTTGTTGTTCCTTTCACTATCCCGTTTGCAAGGAATCTCCACAAATTGGAGTCTCTTGCCCTTACACGTATATGATCACAAAGAAGCACAGAGTAAGGGAGGGAAGCAACACACACAAATCCACAACAAAAGCGCACACACACGGCCAAGACTCGAGCTCGAATGACTATCTCAGAGTTCACACTAGAACAGAGCTCGAATCACTTAGAATCACAAACGAATGCGCAAAGAACTTGTGTGGATGATCAAGAATGCTTAAGAGTTGCTTGTATATATCCTCCATGCGCCTAGGGGCTCCTTTTATAGCCCCAAGGCAGCTAGGAGCCGTTGAGAGCAAATCCGGAAGGCCATCCTTGCCTTCTGTCGTCGGGTGCACCAGACAGTCCGGTGCACACCGGACACTGTCCGGTGCCCGATTTGTTTCCTTATCTGGCGCTGCCGACCGTTGCAGCCCGTTGGAGATCTGCGAGCCGTTGGCGCACCGGACAGTCCGGTGCACACCGGACAGTCCGGTGCCGTCTTCCGACCGTTGGCTCGGCCACGTGTCTCGCGCGGATTGCGCGGCCGACCGTTGGCCCTGGCCGACCGTTGGCTCACCGGACAGTCCGGTGCACACCGGACAGTCCGGTGCACACCGGACAGTCCGGTGAATTTTAGCCGTACGCCGCCGGCCAAAATCCCGAGAGCGGCCAGTTCGAGTCGAGTCAGTCTGGCGCACCGGACACTGTCCGGTGCATACCGGACAGTCCGGTGCTCCAGACCGAGCTGGGACTTGGCTGCACACAGCCAAGTCATTCTCTCCCCTTTTCTCTTTTTCTTCTTGCTGTTTCTAACACTTAGACAAATATGTTAGTCCACAAAACCAATGTACTAAGGCTTAGAAACATACCTTTACTTCATGATTTGCACCTTGTTCATCTATGTACACAAATTCACAATTAAACACATGTGTTGGCACTCAATCACCAAAATACTTAGAAATGGCCCAAGGGCACATTTCCCTTTCACCTTTCCGATTGTTCTGACGGTAGCCGTAGCCTCGGCGACGAGGACTGCGGCCCAAGTCATGAATGTTTCCACGTCGATCTAGGGGGTCCCAATGAAGGCAACCATCTTGGTGTGCTGGAGAACGGTGACCTCCCTAGGCCTGTGCCTCGCGTTGACATCCTACAGGAGCTAGCTGTGGTCCCCAGGGCTTCCAGCACCGCATCGCTGACGATGTCAGGGTGAGGCTGCCACCCACTTCCAGTAGAGTCGGCCAGAACCTGGCTGCAGCAGCAATGCTTCTTCGCGCGATGCCGGAGCCATCAACCACCGAGGGGCGGCGAATTCAGGGAGAGCTCAAGGATCTCCTGTAGGACGTCGCGGTCCGACGGGCCGAAAGCTCCGCCTCCCGAAGGTAGTGGTACCCCTCGGAATATCGCGCCGCGACTTCCCGATTCATGCAGGAAGCCTCGGTCCGCACCGGGCGCACGCGCAACACAGCGCCTACGGCCCCGGGTCGCCTCGGCAACGAGCACCATCACCGCAACCGTCGGGCCCACCTCGACGAGAGGGTGCGCCGAGGCTACCACCCTAGGCGTTGGGACGCTACGACAGCGGGGAGGATCGGAGTCCCTCGCCCGAACCACCCGGTCCGCAGGCTTTCAGCCGCGCCATACGACGGGCGCCGTTCCCGACCCGTTTTCGAACCCCGACTACTATCACAAAGTATTCGGGGGAGACGAGACCGGAACTGTGGCTCGCGGACTACCGGCTGGCCTGCCAACTGGGTGGAACGGACGATGACAACCTCATCATCCGCAACCTCCCCCTGTTCCTCTCCGACACCGCTCGCGCCTGGTTGGAGCACCTGCCTCCGGGGCAGATCTCCAACTGGGACGACCTGGTCCAAGCCTTCGCCGACAATTTCCAGGGCACGTACGTGCCCCTTGGGAACTCCTGGGATCTCCGGAGCTGCCAACAGCAGCCGGGAGAGTCTCTTCGGGACTACATCCGGCGATTCTCGAAGCAGCGCACCGAGCTGCCCAACATCACCGATTCAGACGTCATCGGCGCGTTCCTCGCCGGCACCACCTGCCGCGACCTGGTGAGCAAGCTGGGTCGCAAGACCCCCACCAGGGCGAGCGAGCTGATGGATGAAAGGGAATTAGGCTTACACCTAGTCCCTAAATAATTTTGGTGGTTGAATTGCCCAACACGAATATTGGACTAACTAGTTTGCTCTAGTGTATAAGTTATACAGTTGCAAAAGGTTCACACTCAGCCAATAAAAAGATCAAGTTTTGGATTCAACAAAGGAGCAAAGAGGCAACCGAAGGCACCTCTGGTCTGGAGGCACCGGACTGTCCGGTGTACACCGGACAGTGTCCGGTGCACCAGAGGACTCCAACTCGAACTCGCCACCTTCGGGAATTTCTCAGGCCACACCACTATAATTCACCGGACTGTCCGGTGTACACCGGACAGTGTCCGGTGCTCCATGGAAGCGCGGCCTCCTCAACTCGCCAGCCTCGGGATCGCGCAGCAGCCGCTCCGCTATAATTCACCGGACATGTCCGGTGTGCACCGGACTGTCCGGTGTAACCACGGAGCAACGGCTATTTCGGCGCCAACGGCTACCTGCGGCGCATTCAATGCGCACTCTGCGCGCGCAGAAGTCAGGCGCGCCCATACTGGCGCACCGGACAATGAACAGGTGATGTCCGGTGTGCACCGGACATCCAGGCAGGCCCAGAAGTCAGAAGCTCCAACGGTCAGAATCCAACGGCATTGATGACGTGGCGGGGGCACCGGACATGTCCGGTGTGCACCGGACTGTCCGGTGCGCCATCGACAGACAGCCTCCACCAACGGTCAAGTTTGGTGGTTGGGGCTATAAATACCCCAACCACCCCACCATTCATTGCATCCAAGCTTTCCAACTTACAACCACTATACAAGAGCTAGCATTCATTGCAAAGCACACCAAAAGAGATCAAATCCTCTCCCAACTCCACACAAAGCCCTAGTGACTAGAGAGAGTGATTTGTAGTGTTCATTTGAGCTCTTGCGCTTGGATCGCTTCTTTTTCTTTGGCATTCTTTCTTGTGATCAAACACTCACTTGTAATTGAGGCAAGAGACACCAATTGTGTGGTGGTCCTTGCGGGAAGTTTGATTCCCAAGTGATTTGAGAAAGAGAAGCTCACTCGGTCCGAGGGACCGTTTGAGAGAGGGAAGGGTTGAAAGAGACCCGGCCTTTGTGGCCTCCTCAACGGGGAGTAGGTTTGAAAGAACCGAACCTCGGTAAAACAAATCCGCGTGTCTCACTTCGCTATTCGCTTGCGATTTGTTTTGCGCCCTTTCTCGCGGACTCTATTATATTTCTAACGCTAACCCGGCTTGTAGTTGTGATTATTTTTGTGATTTTCAGTTTCGCCCTATTCACCCCCCCTCTAGGCGACTTTCAATGGACATCGCCACCAAGTTCGCCTCTGGCCACGAGGCGGTTGAGGCTATCTTCCGGAAGGACAAGCAGCCCCAGGGCCGCCCACCGGAAGATGCCCCCGAGGCGTCAACTCAGCGCGGCGCCAAGAAGAAAGGCAAGAAGAAGTCGCAAGCGAAACGCGACGCCGCCGACGCGGGCCTTATCGCCGCCGCCGAGTACAAGAACCCTCGGAACCCCCCCGGAGGTGCCAACCTCTTCGACAAGATGCTCAAGGAGCCGTGCCCCTATCATCAGGGGCCCGTTAACACACCCTTGAGGAGTGCGCCATGCTTCGGCGCCACTTCCACAGGGCCGGGCCACCCGCGGAGGGTGGCAGGGCTCGCGACGACGACAAGAAGGAAGATCACCAGGCAGGAGAGTTCCCTGAGGTCCGCGACTGCTTCATGATCTACGGTGGGCAAGCTGCGAACGCCTCGGCTCGGCACCACAAGCAAGAGCGTTGGGAGGTCTGTTCGGTAAAGGTGGCGGCGCCAGTCTACCTAGACTGGTCCGACAAGCCCATCACCTTCGACCAAGCCGACCACCCCGACCGCGTGCCGAGCCCGGGGAAATACCCGCTCGTTGTCGACCCCGTCATCGGCGACGTCAGGCTCACCAAGGTCCTCATGGACGGAGGCAGCAGCCTCAACATCATCTACGCCGAGACCCTCGGGCTCCTGCGTGTTGATCTGTCCTCGGTCCGAGCAGGCGCTGCGCCTTTCCACGGGATCATCCCCGGGAAACGCATCCAACCCCTCGGACAACTCGATCTTCCCGTCTGCTTTGGGACACCCTCCAACTTTCGAAGGGAGACCCTCACGTTCGAGGTGGTCGGGTTCCGAGGAACCTACCACGCAGTACTAGGGAGGCCATGCTACGTGAAGTTCATGGCCGTCCCCAACTACACCTACCTCAGGCTCAAGATGTCGGGCCCCAACGGGGTCATCACCGTCGGCCCCACGTACCGACACGCGTTCGAATGCGACGTGGAGTGCGTGGAGTACGCCGAGGCCCTCGCCGAATCTGAGGCCCTCATCGCCGACCTGGAGAGCCTCTCGAAGGAGGTGCCAGACGTGAAGCGCCACGCCGGCAACTTCGAGCCAACGGAGACGGTTAAATCCGTCCCCCTCGACCCCAGCAGCAACGCCTCCAAGCAGATTCGGATCGGCTCCGAGCTCGATCCCAAATAGGAAGCAGTGCTCGTCGACTTTCTCTGCGCAAACGCCGACGTTTTCGCGTGGAGTCCCTCGGACATGCCCCGCATACCGAGGGATGTCGCCGAGCACTCGCTGGATATCTGAGCTGGAGCCCGACCCATGAAGCAGCCTCTACGCTGATTCGACGAAGAAAAGCGCAGAGCCATAGGCGAGGAGATCCACAAGCTAATGGTGGCAGGGTTCATCAAAGAGGTATTCCATCCCGAATGGCTTGCCAACCCTGTGCTTATGAGAAAGAAAGGAGGGAAATGGCGGATGTGTGTAGACTACACTGGTCTAAACAAAGCATGTCCGAAGGTTCCCTACCCTCTGCCTCGCATCGACCAAATTGTGGATTCCGCTGCTGGGTGCGAAACCATGTCTTTCCTCGATGCCTACTCAGGGTATCACCAAATCAGGATGAAAGAGTCCGACCAGCTCACGACTTCATTCATCACACCCTTCGGCATGTACTGCTATGTCACCATGCCGTTCGGCTTGAGGAATGCGGGTGCAATGTACCAACGGTGCATGAACCATGTGTTCGGCGAACACATTGGCCGAACGGTTGAGGCCTACGTCAATGACATCGTAGTCAAGACGAGGAAAGCCTTCGACCTCCTTTCCGACCTTGAAGTGACATTCCGATGTCTCAAGGCGAAAGGCGTGAAGCTCAATCCCGAGAAGTGTGTCTTCGGGGTTCCCCGAGGCATGCTCTTGGGGTTCATCGTCTCCGAGCGGGGCATCGAGGCCAACCCAGAGAAGATCACGGCCATCACCAGCATGGGGCCCATCAAGGACTTGAAAGGCGTACAGAGAGTCACGGGATGCCTTGCGGCTCTGAGCCGCTTCATCTCGCGCCTCGGCGAAAGAGGCCTGCCTCTGTACCGCCTCCTAAGGAAGGCCGAGTGCTTCACTTGGACCCCTGAGGCCGAGGAAGCCCTCGGTAACCTGAAGGCGCTCCTTACAAACACGCCCATCTTGGTGCCCCCCGCTGCCGGAGAAGCCCTCTTGATCTATGTCGCCGCGACCACTCAGGTGGTTAGCGCCGCGATTGTGGTTGAGAGACGAGAAGAGGGGCATGCATTGCCCGTCCACAGGCCAGTCTACTTCATCAGCGAGGTACTGTCCGAGACCAAGACTCACTACCCACAAATTCAGAAGCTGCTATACGCGGTGATCCTGACGCGACGGAAGTTGTGACACTACTTCGAGTCTCATCCGGTAACTGTGGTGTCATCCTTCCCCCTGGGAGAGATCATCCAGTGCCGAGAGGCCTCGGGTAGAATTGCAAAGTGGGCGGTGGAAATCATGGGCGAAACGATCTCGTTCGCCCCTCGGAAGGCCATCAAGTCCCAGGTCTTGGCGGACTTCGTGGCTGAATGGGTCGACACCCAGCTCCCAACAGCTCCGATCCAACCGGAACTCTGGACCATGTTCTTCGATGGGTCGCTGATGAAGACAGGAGCAGGCGCAGGCCTGCTCTTCATCTCGCCCCTCGGAAAGCACCTACGCTTCGTGCTACGCCTCCATTTCCCGGCGTCCAACAATGTGGCTGAGTATGAGGCTCTGGTCAACGGTTTGCACATCGCCATCGAGCTAGGGGTCCGACGCCTCGACACTCGCGGTGACTCGCAGCTCGTCGTCGACCAAGTCATGAAGAACTCCCACTGCCGCGACCCGAAGATGGAAGCCTACTGCGATGAGGTTTGGCGCCTGGAAGACAAGTTCTACGGGCTCGAGCTCAACCACATCGTCCGACGCTACAACGAGACTGCGGACGAGCTGGCTAAAATAGCCTCGGGGCGAACAATGGTTCCCCCGGACGTCTTCTCCCGAGACCTGCATCAACCCTCCGTCAAGACCGACGACACGCCCGAGCCCGAGAAGGCCTCGGCACAGCCCGAGACACCCTCGGCTCAGTCCGAGGCACCCTCGGCACAGTCCGAGGTACCCTCGGCTCGGCCCGAGGCACCCTCGGCTCAACCCGAGGCACCCTCAGCTCAGCCCGAGGTACCCTTGGCCCCCGAGGGTGAGGCACTGCGCATCAAGGAGGAGCGAAGCGGGGTCACGCCTAATCGAAACTGGCAGACCCCATACCTGCAATATCTCCACCGAGGAGAGCTACCCCTCGACCAAGCCGAGGCTCGGCGGTGGGCGCGGCGCGCCAAGTCGTTTGTCTTGCTGGGGGACGGGAAAGAGCTCTACCACCACAGCCCCTCAGGCATCCTCCAGCGATGCATTTCCATCGCCGAAGGCCAGGAGCTCCTACAAGAGATACACTCGGGGGGCTTGCGGCCATCACGCAGCACCTCGAGCCCTTGTTGGAAACGCCTTCCGACAAGGTTTCTACTGACCGACGGCGGTGGCCGACGCCACTAGAATTGTCCGCACCTGCGAAGGGTGTCAGTTCTACGCAAGGCAGACCCACCTGCCCGCTCAGGCCCTACAGACGATACCCATCACCTGGCCTTTTGCTGTGTGGAGTCTGGACCTCGTCGGTCCCTTGCAGAAGGCACCCAGGGGCTACACGCACCTGTTGGTCGCCATCGACAAATTCTCCAAGTGGATCGAGGTCCGACCCCTAAACAGCATCAGGTCCGAACAGACGGTGGCGTTCTTCACCAACATCATCCATCGCTTTGGGGTCCCGAACTCCATCATCACCGACAACGGCACCCAGTTCACCAGCAGGAAGTTCCTGGACTTCTGCGAGGATCACCACATCCGGGTGGACTGGGCCACCGTGGCTCACCCCATGACAAATGGGCAAGTAGAGCGTGCCAACGGCATGATCCTACAAGGACTCAAGCCTCGGATCTACAACGACCTCAACAAGTTCGGCAAGCGATGGATGAAGGAACTCCCCTCGGTGGTCTGGAGTCTAAGGACAACGCCGAGCCGAGCCACGGGCTTCACGCCATTCTTTCTAGTCTATGGGGCCGAGGCCATCCTGCCCACAGACTTAGAATACGGTTCCCCGAGGACGAGGGCCTACGCCGACCAAAGCAATCAAGCTAATCGAGAAGACTCACTGGACGGGCTGGAGGAGGCTTGGGACATGACCTTACTACACTCGGCGCGGTACCAGCAGTCCCTGCGACGCTACCACGCCCGAGGGGTTCGGTCCCGAGACCTCCAGGTGGGCGACCTGGTGCTTCGGCTACGACAAGACGCCCGAGGGCGGCACAAGCTCATGCCTCCCTAGGAAGGGTCGTTCGTCATCGCCAAAGTTCTGAAGCCCGGAACGTACAAGCTGGCCAACAGTCAAGGCGAGGTCTACAGCAACGCTTGGAACATCCAACAGCTACGTCGCTTCTACCCTTAAGATGCTTTCAAGTTGTTCGTATGCCTCGTTCCCACGCAAAGTTTAGTCATCAAGGAAGGGTCAGCCTTGCCTCGGCAAAGCCCGACCCTCCCTCGGGGGCTAAAAGGGGGGAACCCCCTCTGCGTCGAAATTTTCCTCGAAAAAAGATCTTTTCTGCCAGAATGTCTTTCGTTCTTTTCGACTACTTCGAAAGTGGATCCTGAAAATGGCGGAGTACACGTAAGCAGCCAAGGCTGACCGAGCCGAGGGACTCCTACGCCTCCGGGATACGGATACCTCACTCATCACCTTCTGCGATAAGTAATTCGCGTTCAGATAAGTGATTCCGCGGACCGAACAAGTCTTCACGCTTGAAAGCTCCTCTGCCGAAACGATTCTTCGGGCCTTCTCGACTGCGTCGGTGACAGAACCCTATGGACGGGTAAGAGTGCGCGTAAGCGGCGAGGCCGACCGAGCCGAGGGATTCCTACGCCTCCGAGATACGGATCCAACGATAAGGCAGAAGGATTGCGGGTGTCCCCCATCCGGGGGCTCGGAAGGTGGAAAGACACGATGCATAAGGGAGCACGAAGACATGGTCGCCTTTCAAGGGGGGTCACCCTCCTTTTAAAGGCGACTCTCCCTACTTGCGTCCCCAGCCGTCGTGGGCTGAGTCTTCTCCAACATGCTCCAAGGTCCTCCCCCTACGGTGCGGGGACTGGGTCCCACGCGTCATGCAAACTGGCCCTAGGGCAGAAGAAGCCAAACCGCCGCACGCGGTGCATGCAACCACCTAGTGGTTACAAGCGTTCCTCCACTTTTGCCCAAACCAGTGGGTGAAAGGGTGGACAGCTGTGCGGGCAGCATGCAACCGCGCCAAGTGGGCGCGCCCCTCCGACTTCCAACGCACCTAGCATGGAGGCCCAGGCCCACACGTCATGCAACCGGCGCGCCGGTTGCTGCGTGCGAGCAACTGCAGCGCCACTCGCACCACTGCCACGCCTCCTCGACTGCGGAACCAGTACCGCGACTCGAGGCAACCCTGCGTACGACCCAGCAGTGCCAGCCTGGCGCGACGGTCAATACGACCAAAAATGGGCCGGCAGTAATGGCGGTGGCAGGCGGGCAGGAGCAGCGGTCACGTCGTCAGCCAAGCTTATGTCCCATCCAAGGGCAGTGAAAGAACCCTCTCTCACGGCATGAAGACGGCGCGCCCGTGTTCTGTTCCTCGAACGGCTTGCGCACGCGCAACGGCCACCTCGCGAACCACTCGCCCCATCGCATTAACTCCGCGGCGGGACAGGCGGCGCCTCTGGCAGGAGAAGCAAGCGACGCTTCGCCTTCGCCATAATGACCGCGTCAAAAAAGGTACGCCACGTCATTCGATTTCGTATCCTTCTCCTTTTCCTCTTTCTCTCTCTTACAACAGGGACCGGGAAAGGGGGATACCCCGAAAAGGATCCTTCTCCGTGAAGGAAACAGGCCCCGAGCCTCCCTACTGATCAGAGGTTCGAAGGCTGGCCCCTCGGAGGGGTTCAACAGCCGCCTCAGAGCGCTTGGGTTCTGCGCCGACTACTGGTCAGAGGTTCGAAGGCCGGCCTCTCGGAAGGGTTCAACAGCCGCCTCAGGCCACTCGGGCTCCGCGCCCACTACTGATCAGGGGTTCGTAGGCTGGCCCTCGAAGGGTTCACTGCCGCCTCAGACACAGAGCGAGGGATGACCCTGGGTACGTTCGATACATAACCAAGGCTCGGGCTACGCTCCCGAGGTACCCTAGGACATTTTCGAGACCAGCGGGAACGATCTTGTAACGGAATCCCATTAGAGGGAGGCATCGAGCCCTCGGACCCCGTCGAAAGGGGACCGGGTCCGGTAGATCACCCGCAGGTACTTTTGAGCATGCCTCCGGGCCTCTAGCCGACCCCTAACAAATGGGGCACGGGCGTCCACTCAGATTACCCGCCAACAGCTCACCGGAGACACCATGTTCGACGCCCTCCGAGGGCAACATGGCGCTTTCCCCCCTCCTCCTTGCGGAAAGGCGACGCAGGGGCGTATGTAAAAAAGTCGAGTCTGTCCTCGACCATCCTCTCGCCCTGTGCAGAGGCTCGGGGGCTGCTCTCGCAAACCCGGCTCCAGCCAAACCGTTGACAGCGTCAACATACCAGCCCGAGAACTTGGGACCCGACCGTGCACCCGGGCTACGACCAGCTCGCATGAGGGAACGACCAGACCAGCCAAAGCATTGCACGAGGCATTAAGACCTCGGAGGAGTCAAACCACTCCTCCGAGGCCTCGGGGGCTACACCCGGCGGGTGCACTCGCGCGCACCCACCGGAACAAACCGCAACTGAGAAAGGCTGGTCCCCTTGCAAAAAAGTGCGACAAAAGCCTCCAAGCGAGTATTAACACTCCCTTCGGGGCTCGGGGGCTACTGTCGGGGACCATAATTTGGGGTACCCTCAAGACTCCTAATTCTCAGCTGGTAACCCCCATCAGCACAAAGCTGCAAAGGCCTGATGGGTGCGACTAAGTCAAGGATCGGTCCATTCGAGGGACTCGATCACGCCTCGCCCGAGCCCAGCCTCGGGCAAGGGTAGCCGACCCCAGAGGATCTACGTCTCGCCCGAGGCCCCCTCCAGCAATGGACATACTTTCGGCTCGCCCGAGGCCCAGCCTTCACCAAGAAGCAACCTTGGCCAAATCGTCATGCCAACCGACCAAATCTGTCGGCATTTCGAGACCGGGGGGTCCCTAGGCCGACGAGTGAATGTCGCTGCGTGCCCCAGCCCAGATGGGTCGAGCGCGAGGCCGAGCGCGAAGGGGGGAAGTGAGAGCACCTAGAGGGGGGGGTGAATAGGTGATCCTGTAAAAACTTCAAACTTAAGCCACAAAAAACTTGTTAAGCGTTAGCACAGTTAATGCCAAGTGGCTAAGGTGAAGTCTTCAACAAAACACAATACCACAAGAATCAAGCACAGAGGGACACGGTGGTTTATCCCGTGGTTCGGCCAAGCCAATGCTTGCCTACTTCCACGTTGTGGCGTCCCAACGGACGAGGGTTGCAATCAACCCCTCTCAAGCGGTCCAAAGACCCACTTGAATACCACGGTGTTTTGTTGTTCCTTTCACTATCCCGTTTGCAAGGAATCTCCACAAATTGGAGTCTCTTGCCCTTACAAGTATGATCACAAAGAAAGCACAGAGTAAGGGAGGGAAGCAACACACACAAATCCACAACAAAAGCGCACACACACAGCCAAGACTCGAGCTCGAATGACTATCTCAGAGTTCACACTAGAACAGAGCTCGAATCGCTTAGAATCACAAACGAATGCGCAAAGAACTTGTGTGGATGATCAAGAATGCTTAGGAGTTGCTTGTACTTCTCCTCCATGCGCCTAGGGGCTCCTTTTATAGCCCCAAGGCAGCTAGGAGCCGTTGAGAGCAATTCTGGAAGGCTATCCTGGCCTTCTGTCGTCGGGGGCACCGGACAGTCCGGTGCACACCGGACATGTCCGGTGACCGATTTCTTTCCTTATCCAGCGCTTCCCGACCGTTGGAAACTGCCGTGGATCTGCGAGCCGTTGGCGCACCGGACAGTCCGGTGCACACCGGACAGTCCGGTGCCGTCTTCCGACCGTTGGCTCCGCCACGTGTCCCGCGCCGATTGCGCGGCCGACCGTTGGCCCTGGCCGACCGTTGGCTCACCGGACAGTCCGGTGCACACCGGACAGTCCGGTGAATTTTAGCCGTACGCCGTCGGCGAATTCCCGAGAGCGGCCAGTTCGCGCCGAGTTGGCCTGGCGCACCGGACACTGTCCGGTGCACACCGGACAGTCCGGTGCTCCAGACCGAGCTGGGACTTGGCTGCACACAGCCAAGTCATTCTCTCCCCTTTTCTCTTTTTCTTCTTTCTGTTTCTAACACTTAGACAAATATGTTAGTCCACAAAACCAATGTACTAAGGCTTAGAAACATACCTTTATCTCATGATTTGCACCTTGTTCATCCATGTACTCAAATTCACAATTAACCACATGTGTTGGCACTCAATCACCAAAATACTTAGAAATGGCCCAAGGGCACATTTCCCTTTCAATCTCCCCCTTTTTGGTGATTTATGCCAACACAACATAAAGCCACTAGAACAAGTGCAAACTCAATTCAAATAAAAAAATTTAAGTGTTATTCAATTTTGGCATATATGGATCATCCTTTGCCACCACTCGGTTTGTTTTTGCAAATCAAACACAAATCTCTATCTCTAAGTTAAACACACATGTTTAAGCATAAAGAGATTCATTCAAAAAGAGATTGATCAAGGATTTCAAAAACTCCCCCTTTTTCCCATAATCAATACTTCTCCCCACAAGAAGCCAACTTTTGACAAGAGAGACAACTTAAGAATTTGACAAATCAAAAACTCTAATCTACTATTTTCAAAATCTCTCAAGTGGTAGCTGATCCATTTATTGCTTTGGCCTTTATTTTCTTTTCTCCCCCTTTGGCATCAAGCACCAAAACGGGATCAATCGTGGCCCTTTAACCCCATTGCCTCACCAAAATCTTCAATTAAGAGCAAATGGCAATAAGAGTTCATGAGATGGACTTGGAATAAGTTACCCCTCATCGGAGTGCAGTGGAAGTCTTTCATGGTCCGAGTCCACCTTTTCCCTTTCAATTCTCCTTTGTGACTAACACAAGCAAACTCAAACATATGGTTAGTCTCAAAGGGTCAAGTTGTAACACATCTCCCCCTAAACATGTGCATCACATTGCAACGGACTTGTGAGGTCCAGGGAGTGTTTGTACAACTTGAGCACCATAATAAGCAACAAAATGCAGAAGGGAACATGATCAAAAGCATAAATACATGTATGCTACAATTCAATCCAAGTTCCGCGAATCTAAGACATTTAGCTCACTACGCAGCCTGCAAAAGGTCTTCTCATCTAAAGGCTTGGTAAAGATATCGGCTAGCTGGTTTTCGGTGCTAACATAAAACACTTCGATATCTCCCTTTTGCTGGTGGTCTCTCAAAAAGTGATGCCGGATGTCTATGTGCTTTGTGCGGCTGTGCTCAACAGGATTTTCCGCTATTCGGATAGCACTCTCATTATCACATAGGAGTGGGACTTTGCTCAGATTGTAGCCAAAGTCCCTGAGGGTTTGCCTCATCCAAAGTAGTTGCGCGCAACACTGACCTGCGGCAACGTACTCGGCCTCAGCGGTGGATAGGGCAACGGAGGTTTGTTTCTTAGAGTTCCATGACACCAGGGACCTTCCTAAGAATTGGCACGTCCCCGATGTACTCTTCCTATCGACCTTACATCCAGCATAGTCGGAATCTGAGTACCCAATTAAGTCAAAGTTAGACCCCTTTGGATACCAGATCCCGAAGCAAGGCGTAGCGACTAAATATCTAAGAATTCGCTTCACCGCCACCAAGTGACACTCCTTAGGATCGGATTGAAATCTGGCACACATGCATACGCTAAGCATAATATCCGGTCTACTAGCACATAAATAAAGTAGAGATCCTATCATTGACCGGTATGCTTTTTGATCAACGGACTTACCTCCTTTGTTGAGGTCGGTGTGTCCGTCGGTTCCCATCGGAGTCTTTGCGGGCTTGGCGTCCTTCATCCCAAACCGCTTCAGCAGATCTTGCGTGTACTTCGTTTGGGAGATGAAGGTGCCGTCCTTGAGTTGCTTCACTTGGAACCCAAGGAAGTAGTTCAACTCGCCCATCATCGACATCTCGAATTTCTGCGTCATCACCCTGCTAAACTCTTCACAAGACTTTTGATTAGTAGAACCAAATATTATGTCATCGACATAAATTTGGCATACAAACAAATCACCATCACATGTCTTTGTAAAAAGAGTTGGATCGGCTTTCCCAACCTTGAAAGCATTAGCAAGTAAGAAATCTCTAAGGCATTCATACCATGCTCTTGGGGCTTGTTTAAGTCCATAGAGCGCCTTAGAGAGCTTACACACGTGGTCGGGGTACCGCTCATCCTCGAAGCCAGGGGGTTGCTCCACGTACACCTCCTCCTTTATTGGCCCGTTGAGGAACGCGCTCTTCACATCCATTTGGTACAACCTGAAAGAATGGTGAGCGGCATATGCTAGCAAGATACGAATGGACTCTAGCCTAGCCACAGGAGCAAAAGTCTCCTCAAAGTCCAAACCTGCGACTTGGGCATAACCTTTTGCCACAAGTCGAGCCTTGTTCCTCGTCACCACCCCGTGCTCGTCCTGTTTGTTGCGGAACACCCACTTGGTTCCCACAACATTTTGCTTGGGACGAGGCACCAGTGTCCAAACTTCGTTGCGCTTGAAGTTATTGAGTTCCTCCTGCATGGCCAACACCCAATCCGGATCTAGCAAGGCCTCCTCTACCCTGAAAGGCTCAATAGAGGAGACAAAAGAGTAATGCTCACAAAAATTAACTAATCGAGATCGAGTAGTTACTCCCTTGCTAATGTCACCCAAAATTTGGTCGACGGGATGATCCCTTTGAATCATCGCTCGAACTTGGGTTGGAGGTGCCGGTTGCGCTTCTTCCTCCATCACTTGATCTTCTTGTGCTCCCCCTTGATCACACGCCTCCTTTTGATGAACCTGTTCATCGTCTTGAGTTGGGGAATGCACCGTCGATGAGGAAGAAGGTTGATCACGTTCATCCTGTTCCTGTGGCCGAACGTCTCCAATCGCCATGGTTCGTATAGCGGCCGTCGGAACATCTTCTTCATCTACATCATCACAATCAACAACTTGCTCTCGTGGAGAGCCATTAGTCTCATCAAATACAACGTCGCTAGAGACTTCAACCAAACCCGATGATTTGTTGAAGACCCTATACGCCTTTGTATTTGAATCATAACCTAATAAAAACCCTTCTACAGCTTTGGGAGCAAACTTAGAATTTCTACCCTTCTTCACTAGAATGTAGCACTTGCTCCCAAATACACGAAAGTACGATACATTGGGTTTGTTACCAGTTAGTAGCTCATACGAAGTCTTCTTGAGGAGGCGGTGAAGGTAGACCCTGTTGATGGCGTGGCAAGCCGTGTTCACGGCTTCCGACCAAAAGCACTCGGGGGTCTTGAACTCTCCAAGCATAGTCCTCGCCATATCGATTAGCGTCCTGTTCTTCCTCTCTACCACACCATTTTGCTGTGGTGTGTAGGGAGCGGAGAACTCGTGCTTGATCCCTTCCTCCTCAAGAAACTCCTCCACTTGAAGGTTCTTGAACTCGGACCCGTTGTCGCTCCTTATCTTCTTCACCTTGAGCTCAAACTCATTTTGAGCTCTCCTGAGGAAGCGCTTGAGGGTCCCTTGGGTTTCAGACTTATCCTGCAAAAAGAACACCCAAGTGAAGCGGGAAAAGTCATCAACAATAACTAAACCATACTTACTTCCTCCTATGCTCAGATAGGCGATGGGTCCGAAGAGGTCCATATGCAGCAGCTCCAGAGGTCTTGACGTGGTCATCACATTCTTGCTGTGATGTGCTCCTCCCACTTGTTTACCTGCCTGACAAGCTGCACAAGGTCTATCTTTTTCGAAATAAACATTTGTTAGACCTATCACGTGTTCTCCCTTTAGAAGCTTGTGGAGGTTCTTCATCCCCACATGTGCTAAGCGGCGATGCCACAGCCAGCCCATGCAAGTCTTAGCCATTAAGCATGCATCTAGACCGGCCTCTTCTTTTGCAAAATCAACTAAATAAAGCTTGCCGTCTAGTACACCCTTAAAAGCTAGTGAACCATCACATCTTCTAAAGACAGACACATCTACATTTGTAAAAAGGCAATTGTATCCCATTTGACATAATTGACTAACAGATAGCAAATTATATCCAAGACTCTCTACTAAGAATACATTTGAGATAGAATGCTCATTAGAAATTGCAATTTTACCTAGCCCTTTTACCTTGCCTTGATTCCCATCACCGAATATAATTGAATCTTGGGAATCCTTATTCTTGACGTAGGAGGTGAACATCTTCTTCTCCCCCGTCATATGGTTTGTGCATCCGCTGTCGATAATCCAGCTTGAACCCCCGGATGCATAAACCTGCAAGGCAAATTT
Source organism: Zea luxurians (assembly GCA_029449295.1). Taxonomy (NCBI): domain Eukaryota; kingdom Viridiplantae; phylum Streptophyta; class Magnoliopsida; order Poales; family Poaceae; genus Zea; species Zea luxurians. The sequence continues at coordinate 101,260,922 of JAOPSE010000006.1, read as the reverse complement.
AGGCTTGGGTCTTAGGTACCCAACTCATGTTGGGTCCTGCAAGGTTAGCACAAATATCTTTAGGGACCCAAATGCAAGATTTATCTCCCTTGCATCTAGCCCCTAATTTCCTAGCAACTACCTTCTTACCCTTTCTACAAATAGCAAATGGAGCATTATAAGCATAATAAATTGTAGAAGGTTCATTCACTACTTTCCTAGGAGCATGAATAACATTTCTCCTACACATATCTCTACCATGATTGTAAGAAGAACTAGAAGCAACCATTGCATGAGAATCATAAACATGTGAATCAAAATGATTATAAGCACTTCTAGCATGTCTCCTATCATAATACATAAAAGCATGGTTCTTTTTAGCACTATTAGCCATAGGGGCCTTCCCTTTCTCCTTGACGAAGACGGGAGCCTTATGGCTTGTTAAGTTCTTGGCTTCCCTCTTGAAGCCAAGCCCATCCTTAATTGAGGGGTGTCTACCAACCGTGTAGGCATCCCTTGCAAATTTTATTTTATTAACTTCATTCTTGCTAGTCTTAAGTTGGGCATTAAGACTAGCCACTTCATCATTTAATTTGGAAATTAGAACTAGGTGTTCACTACAAGCATTAACATCAAAATCCTTACACCTAGTACAAATTTCAACATGTTCAACACAAGAATTTGATTTACTAGCTACTTCTAGTTTAGCACTTAAATCAATATTAACACTTCTTAAGGTAGAAATGGTTTCATGACAGGAAGATATTTCACTAGAAAGCATTTCATTTCTTTTCACTTCTAAAGCATATGATTTTTGTGCCTCTACAAATTTATCATGTTCATCATACAATAAATCTTCTTGCTTTTCTAAAAGCCTATCCTTTTCATTCAATGCATTAATTAATTCATTGATTTTCTCTATCTTAGATCTATCTAAGCCCTTGAACAAGCAAGAATAATCTATGTCATCATCACTAGACTCACTATCACTAGATGAAGCATACGTGGAGTCTTGAATACTCACCTTCTTCTCCCTTGCCATAAGGCAAGTGAGACGCTCGTTGGGGAAGAGAGCCGATTTGTTGAAGGCAGTGGCGGCGAGTCCTTCGTTGTCGGAGTCGGAGGAGGAGCAATCCGAGTCCCACTCCTTTCCTAGATGCGCCTCGCCTTTTGCCTTCTTGTATTGCTTCTTCTTCTCTCTTTTGTTCCCCTTTTCCTGGTCACTTTCATTATCGGGACAGTTAGCAATGAAATGACCAAGCTTACCGCATTTGAAGCATGAGCGCTTCCCCTTGGCTTTGGTCTTGCTTGGTTGTCCCTTGTGACCTTTAAGCACCGTCTTGAATCTCTTAATGATGAGAGCCATCTCTTCATCATTAAGGCCAGCCGCCTCAACTTGCGCCACCTTGCTAGGTAGCGACTCCTTGCTCCTCGTTGCCTTTAGAGCAATGGGTTGAGGCTCGTGGAGTGGTCCGTTCAACGCGTCGTCGACGTATCTTGCCTCCTTGATCATCATCCGCCCGCTCACGAATTTTCCAAGCACTTCCTCGGGCGTCATCATCGTGTACCTGGGATTCTCACGAATATTGTTCACGAGATGAGGATCAAGTACGGTAAAGGACCTGAGCATTAGGCGGACGACGTCGTGGTCCGTCCATCGCGTGCTCCCGTAGCTTCTTATCTTGTTGATAAGGGTCTTGAGCCGGTTGTACGTTTGCGTTGGCTCCTCGCCCCTTATCATCGCGAACCGTCCAAGCTCGCCCTCCACCAACTCCATCTTGGTGAGTAAGGTGACGTCGTTCCCCTCATGAGAAATCTTGAGGGTGTCCCAGATTTGCTTGGCGTTGTCCAAGCCGCTCACCTTATGGTATTCATCCCTGCACAAGGAAGCTAGAAGAACAGTAGTAGCTTGTGCATTTTTATGAATTTGTTCATTAATGAACATGGGACTATCCGAACTATCAAAGTGCATTCCACTCTCTACAATCTCCCATATACTAGGATGGAGAGAGAATAGGTGACTACGCATTTTGTGACTCCAAAATCCGTAGTCCTCTCCATCAAAGTGTGGGGGCTTGCCAAGTGGAATGGAGAGCAAATGAGAATTTGAACTTTGCGGAATACGAGAGTAATCAAAGGAAAAGTTCGAATTAACCGGTTTTCTCCTCTCGTAGTCGTTGTGGTCCTCATCCTTTTGGGAAGAAGTAGACTCGTCGCTGTCGTAGTAGATGATCTCCTTGATGCGCCTGGTCTTCTTCTTCTTCCCATCCTTTCGTCTTTGACCCGAGCCGGAGTCGGTAGGCTTGTCGTCCTTCGGCTCGTTGACGAAGGTCTCCTTTTCTTTGTCGTTGATCACTATACCCTTCCCCTTAGGATCCATCTATTCGGGCGGTTAGTCCCTTTGTGAATAGAACGGCTCTGATACCAATTGAGAGCACCTAGAGGGGGGGGGGTGAATAGGTGATCCTGTAAAAACTTCAAACTTAAGCCACAAAAAACTTGTTAAGCGTTAGCACAGTTAATGCCAAGTGGCTAAGGTGAAGTCTTCAACAAAACACAATACCACAAGAATCAAGCACAGAGGGACACGGTGGTTTATCCCGTGGTTCGGCCAAGCCAATGCTTGCCTACTTCCACGTTGTGGCGTCCCAACGGACGAGGGTTGCAATCAACCCCTCTCAAGCGGTCCAAAGACCCACTTGAATACCACGGTGTTTTGTTGTTCCTTTCACTATCCCGTTTGCAAGGAATCTCCACAAATTGGAGTCTCTTGCCCTTACAAGTATGATCACAAAGAAAGCACAGAGTAAGGGAGGGAAGCAACACACACAAATCCACAACAAAAGCGCACACACACAGCCAAGACTCGAGCTCGAATGACTATCTCAGAGTTCACACTAGAACAGAGCTCGAATCGCTTAGAATCACAAACGAATGCGCAAAGAACTTGTGTGGATGATCAAGAATGCTTAGGAGTTGCTTGTACTTCTCCTCCATGCGCCTAGGGGCTCCTTTTATAGCCCCAAGGCAGCTAGGAGCCGTTGAGAGCAATTCTGGAAGGCTATCCTGGCCTTCTGTCGTCGGGGGCACCGGACAGTCCGGTGCACACCGGACATGTCCGGTGACCGATTTCTTTCCTTATCCAGCGCTTCCCGACCGTTGGAAACTGCCGTGGATCTGCGAGCCGTTGGCGCACCGGACAGTCCGGTGCACACCGGACAGTCCGGTGCCGTCTTCCGACCGTTGGCTCCGCCACGTGTCCCGCGCCGATTGCGCGGCCGACCGTTGGCCCTGGCCGACCGTTGGCTCACCGGACAGTCCGGTGCACACCGGACAGTCCGGTGAATTTTAGCCGTACGCCGTCGGCGAATTCCCGAGAGCGGCCAGTTCGCGCCGAGTTGGCCTGGCGCACCGGACACTGTCCGGTGCACACCGGACAGTCCGGTGCTCCAGACCGAGCTGGGACTTGGCTGCACACAGCCAAGTCATTCTCTCCCCTTTTCTCTTTTTCTTCTTTCTGTTTCTAACACTTAGACAAATATGTTAGTCCACAAAACCAATGTACTAAGGCTTAGAAACATACCTTTATCTCATGATTTGCACCTTGTTCATCCATGTACTCAAATTCACAATTAACCACATGTGTTGGCACTCAATCACCAAAATACTTAGAAATGGCCCAAGGGCACATTTCCCTTTCAGGAAGCGAGGTGGCCGGAGACCGGCGTGAGAGAGGTGGGAATCCCGCGGCCTTCGTGTTCGTCCCGCGCCCAGGTCGGGTGCGCTTGCAGTAGGGGGTTACAAGCGTCCACGCGGGAGAGGGAGCGAACGGCTTCAAGCGAGCGCGTGTCTCGTCCTCGTCCCCGCGCGGCCAACCCTCTCTAAAAGGGCCCTGGTCCTTCCTTTTATAGGCGTAAGGAGAGGATCCAGGTGTACAATGGGGGGTGTAGCAGAGTGCTACGTGTCTAGCGGAGGAGAGCTAGCGCCCTAAGTACATGTCGTTGTGGCAGCCGGAGAGATTTTGGCACCCAGCTGGTGTGATGTCGTGGCCGTCGGAGGAGCGATGGAGCCTGGCGGAGGGACAGCTGTCGGAGCGGTTGAGTCCTTGCTGACGTCCTCTTGCTTCCATAAGGGGGCTGAGAGCCGCCGTCGTCATAGAGTATGCAGGGCGCCATCATTGCCTATCTGGCGGAGCGAGCCAAATGGGACGCCGGTCTTGTTCCCTGCGGCCCAAGTCATCTCAGGGTAGGGTGATGATGGCGCCTCCTGTTGACGTGGCTGGTCTGCGCCCTAGGTTGGGCGATGTGGAAGCTCCTCCGAAGCCGAGGTCGAGTCTGTCTTCCATGGCCGAGGTCGAGTCTGAGCCCCTTGGTTGGGCGAGGCGGAGTTCGTCGTCTTCTAGGGCTGAGCCCAAGTCCGAGCCCTGGGTCGGGCAGAGCGGAGTTCGTCGTCTTCCGGGACTTAGCCCGAGTCCGAGCCCTGGGTCGGGCGAGGCAGAGTTCGTCGTCTTCTAGGGCTGAGCCCAAGTCCGAGCCCTGGGTCGGGCGGAGCGGAGTTCGTCGTCTTCCGGGACTTAGCCCGAGTCTGAGCCCTGGGTCGGGTGGAGCGGAGTTAGTCGTCTTCTGGGGCTGAGCCCAAGTCCGAGCCCTGGGTCGGGCGGAGCGGAGTTCGCCGTCTTCCGGGACTTAGCCCGAGTCCGAGCCCTAGGTTGGGCGAAGCGGAGCTTCCTATGGTGCCTTTGGCAGGGCCTGACTGCCTGTCAGTCTCACTCTGTCAAGTGGCACCGCAGTCGGAGTGGCGCAGGCGGCGCTGTCCTTCTGTCAGGCCGGTCAGTGGAGCGGCGAAGTGACGGCGGTCACTTCGGCTCTGCCGGCTGGGGGGCGCGCGTCAGGATAAAGGTGCCAGGCCACCTTTGCATTAAATGCTTCTGTGATTTGGTCGGTTGGTGCGGCGATTTGGTCAGGGTTTCTTCTTAGCGAAGGCAGGGCCTCGGGTGAGCCAGAGATATGTTCACCGCTGGAGGGGGGCCTCGGGCGAGACGGAAATCCTCCGGGGTCGGCTGCCCTTGTCCGAGGCTAGGCTCAGGCGAGGCGTGATCGAGTCCCTCGAATGGACTGATCCCTGACTTAATCGCACCCATCAGGCCTTTGCAGCTTTATGCTGATGGGGGTTACAGCTGAGAATTAGGAGCTTTGAGGGTACCCCTAATTATGGTCCCCGACAGTAGCCCCCGAGCCTCGACGGGAGTGATAGCACTCGCTTGGAGGCTTTCGTCGCACTTTTTTGCAAGGGGACCAGCCTTTCTCGGTTGCGTTTTGTTCCGGTGGGTGCGCGCGAGCGCACCCGCCGGGTGTAGCCCCCTAGGCCTCGGAGGAGTGGTTTCACTCCTTCGAGGTCTTAATGCCTCGCGTAATGCTTCGGTTGGTCTGGTCGTTCCCTCATGCGAGCTGGCCGTAGCCCGGGTGTATGGTCGGGTCTCAAGTTCTCGGGCTGGTATGTTGACGCTGTCAACGGTTCGGCCGGAGCCGGGTTTGTGAGAGCAGCCCCCGAGCCTCTGCACAGGGCGAGAGGACGATCAGGGACAGACTCGACTTTTTTACATACGCCCCTGCGTCGCCTTTCCGCAAGGAGGAGGGGGGGAAGCGCCATGTTGCCCTCGATGGGCGCCGAACATGGTGTCTCCGGTGAGCTGCAAGCGGGTAATCCGAGTGGACGTCCATGCCCCGTTCGTTGGGGGTCGGCTAGGGGCCTAGAGGCACGCCCAAAAGTACCTGCGGGTGATCTGCCGGACCCGGTCCCCTGGCGACGGGGTCCGAGGGCTCGATGCCTCCCTCCGATGGGATTCCGTTACAAGATCGTTCCCGCTGGTCTCGGAAATGTCCTAGGGTACCTCGGGAGCGCAGCCCGAGCCTCAGTTATGTATCGAACGTACCCATGGTCATCCCTCGCTCGACGTCTGAGGCGGCTGTGAACCCTTCGGGGGCCAGCCTTCGAACCCCTGATCAGTAATGGGCGCGGAGCCCGAGTAGCCTGAGGCGGCCGTGGAACCCTTCCGAGGGGCCGGCCTTCGAACCTCTGACCAGTAGTGGGTGTAGAGCCCACGCGATCTGAGGCGGCTGTCGAACCCTTCCGAGGGGCCAGCCTTCGAACCTCTGATCAGTAGGGAGGCTCGGAGCCTGGTTCCTTCACGGGGAAGGATCCTTTTCGGGGTATCCCCCTTTCCCGGTCCCTGTTGCAAGAGAGAGAAAGAGGAAAAAAAGGAAAAGTATACGAAATCGAACGACGCGGCGTACCTTTTCTGACGTGGTCATTATGGCGAAGGCAAAGCGTCGCCCGCTTCTCCTGCCAGAGGTGCCGCCTGTCCCGCCGCGGAGTTAATGTGACGGGGCGAGTGGTTGGCGGGGCGGTCGTTGCGCGTGTGCGAGCCGTTCGAGGAACAGATCACGGGCGCGTTGTCTTCACACCGTGAGAGAGGGTTCTCTCGCTGCCCCCGGACGGGACGTGAGCTCGGCTGGCGACGTGGCCGCTGCTCCTGCCCGCCTGCCACCGCCATTACTGCCAGCCCATTTTTGGCCGCATTGACCGCCGCGCCAGGCTGGCGCTGCTGGGTCGTGCGCTGGGTCGCCTCGAGTCGCGGTATTTGTTCCGCAGTCGAGGAGGCGCGGTAGTGGCGCAAGTGGCGGTGCTATTGCATGCACGAAGCATTCGGCGCGCCGGTTGCATGACGCGTGGGCCTGGGCCTCTATGCCGGGCGTGTTGGGAGTCGGAGAAGTGCGCCCACTTGGCGCGGTTGCATGCCGCCTGCAGGGTTGCCCGCCCCTTTCGCCCGTTGGTCTGGGCAAAAGTGGAGAGTCGCTTGTAACCGCTGGGCGGTTGTACGCACCGCGCATGGTGGTTTGGCTTCTTCTGCTCTGAGCCGGCTTGCATGACGTGTGGGACCCAGCCCCCGCGCCGTAGGGGAGGACCTTGGAGTGTGTTGGAGAAGACTCAGCCCATGACGGCTGGGGACGCAAGTAGGGAGAGCCGCCTTTAAAAGGGGGGTGACTCCCTTGGAAGGCGACCATGTCTTCGCGCTCCCTTATGCATCGTGTCTTTCCACCTTTCAAGCCCCCGGATGGGGGATATCCGTCGTCTTTCCGCCTCGTCGTTGGAGGAACGCAACTCCGTGGGAGTTGGTACCTTTCAGCCATCGTTCAGCTTCAAGGATTTTCATCATGCAGCCCGACTGCACCCCTCCGCCGGCGGTCACCCAAGATGGTGACCTCCAGTTTGATGGTGGGGGAAAGCGAGCCGGGCTACGGCCTCTGCCCCTCCCTCAGCCTCAAGGATTTTCATCACCAGGGCTGGGGAGAGGAGTGTGCCGAGTCGGGGTCGGCCCCTGCGTGGGCGGTGGCCCGCTCCTTCCCTCAGTGATCGGAGGGAAAGGGCGGTCGTCGTCCGTGGCGCCGGCAGCTGCAGCGTGCCTGGCTCTCGGACGCGAGTGGCTTCGGAGCCGCTCCCGGCGTCGGCGTCTGCCACGGCAGCTGGAAGAGGTTCTTCTGCCGACGAGATGGCCAGGGCCGCCCACGGACCGACCTCCAACTCTATGGCCTTCTGCCCGTCCTTGCCTCACGAGTTTGGGCATGGACGGGGGCCTCTTGGCAGCAGCATCCGCCCTGAGGTCAGCGCTGCCGCTGTTCGGCCCCCCGGAGCAGAAGTCGTCGTCGTCGCCGCTGCTGGAGCGGGCGACAGCGCGCCGTTCGTCGGTCTTCTGTTGCTCCGCAGGCCCCCCCATCGAGTGGGGTTGTTCGTACCTGCGGAGGTGGAACCGGAGTTCCGTTTGTAATGGCACTTTGAATGCCAGTGTTTTTGTTCATTGTGGCTGTCGAGGCCTGAACATGTATGTATTTTTAGCACGGAGCCGTGTTTTTTCCTTATTTTCGAGCGCTAAGACTCGCCTGTTGGTTGTCTGAACCGCTTCACCAAGCGTGAGTCGCCCCGTGTAAAGGTGACGAGTGAGGTATCCGTATCCCGGAGGCGTAGGAGTCCCTCGGCTCAGTCAGCCTTGTTGCCCGAGGCTTCTCTTGCTCAGTTAAGGGGACCCCTCGGCCGCTCTTTGATGAGCCGAGGCTAGGGGTAGCGGTGTCAGCATGAACAGAGGCAGAATTGGCTCAAAAAGAAAACCTGGTTGGCCGGAGCCTGGTCGGGTCGTCCATTAGCGGGACCGACGCCGGAATTGACCAGCCGAGGCCTCGGGTCAGGCTGACGTCCTCAGGGGACAGCTGGCCAAGGCCTCGGGGGTGGCCAGCCGAGCTGCCTGCCTGAGCCGGATTCTTGGAGAAGACCCTGGCGGCGACGGCCCGGGCTTGGTGATGACGTCGTCCTTCAGAGTGGGGATCTTCGGACCGCGTCGCCGTCCGAGGCTAGGTCGGACCTCTCCGAAGGTGTCACCGATGCCGAGGGTGCTGCTGCCCCCTTCCAGCGTCAATACCCGAGCCTGCAGGATCGGATTGTCTTGTAGCGTGTGTTTCCTGCGGCCGCCGAGGCCAAAACACACCTTCGCTGTGTTGTAAAGCTGTGTCTCTTTTCCTCTTGTTTCGAGTATCTGGACTTTTTTGTCGGTAACAGGGATGTTTGTGCGAGCGAGAGTTGCTTCTTGCGGAAGGTGATGAGTGAGGTATCCGTATCCCGGAGGCATAGGAGTCCCTCGGCTCGGTCGGCCTTGCCGCTTACGCGCACTCTTACCCGTCCATGGGGCTCTGTCACCGACGCAGTCGAGAAGGCTCGAAGGATCGCTTCGGCAGAAGAGCTTCCGAATGTGAAGACTTGTTCGGTCCGCGGAATCACTTATCCGAACGTGAGTTACTTATCGCAGAAGGTGATGAGTGAGGTATCCGTATCCCGGAGGCGTAGGAGTCCCTCGGCTCGGTCAGCCTTGGCTGGTTACGTGTACTCCGTCGTTTTCAGGATCCACTTTCAAAGTAGTCAAAAAGCACGAAAGACATTCTGGCAGAAAAGATCTTTTTTTGAGGAAAATTTCGACGCAGAGGGGGTTCCCCCCCTTTTAGCCCCCGAGGGAGGGTCGGGCTTTGCCGAGGCGAGGCCGACCCTTCCTTGATGACTAAACTTTGCGTGGGTGCGAGGTATAAGAACAACTTGAAAACATCTTAAGGGTAGAAGCGACGTAGCTGTTGGATGTTCCAAGCGTTGCTGTAGACCTCGCCTTGACTGTTGGCCAGCTTGTACGTTCCGGGCTTCAGAACTTTGGCGATGACGAACGGCCCCTCCCAGGGGGGCGTGAGCTTGTGCCGCCCTCGGGCGTCTTATCGCAGCCGGAGCACCAGGTCGCCCACCTGGAGGTCTCGGGACCGGACCCCTCGGGCGTGGTAGCGTCGCAGGGACTGCTGGTACCGCGCCGAGTGTAGTAAGGCCTTGTCCCAAGCCTCCTCCAGCTGGTCCAGCGAGTCTTCTCGGCTAGCTTGGTTGCTTTGGTCGGTGTAGGCCCTCGTCCTCAGGGAGCCGTATTCCAGGTCTGTGGGCAAGACGGCCTCGGCCCCGTAGACTAGGAAGAACGGCGTGAAGCCCGTGGCTCGGCTCGGCGTTGTCCTCAGGCTCCAGACCACCGAGGGAAGTTCCTTCATCCATCGCTTGCCGAACTTGTTGAGGTCGTTGTAGATCTGAGGCTTGAGCCCTTGCAGAATCATGCCGTTGGCACGCTCTACTTGCCCATTTGACATGGGGTGAGCCACGGCGGCCCAGTCCATCCGGATGTGGTGATCCCCGCAGAAGTCCAGGAACTTTCTGCCGGTGAACTGGGTGCCGTTGTCGGTGATGATGGAGTTTGGGACCCCGAAGCGATGGATGATGTTGGTGAAGAACGCCACCGCCTGTTCGGACCTGATGCTGTTTAGGGGTCGGACCTCGATCCACTTGGAGAATTTGTCGATGGCGACCAGCAGGTGCGTGTAGCCCCCGGGTGCCTTCTGCAAGGGGCCGACGAGATCCAGACCCCACACAGCAAAAGGCCAGGTGATGGGTATCGTCTGCAGAGCCTGAGCGGGCAGGTGGGTCTGCCTTGCGTAGAACTGACACCCTTCGCAGGTGCGGACAATTCTAGTGGCGTCGGCCACCGCCGTCGGCTAATAGAAGCCTTGTCGGAAAGCATTCCCGACCAGGGCTCGAGGCGCCGCGTGATGGCCGCAAGCCCCCGAGTGTATCTCTCGCAGGAGTTCCTGACCTTCGGCGATGGAGATGCATCGCTGGAGGATGCCAGAGGGGCTGCGGTGGTAGAGCTCTTGCTCATCGCCTAGCAAGACGAACGACTTGGCGTGTCGCGCCAACCGCCGAGCCTCGACTCGGTCGGAGGGTAGCTCTCCTCGGTGGAGATATTGCAGGTACGGGGTCTGCCAGCTTTGATCAGGCGTGACCCCACTTCGCTCCCCCCAACGTGCAGCGTCTCGCCCTCGGGTGCCGAGGGTGCCTCGAGCCGAGCCGAGGGTGCCTCGGACTGTGTCGAGGGTACCTCGGGCTGGGCCGAGGGTGCCTCAGGCTCGGGCATGTCGTCGATCTTGACGGAGGGCTGACGCAGATCTCGGGAGAAGACGTTCGGAGGAACCGTTGTTCGCCCCGAGGCTATTTTAGCCAGCTTATCCGCAGTCTCGTTGTAGCACCGAGCGATGTGTGGTTGAGCTCGAGCCCGTAGAACTTGTCTTCCAGGCGCCGAACCTCATCGCAGTAGGCCTCCATCTTCGGGTCGCGGCAGTGGGAGTTCTTCATGACTTGGTCGATGATGAGCTGCGAGTCGCCGCGAGCGTCGAGGCGTCGGACCCCTAGCTCGATGGCGATCCGCAACCCGTTGACCAGAGCCTCATACTCAGCCACATTGTTGGACGCCGGGAAATGGAGGCGCAGCACGTAGTGTAGGTGCTTCCCGAGGGGCGAGATGAAGAGTAGGCCTGCGCCGGCTCCCGTCTTCATCAACGACCCGTCGAAAAACATGGTCCAGAGCTCCGGTTGGATCGGAGCCGTCGGTAGCTGGGTGTCGACCCATTCGGCCACGAAGTCCGCCAAGACCTAGGACTTGATGGCCTTCCGAGGGGCGAACGAGATTGTCTCGCCCATGATTTCCACCACCCACTTTGCAATCCTACCCGAGGCCTCTCGGCACTGGATGATCTCCCCCAGAGGGAAGGATGACACCACAGTTACCAGATGAGACTCGAAGTAGTGTCGCAACTTCCGTCGTGTCAGGATCACCGCATACAGCAGCTTCTGAACTCGTGGGTAGCGGATCTTGGTTTCGGACAGTACCTCACTGACGAAGTAAACTGGCCTCTGAACGGGCAATGCATGCCCCTCTTCTTGCCTCTCGACCACAATCGCAGCGCTAACCACCTGAGTGGTCGCGGCGACGTAGACCAAGAGGGCTTCTCCGGCAGCTAGGGGCACCAAGATAGGCGCCTTTGTGAGGAGCGCCTTCAGGTTCCCGAGGGCTTCCTCGGCCTCAGGGGTCCAAGTGAAGCACTCAGCCTTCCTCAAGAGGCGGTATAGAGGTAGACCTCTTTCGCCGAGGCGTGAGATGAAGCGGCTCAGAGCCGCGAGACATCCCATGACCCTCTGTACGCCTTTCAAGTCCTTGATGGGCCCCATGCTGATGATGGCTACGATCTTCTCCGGGTTGGCTTCGATGCCCCGCTCGGAGACGATGAACCCCAAGAGCATGCCTCGGGGCACCCCGAAAACACACTTTTCGGGATTGAGCTTGACGCCCTTCGCCTTGAGACATCGGAATGTCACTTCAAGGTCGGAAAGGAGGTCGGAGGCTTTCCTCGTTTTGACTACGATGTCATCGACGTAGGCCTCGACCGTGCGGCCAATGTGTTCGCCGAACACATGGTTCATGCACCGCTGGTACGTCGCGCCCGCATTCCTCAAGCCGAACAGCATTGTGACATAGCAGTACATGCCGAAGGGTGTGATGAAAGAAGTCGCGAGCTGGTCGGACTCTTTCATCCTGATTTGGTGATACCCCGAGTAGGCATCGAGGAAAGACAGGGTTTCGCACCCAGCAGTGGAATCCACGATTTGGTCGATGCGAGGCAGAGGGTAGGGAACCTTCGGACATGCTTTGTTGAGACCAGTGTAGTCTACACACATCCGCCATTTCCCCCCTTTCTTTCTCACAAGCACATGGTTGGCAAGCCATTCGGGATGGAATACCTCTTTGATGAACCCTGCCGCCATTAGCTTGTGGATCTCCTCGCCTATGGCTCTGCGCTTCTCCTCGTCGAATCGGCGCAGAGGCTGCTTGACGGGTCGGGCTCCAGCTCGGATGTCCAGCGAGTGCTCGGCGACATCCCTCGGTATGCCGGGCATGTCCAAGGGACTCCACGCGAAGACGTCGGCGTTCGCGCGGAGAAAGTCGACGAGCACTGCTTCCTATTTGGGATCGAGCCCGGAGCCGATACGGATCTGCTTGGAGGCGTCGCCGCTGGGGTCGAGGGGGACGGACTTAACCGTCTCTGCTGGCTCAAAGTTGCCGGCATGACGCTTCACGTCTGGCACCTCCTTCGAGAGGCTCGCCAGGTCAGCGATGAGGGCCTCAGACTCGGCGAGGGCCTCGGCGTATTCCACGCACTCCACGTCGCATTCGAACGCGTGTTTGTATGTGGGGCCGACGGTGATGACCCCGTTGGGGCCCGACATCTTGAGCTTCAGGTAGGTGTAGTTGGGGACGGCCATGAACTTCGCGTAGCATGGTCTTCCCAGTACCGCGTAGTAGGTTCCTCGGAACCCGACCACCTCGAACGTCAGGGTCTCCCTTCAGAAGTTGGAGGGTGTTCCAAAGCAGACGGGATGGTCGAGTTGTCCGAGGGGCTGGACGCGCTTCCCGGGAATGATCCCATGGAAGGGCGCAGCGCCTGCTCGGACGGAGGACAGATCGACACGCAGGAGCCCGAGGGTCTCGGCGTAGATGATGTTGAGGCTGCTGCCTCCGTCCATGAGGACCTTGGTGAGCCTGACGTCGCTGATGACGGGGTCGACGACGAGCGGGTATTTCCCCGGGCTCGGCACATGGTCGGGGTGATCGGCTCGGTCGAAGGTGATGGGCTTGTCGGACCAGTCTAGGTAGACTGGCGCCACCACCTTCACCGAACAGACCTCCCGGCGCTCTTGCTTGCGGTGCCGAGCCGAGGCGTTCGCCGCCTGCCCACCGTAGATCATGAAGCAGTCGCGGACCTCGGGGAACTCTCCTGCTTGGTGATCTTCCTTCTTATCGTCGTCGCGGGCCCTGCCACCCTCCGTGGGTGGCCCGGCCCTGTGGAAGTGGCGCCGAAGCATGACGCACTCCTCAAGGGTGTGCTTGACGGGCCCCTGGTGATAGGGGCACGGCTCCTTGAGCATCTTGTCGAAGAGGTTGGCACCTTCGGGGGGCTTCCGAGGGTTCTTGTACTCGGCGGCGGCGACAAGGTCCGCGTCGGCGGCGTCGCGTTTCGCTTGCGACTTCTTCTTGCCCTTCTTCTTGGCGCCGCGCTGAGTTGATGCCTCGGGGGCATCTTTCAAAGGGCGGCCCTGGGGCTGCTTGTTCTTCCGGAAGATAGCCTCGACTGCCTCTTGGCCGGAGGCGAACTTGGTGGCGATGTCCATCAGCTCGCTCGCCCTGGTGGGGGTTTTGCGACCCAGCTTGCTCACCAGGTCGCGGCAGGTGGTGCCAGCGAGGAACATGCCGATGACATCCGAGTCAGGATGTTGGGCAGCTCAGTGCGCTGTTTCGAGAATCGCCGGTTGTAGTCCCGGAGAGACTCTCCCGGCTGCTGTCGGCAGCTTCGAAGGTCCCAGGAATTCCCGGGGCGCACGTACGTGCCCTGGAAATTGCCAACGAAAGCTTGGACTAGGTCGTCCCAGTTGGAGATCTGCCCCGAAGGCAGGTGCTCCAACCAGGCGCGAGCGGTGTCGGAGGGGAACAGGGGGAGGTTGCGGATGATGAGGTTGTCATCGTCCGTTCCACCCAGTTGGCAGGCCAGACGGTAGTCCGCGAGCCACAGTTCCGGTCTCGTTTCCCCCGAGTACTTTGTGATAGTAGTCGGGGGTCGGAACCGGGTCGGGAACGGCGCCCGTCGGATGGCCCGGCTGAAGGCCTGCGGACCGGGTGGTTCGGGCGAGGGACTCCGATCCTCCCCGCTGTCGTAGCGTCCCCCACGCCTGGGGTGGAAGCCTCGGCGCACACTCTCGTCGAGGTGGGCCCGACGGTCGCGGTGATGGTGCTCGTTGCTGAGGCGACCCGGGGCCGCAGGCGCGGTGTTGCGCGTGCGTCCGGTGTAGGCCGAGGCTTCCCGCATGAATCGGGAAGTCGCGGCATGAGGTTCCGAGGGGTACCCCTGCCTTCGGGAGGCAGAGCTCTCGACCCGTCGGACCACGGCGCCTTCCAGGAGATTCTTGAGCTCCCCCTGGATTCGCCGCCCCTCGGTGGTTGATGGCTCCGGCATCGCGCGGAGGAGCATCGCTGCTGCAGCCAGGTTCTGGCCGACCCCACTAGATGCGGGTGGTGGCCTGACCCTGACGTCGTCGGTGACGCGGTGCTGGAAGCCCTGGGGTAGATGACGTATTTCTCCGGCCGAGGGTTGGCCCGCCCATGCCTGCCCGACGTCCCGGCAGATCGGCTCAAGCGCTCCTGCTCCCTCGTCGAGCCTGGCCTGCACCCCGCGGATTGGCTCGAGCTGTGGGTCATGGCCCCCCGCTTGAACGGGGACCACAGCTAGCTCCCGTGGGATGTCAACGCGAGGCACCGGCCTAGGGAGATCACCGTCCTCCGGCATGCCGAGATGGTTGCCTTCGGAGGGACCCCCTAGATCGACGTGGAAGCATTCACGACTTGGGCCACAGTCCTCGTCGCCGAGGCTACGGCTACCGTCGAAACAGCCGGAGATGCAGTAGTCACATGCGGTCATGAAGTCCCGCATGGCACTGGGGTTGCCAAGTCCAGAGAAATCCCAACAGAAGCTGGGCTCGTCGTCTTCCTCGGACCCGGAGGGCCCGTAGGTCGAGACGTCCGTCAGCCGGTCCCAAGGTGACCGCATACGAAACCCCAGAGGGTTTAGACTTGCCTCTACGAGAGCGCCCGCCAAAGCGAAGTTGCTAGGCGGGTTGAGGCTGAATCCAAATGACGTGGGATGGGAATCGGTCGATACCTCTTGGTCGACGAGCGGCGATAAAGTCATGTCGGGGACTGACTGCACCGTCATCTCAGGTACGAGGGTGACGTCCAGCAAGCTTTTCGCGAGCGTGCCAGCGTCGTTCGCTTGCTCGAGATTGGCGTGTCGCGGGGAGACGGCGCTCGTCTTTGTCTCAAGCGCGAAGTCGATACCCGGTGCGCCTCCCGTTGGGGTGCCGGCGCTATCGACTCGCTCGACAGCCGACGAGGCGCTGCCTCCTGCTTGGCCTTGGTTGCTCCGCCTCCTCCTCCGTCGGCGGGGGAGAGGACGGGGTGAGCTCGAATGTTGTTCTTCCACCACGCGGGGAAGACGTCGTCGATTCCGCCACCGGCGGGCGGGCCGTCGGTCGCCATTGTCGTTGTCGCGCGGCGGTGGAAGGAGTATCATGTCGTAGCTGCCGTCGAGGGACATGAACTCAAGGCTCCCGAAACGGAATACCGTCCCGGGTTGGAGAGGTTGCTGGAGACTGCCCATCTGGAGCTTGACGGGAAGCTGTTCGTCAACACGCAGCAGGCCCCTACCTGGCGCGCCAACTATCGGCGTTTCGAGACCGCGGGGTCCCTAGGCCGACGAGTGAATGTCGCCGCGTGCCCCAGCCCAGATGGGTCGAGCGCGAGGCCGAGCGCGAAGGGGGGAAGCGAGGTGGCCGGAGACCGGCGTGAGAGAGGTGGGAATCCCGCGGCCTCCGTGTTCGTCCCGCGCCCAGGTCGGGTGCGCTTGCAGTAGGGGGTTACAAGCGTCCACGCGGGAGAGGGAGCGAGCGGCTTCAAGCGAGCGCGTGTCTCGTCCTCGTCCCCGCGCGACCGACCCTCTCTAAGAGGGCCCTGGTCCTTCCTTTTATAGGCGTAAGGAGAGGATCCAGGTGTACAATGGGGGGTGTAGCAGAGTGCTACGTGTCTAGCGGAGGAGAGCTAGCGCCCTAAGTACATGCCGTTGTGGCAGCCGGAGAGATTTTGGCACCCAGCTGGTGTGATGTCGTGGCCGTCGGAGGAGCGATGGAGCCTAGCGGAGGGACAGCTGTCGGAGCAGTTGAGTCCTTGCTGACGTCCTCTTGCTTCCGTAAGGGGGCTAAGAGCCGCCGTCGTCACAGAGTATGCAGGGCGCCATCATTGCCTATCTGGCGGAGCGAGCCAGATGGGACGCCGGTCTTGTTCCCTGCGGCCCGAGTCAGCTCGGGGTAGGGTGATGATGGCGCCTCCTGTTGACGTGGCTGGTCTGCGCCCAAGGTTGGGCGATGTGGAAGCTCCTCCGAAGCCGAGGTCGAGTCTGTCTTCCGTGGCCGAGGTCGAGTCCGAGCCCCTGGGTCGGGCGAGGCGGAGTTCGTTGTCTTCTAGGGCTGAGCCCAAGTCCGAGCCCTGGGTCGGGCGGAGCGGAGTTTGTCGTCTTCCGGGACTTAGCCCGAGTCCGAGCCCTGGGTCGGGCGAGGCGGAGTTCGTCGTCTTCTAGGGCTGAGCCCAAGTCCGAGCCCTGGGTCGGGCGGAGCGGAGTTCGTCGTCTTCCGGGACTTAGCCCGAGTCCGAGCCCTGGGTCGGGCGGAGCGGAGTTCGTCGTCTTCTGGGGCTGAGCCCAAGTCCGAGCCCTGGGTCGGGCGGAGCGGAGTTCGCCGTCTTCCGGGACTTAGCCCGAGTCCGAGCCCTAGGTCGGGCGAAGCGGAGCTTCCTATGGTGCCTTCGGTAGGGCCTGACTGCCTGTCAGTCTCACTCTGTCAAGTGGCACCGCAGTCGGAGTGGCGCAGGCGGCGCTGTCCTTCTGTCAGGCCGGTCAGTGGAGCGGCGAAGTGACGGCGGTCACTTCGGCTCTGCCGGCTGGGGGGCGCGCGTCAGGATAAAGGTGCCAGGCCACCTTTGCATTAAATGCTTCTGCGATTTGGTCGGTTGGTGCGGCGATTTGGTCAGGGTTGCTTCTTGGCGAAGGCAGGGCCTCGGGCGAGCCAGAGATATGTTCACCGCTGGAGGGGGGCCTCGGGCTAGACGGAAATCCTCCGGGGTCGGCTGCCCTTGTCCGAGGCTAGGCTCGGGCGAGGCGTGATCGAGTCCCTCGAATGGACTGATCCCTGACTTAATCGCACCTATCAGGCCTTTGCAGCTTTATGCTGATGGGGGTTACCAGCTGAGAATTAGGAGCTTTGAGGGTACCCCTAATTATGGTCTCCGACAAAATCGCAGGGACATTTAATGCAAAGGTGGCCTGACACCTTTATCCTGACGCACGCCCTCCAGTCGACAGAGCCGAAGTGACCGTAGTCACTTCGCCGCTCCACTGACCGGTCTGACAAGAGGACAGCGCCGCCTGCGCCGCTCCGACTGCTGTGCCACTCGACAGAGTGAGGCTGACAGCAGCCAAGTCCGGCCCTAGGCGCCATGGGAAACTCCGCTTCGCCCGACCCCAGGGCTCGGACTCGGGCTCAGCCCCGGAAGACGACGAACTCCGCTTCTCCTGACCCCAGGGCTCGGACTCGGGCTCAGCCCCGGAAGACGACGAACTCCGCTTCGCCCGACCCCAGGGCTCGGACTCGGGCTCAGCCCCGGAAGACGACGAACTCCGCTTCGCCCGACCCTAGGGCTCGGACTCGGGCTCAGCCCCGGAAGACGACGAACTCCGCTTCGCCCGACCCTAGGGCTCGGACTCGGGCTCAGCCCCGGAAGACGACGAACTCCGCTCCGCCCGACCCCAGGGCTCGGACTCGGGCTCAGCCCCAGAAGACGACGGACTCCGCTTCGCCTGACCCTAGGGCTCGGACTCGGGCTCAGCCCCGGAAGACGACGAACTCCGCTTCGCTCGACCCCAGGCTCGGACTCAGCCCTGGCCTCAGCCGACGGTCTCCGCCTCGCCCGACCCAGGGGCTCGGACTCGACCTCGGCCTCGGAAGACAGACTCGACCTCGACCTCGGAGGAGCCTCCACATCGCCCAACCTAGGGCACGGACCGAGCTGATCAGGCTACGGGGAACAAGACCGACGTCCCATCTGGCTCGCTCCGCCAGACAAGTAATGATGGCGCCCCGCACGCTCTATGACGACGGCAGCTCTCAGCCCCCCTTACGGATGCAAGGGGACGTCAGCAAGGACTCGACAGCCCCGACAGCTGTCCTTCTGTCAGGCTCCAGCGCTCCTCCGACGGCCACGACACCACACGAACCGGGTGTCAAAACCTCTCCGGCTGCCACGATGGCATGTACTTAGGGCGCTAGCTCTCCTCCGCTAGACACGTTAGCACACTGCTACACCCCCATTGTACACCTGGATCCTCTCCTTGCGCCTATAAAAAGAAGGACCAGGGCCCTCTTACAGAGGGTTGGCCGCGCGGGGAAGGATGGGACGGCGCTCGCGCGAGGCCGCTCGCTCCCTCCCGCGTGGACGCTTGTAACCCCCTACTGCAAGCGCACCCGACCTGGGCGCGGGACAAACACGAAGGCCGCGGGATTTCCACCTCTCACGCCCGTCTCCCTCCGGCTGCCTTCCCCCTTCGCGCTCTGTCTCGCGCCGACCCATCTGGGCTGGGGCACGCGGCGACAATTTACTCGTCGGTCCAGGTACCCCCGGGTTTCGAAACACCGACAAATATCAACATGAAAGATGAATTCCAAACTGAATTGTCGTGGTCCTACATAAATGATTTTTAAGTTGATTTTTTTGAATGTAGCAACATGATATTCTAGCTAAAGAGGACGCCATATAATTTTCCGTTGCCTGTGTTTTGCATATTGATTTTTGGATAGGTAGTAGTCCAAATAGTATGCCTAGTTTTTTTGGAAACGAGTCCTGCCTTATTTTAAACTGATCTGATTGAATGCTGAGCAAAACTCTATGGACCTTGCTGCTTACAACACTGCGAACGTACAAATTTCTATGGCAGATTAGTAGTAAAAAAAATTTCTTGTCTGTCATTACCACCTGAGCTGCACTTGTTCTTCAACCAGCATGTGCTGGTTATGGTCAACTTTGAATAGTCCATACAGGGGTGGTAATGGATCACGATCCAAATATTTTTTCGATCTGATCTTAAAATCTTATAATGTAAAATTTAAAACTCATTGCCCTTTGTCCAGGTACTTGTTATAACGACCAATTTGGCAATTTCCTACTTTTTCCCTGCTACTGCTCTTATTACTAGCGTAG
Source organism: Zea luxurians (assembly GCA_029449295.1). Taxonomy (NCBI): domain Eukaryota; kingdom Viridiplantae; phylum Streptophyta; class Magnoliopsida; order Poales; family Poaceae; genus Zea; species Zea luxurians. The sequence continues at coordinate 101,241,634 of JAOPSE010000006.1, read as the reverse complement.
GACCTTGCATCACAACTGACATATGATGTTTTAATGATGCATCGTCATTTTCAGCGATACATTCGGACACTTGAAACGTCACTCCAAGAAGAGATGGCCCTGGCATGCTCCACTATATGGCTTCGGCGTCGAATCCCTGTCGTCGGATGAGCTGGATGCACTTGCGAACATCAACGAGCAGAGTCTAAGGCAGATCAAAGCCATCCAGCAAAAGGAACGGTAGCACCGCCCTTTCTGATATCCCTGCCCTATTCTCATCGTCACCGCTGGTTCAATCTGAGCTGAGTGAGGTGGTGCAGATTTTGTGCGTTGGATTGTTCAACGGGCCGCATTTGCTTGGGCCTATTTTGCAGCCGGTGAGCAAGCCCATCGTGATAGCCTTTTTTGTTCCAGGCTTTCTTCTTGTACTTGGTAGTGCCGCCGGCCTGATATCGCACATGGGCGCAAAGGGCTTGACATGAAATAATAATCATCAAGGAAACCGGTGGAAATATCAGGTGCAAGTGGAAATAACCGGTGGCTAAAAGCTGTTTAATTTTGAATAGAAATGGGTCTCTAAACTTGTTAGGGCTCAAAGCTGGTTTGTGCTTTCTCAACAGCAGGAAGCCTGACCCTGAGTTCGTTCCTCCCCCCCCCCCCCCCCCCCCCAAAAAAAAAAAAGAAAAAAAAATTGAACAAGGAGCCGGAAGGACGGCTGGTGGTGTGGTGTCATGATGAGTCGGTGAACCATCCCGACGCGTGTCCAAAAACCTGCTAAACTAATCGATACGTACGCTCACGCGTCCCTGAGTCAGCACAGAGGCGCGTCCAACACGACACGAGAGACGGTTGCAGATCGATTGATTCGGACACGGTCACGACTCACACCACAGCACACGTGGTGTACTCCTACTAGAGAAGAGGAATCCACCAGGCACCAGGGCCACCTACGTTTGTTTGGTGGCGTCAGCGCTCCCGTGCGTGTGGGTCGTGGTCCAACCTGCGTACTTTCTTACATCTAACTGAATTTAAAAAAAAACAATTAGTAGCATTTGAACATCTAAATAAAATTTATTGCAAAAATAGAATTAGCAATCTATTTAATAATACTGATTGTATATTATTAACATTAATATATTAAGTTAAAGTTCAAAGTGTTTAAGCTACAACTTCTTCTTGACCGAGGGAGTACATACATACCTGCTACATAGTCCATTCTCCCTTCCCTCGTAACGTATACACATCTCTACACAGTCATACCTTCGACATCTTTTCGCACCTGTCAAACTCGGCGATGGCCGGTATTGTACGTTGTACCACTGCGCTGCCCTTTCGCACGAATCAGAGCCATGCATGTTCACTGGAGCTCTCCATCCTATTCAAATGCATCTCTCTGGTCGATGGCGCGCTACTACGGAAAGCAGATGCGAGAGTGCCGTGCCCGTGAGTGACGTCCGTCCGTCCGTCCGAGTGGTACTACTACTACTGGGCACTAGCACTCCGAAAAGGTCAAAAGGTGAAAGTGAAACCGATGGTTGTGTCCGCGTTTTGGAGCAAAAAGGTCGACATGACGTTCAGGGTTTAGACGATGCTTTGGCGGGACGGACGGAACGGAAGGCACATCGGCAAAAGCAGGGCGAGAGTGATCGGAGAAAGAATCGTGCCGTTCCTTCCGTGGGAGAGCATGGGACAGGACACACTCACTCCGGTCCAAGCAATCCCGTGACTTCTTCTCCCCTTGGCACTTTGGTAGGATCCAGAGCCTTCGACGTAACGTGGTGACCGGCAAGCAGTACAATATTGATGACCTATGCGATCGATTTTTTTTTTAAAAAAATTAATGTCTTTTCTCAAAAAATCAAGTTATATCTTTAGGTGTCCAAATCTCGTTCTTTGTTGGGTGGATCGGTACTATAATTGTAGGGTCCATATAGGTATATAACACGACTTGTACCCTAAGTCATGATGTCGAGCCTTTTAGTTTGGTCTTACGTTGGCAGTGGTCTCACTAAGTTTGAACTTTCGGTTTATATATATATAGCCCTAGCTCTGTTTAGCTATAGTAAGTCCCGACCACTCACCGATCAGGTGCGCAGACTGTACCGAACACTTTTTGGCTAACTGTATCTAACTGCTTACGACAAATTATAATACGTGTTATGCTAATTAGTGTATCAGTTTATACAAGTATGGTATGCGCACGTTCCAGGTATCCGGGCCCACGAGAAGATTGTGTTCCCGCAATCTGGACAGTCGTACTAGTCCCCACACAAATATTGGTATTACGATGTTATATGTTTCCGTTTACGAAACAGTAATGCACGTGTCGGTCTATGGGCTTTCACGTAGATTTCGTCCCGCATATTACGTGTATCGGGCCCACGATTCCACCCACGAGCATGCAGTTATTCAGCTCACCTCACCCGCAACGCACACGGCGGCCGAACCCAAGACATTCTCGCCCCCGTCGCCTTCATCTTCTCCACCGCAGAGACCGAGCCGCCGTCGCCTTCATCTTCTCCACCGCAGAGAGACCAGAAATCGGCCGGTCCTCATTCCCCTCCACACACCGGTCAGCCCTCCACCGCCATCTCCTTCATTTTCTCCGCCGCATTCATGTCGTCGCCTTCATCTTCTCCACCGCAGAGAGACCGGAAATCGGTCGGTCCTCATTCCCCTCCACACACCGGTCAGTCCTCCATCGCCATCTCCTTCACTCTCTCCGCCGCATTCGTGACATCGAGTCACTTCGTCCTGTTCGTCCAACTTCATTTGAAGGAAGCACCAAATAATCGCATTGGAGGAGCTGTTATCAATAAGTTCTAAATCTCTAACATTCTATTTGATTTGTTTATTTTATCGTTGTTCTACATTTAGTTCGACAATTTTCATTGTAATTATACATTTTTGTCGGGGACCATAATTAGGGGTACCCCTAAGACTCCTAATCTCAGCTGGTAACCCCCATCAGCACAAAGCTGCAAAGGCCAGATGGGCGCGATTAAGGTCAAGGCTCAGTCCACTCAAGGGACACGTTCTCGCCTCGCCCGAGCCCAGCCTCGGGCAAAGGCAGCCGATCCCGGAGGATTCACGTCTTGCCCGAGGGCCCCCTCAAGCGACGGACACACCTTCGGCTCGCCCGAGGCCTAGTCTTCGCGGAGAAGCAACCTTGGCCAGATCGCCACGCCAACCGACTGTATCTGTCGGCGTTTCGACCCCGGGGGTCCCTGGACTGACGAGTAAATTGTCGCCGCGTGTCCCAGCCTAGATGGGTCGGCGCGAGACGGAGCACGAAGGGGGGAAAAAAGAAGGGAGACGGGCAAAAGGGGAAACCCGCGACCTTCGTGTTGTCCTGCGCCCAGGTCGGGTGCGCTTGCAGTAGGGGGTTACAAGCGTCCGCGTGGGAGAGAGCGAGAGACCTTACGCTTCGTCCCGTTCCCCCGCGCGGCCAACCTTTCGTACGAGAGCCCTGGACCTTCCTTTTATAGGCGTAAGGAGAGGGCACAGGTGTACAATAGGAGATGTAGCAGTGTGCTAACGTGTCTAGCAGAGAGGAGCTAGTGTCCTAAGTACATGCCTTCGTGGCAGCCAGAGAGGTTTTGGCACCCTGTTCATGTGATGTCGTGGCCGTCGGAGGAGCGCTGGAGCCTTGTAGAAGGACAGCTGTCGGGGCTATCGAGTCCTTGCTGACGTCTCCTTGCTTCCATAAGGGGGTGAGAGCCGCCGTCGTCATGGGGCACGCGGGGCGCCATCATTATTTGTTTACCGGGGCGAGCCAGATGGGACGCCAGTCTTGTTCCCCGTAGCCTGAGCTAGCTAGAGGTAGGGTAATGATGGCCCCCCTGTGATGTGGTCGGTCCGAGCCCTGGGTCGGGCGAGGCGGAGGCTCCTCCGAGGTCGAGGTCGAGTCTGTCTTCCGAGGTCGAGGTCGAGTCCGAGCCCCGGGTCGGGCGAGGCGGAGACCATCGTTTGAGGCCGAGGCTGAGTCCGAGCCCTAGGGTCGAGCGAGGCGGAGTTCGTCGTCTTCCGGAGCCGAGGCGGAGTCCGAGCCCTGGGGTCGGGCGAGGCGGAGTTCGTCGTCTTCCGGAGCCGAGGCTGAGTCCGAGCCCTGGGGTCGGGCGAGGCGGAGTTCATCGTCTTCCGGAGCCGAGACCGAGTCCGAGCCATGGGGTCGGGCGAGGCAGAGTTCGTCGTCTTCCGGAGCCGAGACCGAGTCCGAGCCCTGGGGTCGGGCGAGGCGGAGTTCGTCGTCTTCCGGAGCCGAGGCTGAGTCCGAGCCCTGGGGTCGGGCGAAGCGGAGTTCGTCGTCCGAGGCCGAAACGGGGCCGAGCCCTGGGGTCGGGCGAGGCGGAGCTTCCTATGGCGCCCGAGGCCGGACTTGGCTGCTATCAGCCTCACTCTGTTGAGTGGCACAGCAGTCGGAGCGACGCAGGCGGCGCTGTCTTCTTGTCAGGCCGGTCAGTGGAGCGGCGAAGTGACTGCGGTCACTTCGGCTCTGTCGACTGAAGGGCGCGCGTCAGGATAAGGTGTCAGACCATCCTTGCATTAAATGCTCCTGCGATACGGTCGATCGGTGTGGCGATCTGGCCAAGGTTGCTTCTCGGCGAAGAATGGGCCTCGGGTGAGCCGAAGGTGTGTCCGTTGCTTGAGGGGGCCCTCGGGCGAGACGTGAATCCTCCGGGGTCGGCTACCCTTGCCCGAGGCTGGGCTCGGGCGAGGCGAGATCGTGTCCCTTGAGTGGACCGAGCCTTGACTTAATCGCACCCATCAGGCCTTTGCAGCTTTGTGCTGATGGGGGTTACCAGCTGAGATTAGGAGTCTTGGGGGTACCCCTAATTATGGTCCCCGACAGTAGCCCCCGAGCCTCAAAGGGAGTGTTAATACTCACTTGGAGGCTTTTGTCGCACTTTTTTGCAAGGGGACCGGCCTTTCTCGGTTGCATTTCGTTCCGGTGGGTGCGCGCGAGCGCACCAGCCGGGTGTAGCCCCCGAGGCCTCAGAGGAGTGGTTTGACTCCTTCGAGGTCTTAGCGCGTTTCGTAATGCCTCGGCCAGTCTGGTTGTTCCCTCATGCGAACTGGCCGTAGCCCGGGTGCACAGTCGAGTCCCACGTTCTCGGGCTGGTATGTTGACGCTGTCAACGGTTTGGCCGGAGCCGGGTTTGCGAGAGCAGCCCCCGAGCCTCCGCACAGAGCGAGAGGACGGTCAAGGACAGACTCGACTTTTTTACATACGCCCCTGCGTCGCCTTTCCGCAAGGAGGTGGGGGAAAGCGCCATGTTGCCCTCGGAGGGCGCCGAACATGGTGTCTCCAGTGAGTTGCTATCGGGTAATCCGAGTGGACGCCCGTGCCCCATTTGGTAGGGGTCGGCTAGTGGCCCGGAGGCGCGCTCCAAAAGTACCTGCGGGTGATTTGCCAGACCCGGTCCCCTTTTGACGGGGTCCGAGGGCTCGATGCCTCCCTCTGGTGGGATTCCGTTACAAGATCATTCCCGTTGGTCTCGGAAATGTCCTAGGGTACCTCGGGAGCGTAGCCCGAGCCTTGGTTATGTATCGAACGTACCCAGGGTCATCCCTCGCTCTGCGTCTGAGGCGGCTGTCGAACCCTTCGGGGGCCAGCCTACGAACCCCTGATCAGTAGTGGGCGCGGAGCCCAAGTGGCCTGAGGCGGCCGTTGAACCCTTCCGAGGGGCCGGCCTTCGAACCTCTGACCAGTAGTGGGAGCAGAGCCCGAGTGCTCTGAGGCGGTTGTTGAACCCTTCTGAGGGGCCAGCCTTCGAACCTCTGATCAGTAGGGGGCTCGGGGCCCGCTTCCTTCGCGGAGAAGGATCCCTTTCGAAGTATCCCCTTTCCCGATCCCTGAGGCAAGAGAGAGAAAGAGGAAGTGGAAAAGGATACGAAATCGAATGACGTGGCGCACCTTTTTTGATGCGGTCATTATGGCGGAGGTGAAGCATCGCCTGCTTCGCCTACCAAAGGTGCCGCCTGTCCTGCCGCAGAGTTAATGCGACGAGACGAATGGCTCGCGGGGCGGCCGTTGTGCGTGCGCGAGCCATTCGAGGAATGGAACACAGGCACGTCGTCTTCATGCCGTGGGAGAGGGTTCTCTCGCTGTCCCAGGAGGGGACGTGAGCTTGCTGACGACTTGACCGCTGCTTCCGCCCGCCTGCCACCGCCATTACTGTCGGCCTATTTCTGGTCGTATCGACCGTCGCGCCTTCTCCCGCGGCTGACTGACCCGTGACCGATGTGCTCGGTTGGCACTGTTGGGCCGTGCGCAGGGTCGCCTCGAGTCGCGGCACTGGTTCCGCAGCCGAGGAGGCGCGGTACTGGCGCAGGTGGCGGTGCAATTTCTTGCACGTAGTAACCGGCGCGCCGGTTACATGACGTGTGGGCCTGGGCCTCCATGCTGGATGCGTCGAAGTCGAAAGGGTGCGCCCCCTTGGTGCGGTTGCATGCCGCCTGCATGGCGGCCCACCCTTTCACCCGCTGGTCTGCACGAAAGTGGAGGAATGCTCATAACCGCTGGGCAGTTGCGCGCACCGTGCACGGCGGTTTGGCTTCTTCTGCCCTGGGCCAGCTTGCATGACGCGTGGGACCCAGCCCCCGTGTCGTAGGGGGAGGACCTTGGAGCGTGTTGGAGAAGACTCAGCCCGCGACGGCTGAGGACGCAAGTGGGGAGAGTTGCCTTTAAAAGGAGGGTGACCCCCTTGAAAGGCAACCATGTCTTCGCGCTCCCCTCATGCATCGCGTCTTTCCACCTTCCGAGCCCCCGGATGGGGGGCGCCCGCGGTTCTTCCGTCTTGTCATCGTCGGAGGAACGCAACTTCGCGGAAGTTGGTACCTTTCAGCCATCGTTCGGCTTCAAGGATTTTCATCAGGCAGCCCGGCTGCATCCCGTCGCCGGAGGTCACCCAAGACGGTGACCACCAGTTCGATGGTGGGGAGAAGCGAGCCGGGCTGCGATCTTGGTCCCGCCCTCAACTTCAAGGATCTTCATCATCCTGGCTGGGGCGGAGGCCGGGCTGAGCCGGAGCTCTACCTCCCGCGCGGGTTCGTGGGTCACCTTCTCCCTCAGCATTCAAGGGAGAGGGCGCTCACCGGCCTAGCGGGAGGGTCGGACTTCGACAACGCGGGGCTGGTCGGCGGCGAGCGTCGTTAGCTTCAGCGCGTTGGGCTCGCTGGCTCAGCTGGCTCTGGCTCGGCTCCCGGTGTCCCCTCCTGCTGTGGGAGCGGTTGTCGCGCCGCGCACACCGGAGGATCGCCCAAGACGTCGCGCGCTGCTAGGGCGGCGTTCGTGTTCTGGGGCTGTCCTGCCTTTGCCCCGGTAAGGCGCCTCTGCGCTCGTCCGGGAGGATCCGAGTGGGGATCTGCCGGTGGGCGGATGGCTTCCGTCGTCGGTGCTGAGGTGGTGGCGGCTGAAGAAGTCCTCGTCGCTGACGGGATCACCGCCACCATTCGCGCTCCGGGCCTCCGGCTCTTTGGCTTTGATAGCTTGTCCTCGCCCCTCAAGCGGGGACGTGGGCGAGGGCCTTGTTGCAGCAACGTCCGTCCTGAGGCAATCGCTGCTGCTGTTTGGCCACCTGGAGCGGAGGTTGTTGTCGCTGCTGCCGGAGCGGGCGTCAGCGAGCCATCCGTTGGCCTTCTGTTGCTCCGCAGGACCTCCAACGTGGGGGGTTGTTCGTACCTGCGGAGGTGGAACCGGAGTTCCGTTTGTAATGGCACCTGGAGTGCCGGTGTTTGTTCATTATGGCTGTCGGGGCCTGAACATGTATGTATTTTTGGCACGGAGCCGTGTTTTTTCCTCATTTCGAGCACCAGGACTCGCCTGTCGGCTAACTGAACCACTTCACCAAGCGTGAGTTGCCTCGTGCGAAGGTGACGAGTGAGGTATCCGTATCCCGGGGGCGTAGGAGTCCCTCGGCTCGGTCGGCCTTGCTGCCCGAGGCTTCTCTTGCTTAGTTAAGGGAAACCCTCGGCCGCTCTTCGATGAGCCGAAGCCGGAGGCAGCGGTGTTAGCATGGATAGAGGCAGAGTTGGCTTGAAAAGGAGACCTCATCAGCCAGAGCCTGGCCGGGCCATCCACTGGCGGGACCGACGCCGGAGTCGAGTTGCCGAAGCTATGAGCCGGGCTGGTGTCCTCGGAGGACGGCTGGCTGAGGCTTCAGGGCGGCCGGCCGAGCCATTTGCTCGGGCCGGATTCCTGGAGGAGACCCTGGCGTCGATGGCCTGGGCGTGGTGCTGACGTCGTCCTTCGGAGTGGAGACCCTCCGACCGTGTTGCCGTCCGAGGCTCGGTCGGACTTCACCGAAGGTGGAGTTGACGCTGAGGGTGCTGCTGCTCCCCCTCCGTCGACGTCTGAGCCTGCAGGATCGGTTCATCTTGTAGTGTGCGTATGTTTTCTGCGGCCGCCGAGGCCCAAACATACTGTCGTCGCGCTGTAAAGCTGCGTTTCTTTTCCTCTTGTTTCGAGTATCTGGACTTATTTGTCGGTAACAGAATTGTTTGTCCGAGCAAGAGTTACTTTTCACGGAAGGTGATGAGTGAGGTATCCGTATCCCGGAGGCGTAGGAGTCCCTCGGCTCGGTCGGCCTTGCCGCTTACGTGTACTCTTACTCGTCCGCAGGATTCTGCTATCGATATAGTCGAGAAGGCACGAAAAATTGTTTCGGCAGAAGAGTTTTCGAGCGTTAAGACTTGTTCGGTCCGCGGAATCGCTTATCCGAGCGTGAGTTACTTATCGCAGAAGGTGATGAGTGAGGTATCCGTATCCCGGAGGCGTAGGAGTCCCTCGGCTCGGTCAGCCTTGGCTGCTTACGTGTACTCCGTCGTTTTCAGGATCCCACTTTCGAAGTAGTCGAAAAGCACGAAAGGCGTTCTGGCAGAAAAGACCTTTTCCGAGGAAAATTTTGACGCAGAGGGGGTTCCCCCCTTCTAGCCCCCGAGGGAGGGTCGGGCTTTGCCGAGGCAAGGCTGACCCTTCCTTGATGGTTAGACTTTGTATGTGAACAAGGTGTACGAACAACTTGAAAGCATCTTAAGGGTAGAAGCGACGTAGCTGTCGGATGTTCCAAGCGTTGCTGTAGACCTCGCCTTGACTGTTGGCCAGCTTGTATGTCCCGGGCTTCAGAACCTTGGCGATGACGAACGGCCCTTCCCAGGGAGGCGTGAGCTTGTGCCGTCCTCGGGCGTCTTGTCGCAGCCGAAGCACCAAGTCGCCCACCTGGAGGTCTCGGGACCGAACCCCTCGGGCGTGGTAGCGTCGCAGGGACTGCTGATACCGCGCCGAGTGTAGTAAGGCCATGTCCCGAGCCTCTTCCAGCTTGTCCATTGAGTCTTCTCAGTTTGTTCGATTGCTTTGGTCGTCGTAGGCCCTCGCCCTCAGGGTTTTGTATTCTAAGTCTGTGGGCAAGATGGCCTCGGCCCCATAGACTAGAAAAAACGGTGTGAAGCCCGTGGCTCGGCTCGGCGTCGTCCTCAGACTCCAGACCATCGAGGGGAGCTCCTTCGTCCATCGCTTGCCGAACTTGTTGAGGTCGTTGTAGATCCGTGGCTTGAGTCCTTGCAGAATCATGCCGTTGGCACGCTCTACTTGCCCATTCGTCATGGGGTGAGCCACGGCGGCCCAGTCCACCCGGATGTGGTGATCCTCGCAGAAGTCCAGGAACTTTCTGACGGTGAACTGGGTGCCGTTGTCGGTGATGATGGAGTTCGGGACCCCAAAGCGATGGATGATGTTGGTGAAGAACGCCACCGCCTGTTCGGACCTGATGCTGTTTAGGGGTCGGACTTCGATCCACTTGGATAATTTGTCGATGGTGACCAGCAGGTGCGTGTAGCCCCCGGGTGCTTTCTGCAAGGGACCGATGAGGTCCAGACCCCACACAACAAACGGCCAGGTGATGGGTATTGTCTGCAGAGCCTGAGCGGGCAGGTGGGTCTGCCTTGCGTAGAATTGGCACCCTTGGCAGGTGCGGACAATTCTAGTGGCGTCGGCCACCGCGGTCGGCCAGTAGAAACCTTGTCGGAAAGCGTTTCCAACAAGGGCTTGAGGCGCTGCGTGGTGACCGCAAGCCCCGAGTGTATTTCTTGTAAGAGCTCCTGGCCTTCGGCGATGGATATGCATCGCTGGAGGATGCCCGAGGGGCTGCGGTGGTAGAGCTCCTTCCCATCCCCCAGCAAGACGAACGACTTGGCGCGCCGCGCCAGTCACCGAGCTTTGGCTCGGTCGAGGGGCAGCTCTCCTCGGTGGAGATATTGCTGGTATGGGGTCTGCCAATCTCGATTAGGCGGGACCCCATTCTACTCTTCCTCGACGCGCAGTGCCTCACCTTGAGGGGCCGAGGGTGCCTCGGGCTGAGCCGAGGGCGCCTCGGGCAGAGCCGAGGGTGCCTCAGGCTGGGCCGAGGCCTTCTCGGGCTCAGGCGTGTTGTCAGTCTTGACTGAGGGTTGATGTAGGTCTCGGGAGAAGACGTCCGGGGGAACCGTTGTCCGCCCTGAGGCTATCTTACCCAGCTCGTCCGCAGTCTCGTTGTATCATCGGGCGATGTGGTTGAGCTCGAGCCCGTAGAACTTGTCCTCCAAGCGCCGAACCTCGTCGCAGTAGGCTTCCATCTTCGGGTCGCGGCAGTGGGAGTTCTTCATGACTTGGTTGATGACGAGCTGCGAGTCACCGCGAGCGTCGAGGCGTCGGACCCCTAGCTCGATGGCGATGCGCAACCCGTTGACCAAAGCTTCGTACTCGGCCACGTTGTTGGACGCCGGGAAATGGAGGCGCAGCACGTAGCGGAGGTGCTTCCCGAGGGGCGAGATGAAGAGCAGGCCCGCGCCTGCCCCTGTTTTCATCAGCGACCCGTCAAAAAACATGGTCCAGAGTTCCGGTTGGATCGGAGCTGCTGAAAGCTGTGTGTCGACCCATTCAGCCACAAGGTTCGCCAAAACTTGGGACTTGATGGCCTTCCGAGGGGCGAACGAGATTGTCTCGCCCATGATCTCCACCGCCCACTTTGCAATCCTGCCCGAGGCCTCTCGGCACTGGATGATCTCCTCCAGGGGGAAGGATGACACCACAGTCACCGGATGAGACTCAAAGTAGTGTCGCAACTTTCGCCGCGTCAGGATTACCGCGTACAGTAGCTTCTGGATTTGTGGGTAGCGAATTTTGGTCTCGGACAGTACTTCACTGATGAAGTAGACCGGCCTCTGGACGGGCAATGCATGCCCTTCTTCTCGTCTCTCGACCACGATCGCGGCGCTGACCACCTGAGTGGTAGCGGCGACGTAGATCAAGAGGGCTTCTCCGGTAGTGGGGGGCACCAAGATGGGCGCGTTCGTGAGGAGCGCCTTCAGGTTCCCAAGGGCTTCCTCGGCCTCAGGGGTCCAAGTGAAGCACTCGGCCTTCCTTAAGAGGCGGCCGTGTTGCGCGTGCGCCCGGTGTGGACCGAGGCTTCCTGCATAAATCGGGAAGTCGCGGTGCGATGCTCCGAGGGGTATCCCTGCCTTCGGGAGGCAGAGCTTTCGGCCCATCGGACCGCTGCATCCTCCAGGAGATTCTTGAGCTCTCCCTGGATACACCGCCCTTCGGTGGTCGATGGTTCCGGCATCGCGCGGAGTAGTATTGCTGCCGCAGCCTGGTTCTGGCCGACCCCACTAGAAGCCGGTGGCGGCCTTGCCCTGACGTCATCGGCAATGCGGTGCTGGATGCCCTAGGGTAGATGACGCGCTTCTCCGGCCGGAGCTTGGTCTGCCCATTCCTGCCCGATGTTCCGCCGGAACGGCTCAAGTGTTCCTGCTCCCTCGTCGAGCCTGGCCTGCATCTCGCGGATTTGCTCGAGCTGTGTGTCCCGACCCCCCGCATGGACTGGGACCACAACTAGCTCCCGAAGGATGTCAACGCGAGGCGCAGGCCTAGGGGGATCACTGTTTTCCGGTATACCAAGATGGTTGCCTTCGCCGGGACCCCCTAGATCGACGTGGAAACATTCACGACTTGGGCCGCAGTCCTCGTCGTCGAAGCTGCGGCTACCGTCGGAACAATCGAAAAGGCAGTAGTCGCATGCGGTCATGAAGTCCCGCATGGCACTGGGGTTACCGAGTCCAGAGAAATCCCAACAAAAGTCAGGCTCGTCATCTTCCTCGGAACCCAAGGGTCCGTAGGTCGAGACGGCCGTCAGCCGGTCCCAGGGTGACCGCATACCGTACCCTAGAGGGTTTGGACATGCCTCTATGAAGGCTTCCACCGAAGCGAAGTCGCTTGGTGGGTCGAGGCTGAATCCAAAAGGCACGAGATGGGAATCGGTCGGTACCTCTTGGTCGACGGGCGGTGACGAAGTCGCATCAGGGGCAGACTGCACCGTCGTTTCAGGTACGAGGGTGACGCCCAGCAAGTCCTCTGCGAGCGTGCTGGCGTCGTTCGTCTACTTGGAGTTGGCGCGTTGTGGGGAAACGACGCTCGTCTTCGTCTCAGACGCAAGGTCGACACCCGACGTGTCCCCCGTTGGGGCGCCGTCGCCGTCGACTCGCTCGACAGCCGACGAGGTGCCGCCTCCTGCTTGGCCTTGGTTGCCCCGCCTCCTCCTCCGTCGGCGGGGGAGGCGGCAGGACGAACCCGAGTGTTGTTCTTCCACCACGTGGGGAAGACGTCGTTGATTCCGCCGCCGGCGGGTGGGTTGTCGGCCGCCATTGTCGTTGTCGCGCTGCGGAGGAAGGAGTATCATGTCGTAGCTGCCGTCGAGGGACATGAACTCAAGACTCCCAAAACGGAGCACTGTCCCGGGCCAGAAAGGTTGCTGGAGACTACCCATCTGGAGCTTGACGGGAAGCTATTCGTCAACACGCAGCAGGCCCCTACCTGGCGCGCCAACTGTCGGCGTTTCGACCCCGGGGGGTCCCTGGACCGACGAGTAAATTGTTGCCGCGTGTCCCAGCCCAGATGGGTCGGCGTGAGATGGAGCACGAAGGGGGGAAAAGGAAGGGAGACGGGCAAAAGGGGAAACCCGCGGCCTTCATGTTGTCCTGCGCCCAGGTCGGGTGCGCTTGTAGTAGGGGGTTACAAGTGTCCGCGTGGGAGAGAGCGAGAGACCTTACGCGTCGTCCCGTTCCCCCGCGCGGCCAACCTTTCGTACGAGAGCCCTGGACCTTCCTTTTATAGGCGTAAGGAGAGGGCCCAGGTGTACAATAGGAGATGTAGCAGTGTGCTAACGTGTCTAGCAGAGAGGAGCTAGTGCCCTAAGTACATGCCGTCGTGGCAGCCGGAGAGGTTTTGGCACCCTGTTCATGTGATGTCGTGGCCGTCGGAGGAGCGCTGGAGCCTTGCGGAAGGACAGCTGTCGGGGCTGTCGAGTCCTTGCTGACGTCTCCTTGCTTCCGTAAGGGGCTGAGAGCTGCCGTCGTCATGGGGCACGCGGGGCGCCATCATTATTTGTTTACCGGGGCGAGCCAGATGGGTCGCCGGTCTTGTTCCCTGTAGCCTGAGCTAGCTAGGGGTAGGGTAATGATGCCCCCCCTGTGACGTGTTCGGTCCGAGCCCTGGGTCGGGCGAGGCGGAGGCTCCTCTGAGGTCGAGGTCGAGTCTGTCTTCCGAGGTCGAGGTCGAGTCCGAGCCCCGGGTCGGGCGAGGCGGAGACCATCGTCTGAGGCCGAGGCTGAGTCCGAGCCCTGGGGTCGGGCGAGGCGGAGTTCGTCGTCTTCTGGAGCCGAGGCTGAGTCCGAGCCCTGGGGTCGGGCGAGGCGGAGTTCGTCGTCTTCCGGAGCTGAGGCTGAGTCCGAGCCCTGGGGTCGGGCGAGGCGGAGTTCGTCGTCTTCCGGAGCCGAGGCTGAGTCCGAGCCCTGGGGTCGGGCGAGGCGGAGTTCGTTGTCTTCCAGAGCCGAGACCGAGTCCGAGCCCTGGGGTCGGGCGAGGCGAAGTTCGTCGTCTTCCAGAGCCGAGGCTGAGTCCGAGCCCTGGGGTTGGGCGAGGCGGAGTTCGTCGTCTTCCAGAGCCGAGACCGAGTCCGAGCCCTGGGGTTGGGCGAGGCGGAATTCGTCGTCTTCTGGAGCCGAGGCTGAGTCCGAGCCCTGGGGTCGGGCGAAGCGGAGTTTGTCGTCCGAGGCCGAAATGGGGGCCGAGCCCTGGGGTCGGGCGAGGCGGAGCTTCCTATGGCGCCCGAGGCCGGACTTGGCTGCTGTCAGCCTCACTCTGTCGAGTGGCACAGCAGTCGGAGCGACGCAGGCGGTGCTGTCTTCTTGTCAGGCCGGTCAGTGGAGCGGCGAAGTGACTGCGGTCACTTCGGCTCTGTCGACTGAAGGGCGCGCGTCAGGATAAGTTGTCAGACCATCCTTGCATTAAATGCTCCTGCGATACGGTCGGTCGGTGTGGCGATCTGGCCAAGGTTGCTTCTCGGCGAAGAATGGGCCTCGGGCGAGCCGAAGGTGTGTTCGTTGCTTGAGGGGGCCCTCAGGCGAGACGTGAATCCTCCGGGTCGGCTGCCCTTGCCCGAGGCTGGGCTCGGGCGAGGCGAGATCGTGTCCCTTGAGTGGACCGAGCCTTGACTTAATCGCACCCATCAGGCCTTTGCAGCTTTGTGCTGATGGGGGTTACCAGCTGAGATTAGGAGTCTTGGGGGTACCCCTAATTATGGTCCCCGACAGTATCGCAGGAGCATTTAATGCAAGGATCACTTGACACCTTATCCTGACGCGCGCTCTTCAGTCGACAGAGCTGAAGTGACCGCAGTCACTTCGCCGCTCCACTGACCGACCTGACAGGAATACAACACTGCCTGCCCTGTCTGACTGCCGTGCCACTCGCCAGAGTGAGGTCGACAGCGGCTAAGTCCAGCCTTGGGCGACATAGGAAGCTCCGCCTCGCCCGACCCCAGGGTTCGGCCCCCGTCTCGGCCTCGGAAGATGGACTTCGCCTCGCCCAACCCCAGGGCTCGGACTCAACCATGACTTAGAAGACGACGAACTCCGCCTCGCCCGACCCCAGGGCTCAGACTCAGCCTCGGCTCTGGAAGACGATGGACTCCGCCTCGCCCGACCCCAGGGCTCGGACTCAGCCTCGACCTCAGAGGAATCACCACCTTGCCCAAACTCGGGTCCGGACCGGCCACGTCGCCAGGGGGCCATCATTACCCTGCCCCTAGCTAGCTCAGGCTACGAGGAACAAGACCGGCGTCCCATCTGGCTCGCCCCAGCAAACAAGTAATGATGACACCCCACACGCTCCATGACGATGACAGCTCTCAGCCCCTTACGTCAGCAAGGGGACGTCAGCAAGGATCTGACAGCCCCGACAGCTGTACTTCCATAGGACCCAAGCGCTCCTCCGATGGCCACGACATCACATGAACAGGGTGCCAAAACCTCTCTGACTGCCACGACGGCATGTACTTAGGGCTCTAGCTCCTCTCTGCTAGACACGTTAGCACACTGCTACACCCCCTATTGTACACCTGGACCCTCTCCTTATGCCTATAAAAGGAAGGTCCATGGCTCTCGTACGGGAAGGTTGGCCGCGCGGGAGTACGGCCCGACGCATAAGGCTCTCTCTCTCTCTCCCACGCGAACGCTTGTAACCCCCTACTGCAAGCGCATCCATCCACCCTAGGCGCAGGACAACACGAAGGCCGTGGTTTCCCCTTACTGTTCTCCCCCCTTTGTGTCCCGTCTCGCGCCGACCCATCTAGGCTGGGACACGCAGCGACAATTTACTCGTCGGTCCAGGGACCCCCCGGGGTCGAAACGCCGACAATTTTATTATGCTGCAGCAAACATATGAGCAAAACACACATAATTGCATCCGGTTATTCAGGTTGACCATCATTTGATATATACATTTCAGTTATTGATCTGCACTTCATATTTACACAAATTGTATCGTAAATCAGTATCACCGTATAGTAACTCAATTGTTTCATATATCAAAACACAAATCAGCGTAAATTATTGTTAATTAGCGTAAGTCATTTAGGGCTAGTACGCAAGAAAGAACCCAGATGTCGTATTTGGTAACTGAATGGTCATTCGTGGTTTGTACGTTGTCGTGGCTTACTACATTAATTTCCTGCTACATATGTGCAGAATTTTTTTGGTCCAAAAGATTGTATTTATATGTTTTATATGTATATGTGTGGTTTGTTTTGGCCGGAAAATCATACATGAAGAACGTAGACCGACCTCCGTCTAATCCAAAGCACATTATAATTCAGTCTACTCAAGAGTGCTTTAGTGTCGACATACCCTGTGTTCCGGCGAATACTGTCAGTCACAAAGCAATGCATGCCGGTGATGACGACGATGACTTTATGCCAGTATTGAAGAAGCGTAACCTTGATAGCAGTCCTCCAAAAATGATGAAGAAGATTGTTACAAAGCGGATGAAAGCAGTGGATCCCCCCGACAGGTTAGAATTGATGTTCAATGCCAATATATCATTTTTTTGCGTGAAATTATGTTGTACTGAATTGTGAATTAAAAACTGAGTTGTGATTATGCAGATGTAAATGTTTATGTTATTCATTGTTACATTTCTACAGCAAAGGCTTAATGTTAGATGTAATCCCCAAGATGTTATAGTAAACATTTAGATTTTAAATGACAGACAACGTCAAACTATTGCACGGAAGGGGTTCTCCATTATACTTGATATGAGAGTTGATGCGCTTGGCAGTAGATCTCATTTATCTTGGCTGATGGAAAAGCTTGATCATAATGATATGACAATTCGAACCGGCCTAGGGAAGGAGCTAAAAATTACAAAGGAAACGGTGCACCTTATACTGGGGTTACCAAATGACGGGGAGGAAAGTCATTAGGCATTGATGAAGCTGTTGCTGCAAATAATTTAAGGGCTGAACTTGGTTTATCCAAAGAAGAATTTGGTGTTGCAGCTCTACAAGATCGTTTAAGGAAAGGATTTGACGATGATCTAAGCATCAGATCCTTCTTTCTGATACTATTCAATACGTTGTTGTTCCCTACTGCAAGCTAGAGAATAACTAACCATGAGGTTATTTTGACTGAAGAAATGAATCGTTTCCACGAGATGGACTGGTGCTAGCTCATATTCAATGATTTATGCCAAGCGGCCAAGAAGTGGCATACTAGGAGCATTACCCATGTTTCTACAACCATTTACAGATGCTCCATCGTCATTCTTGTAAGCATATCACTTTTTTTGTTTGTTTTATGTAGCCAAATTTTTGTATCAGAATAAATGTGGAACATCGCGCATAAAATATTTTGATAGAAATATTATTCAAGCATTGACAAGAGCTGACAAGGGCAAGATACGCCAAGGACAAGAACCATTTGGGCATTGTTCATTAATTTTTTTATGCGCATCTATTATATTTTTTTATCAATTTATTTTGGCTTATATATGGTACATGGATAGAAACAGTGTCGTTTTATGTACAAATGAAATCTATATAACATATACCTTTTTTTAGGTTTCTGTTGAAACCAAACCAGACATAAACACTTCTCAGGTTGACCAGGATTCACATGATTCAGATATGCAATGTGTGCTAGCTCTACGCGACTACTTGTGTGGTACGCAATCTGACAACAGCAGGTATAAAGTCCACTAAATTCAATTTTGTTGATATTCTGGTAGTTCTACGCGACCTCACTAATTATTATCAAAATTTCCACAGGAACATAATAGACTATGGTGAATATTGTGTGACATGTTCTGATATATATGAATCTTTCGCCGACGGGAAGTGCCTCGACAATGTGTTCATGCAGTGCTTCATTCAATGTGTTGATGATGATGCCATAAATCAGCAGCCTTCCATGAGTTCCAGCAGATTAATTCTCGACGTTAATGTTGGGGTAAACTATCGTAACATACCTATATCATATTCATATACACAATGGTATCCCAAATATACTGACTCCATTCAATTTGTTTATTGCAGTCACTACTTAACTTCGGGAACAGGAATGGTACAGCCGAAACCCACAACCTTTTGATGAATCTGTCCTACACACATTTCTCGACAATACATTGGCCGAGACAGACGAATTGGATAAATGCAAATCAGTAACAATCGTATTACAATTTACAAACATGATTTACGTTAAATGGTACATTTCACATCTTCATGCATAACCATATATGTTTTTGTTGATCTTTATGTTTTTTACACGATCAGATCATGATTCCCATGTTAAGCAGTGGGCACTGGACATTGTATGTTGTCAATACAGTCAAACGGTGCATTCACATTTTAGATTCTAATCCCTATGGGCCAAAACTTGGTGGTACTACTTGGAAGGATTACCATTTTGCCCAAATGGACTTAGGTGGTAGGAAGTTACCATGGTCTAAGGTTATTATGAGTAGGTTAAACAAAGCCCTACAACATGTACGCCCCAGGTCATGCTTTCTAAAATTTGGCAACTTCACAATTGACTTGTCCCCAAACTGTCCTACCATGGAAGCAGGCTCCAATGATTGTGGGTTTTATGTTATGGGATACATTCTCTTTTATGACTACATCGAAGGATCTCTCCGGTCAGACATACAAGCAGTACGTACAAATTTATCAGTTCATTTTATAGTTGGCCCCAAAGCAACATATGGTACACATGTATATCTAACACAATTTTATTGGCTTGCAGGGCAACACTAGGGAGATACGGTCTCTTGCGCTGCATTACATCACATTCCATCACAAGAACAAAGCCATCTCGCTGCTTGCAAACATCCAAAGATTCAAGGTCTAATGGATGTAGTCTAGTTTAGATATGTCACATATTGTGTATATGAAAGTACATTCATCCCTTTTGTGAGTTTTGGTGATTCGGATAACAACACATTTAAAGGTCTAACGAGTTTGCTAAGTGTTGAACAGGAAATTCAGTATGATGAACATACTTGAATAGTGTATAATGATCAGTGAACGAAGGTTCAACATGAGGTTAAATAACCAATGAGACAATGCAAATGGATATTATATGATCTCTATATTGGTTTGAATATATGGACAAGACCCGAGAAATCACTACATACATATGATCAAAATAGAGGATGAAGTGATTAAGAGGATAGGTCAAGCCAAAGTGAATAAGATATGAGGAATCATGAATTGGCTTGACCATATTACTATCAGTCCATATATGCTTCTATGAGAATCAAACTAGAGCTTGATTGATCTTAACGATTATATCTAGAAGACATTCAAGCAAGGTTCACAATATTGAAGAAATGATTCTCTTTATGGATGATCAATATGATGTGACTCAAGAATGGCTTGATAGGGTGAAGATAGCAAGGAAAGGGCTTCGAGGAACTAAGCGAAGGTGAAGGCCAAGCGACGGCTTGTGGACCGAGGTACCATGGCTAAGGTGAAGAAGAGAGTACTTGCACTAAGTCGATGAACTAATCAGCTATGAAGAGTTATAACATGTTGATGCATCAGTACAGTGACTTGAAGCCATGATTTGAACTCACATATGGTGATATGGTACAAGTCACATGGTTTGATTTATGTTTGCTTCAAAAGGTGAGACAAAGATGTTTGTAATCTTATGAAGCAACGCCATGGAGAAATCACACATGAGACACCAATGACTCAAGGAGTTTACTTAATTATATTTTATTTAACTTGAGTATAGGAATCGTCATACTATAAAGAGGGATCCAAAAAGAAGGTAGGTGTTTGCCAAAGCTCAAGCCTCTATATTCAAAAGCTATTTTTTGAAAACCAAAAATCTCTTTAAAATTCTATGGTTGACCGTGGTTAGGTTTGAGAAACCTAGAGTGTTCTTGTTGAAAAGCAGCTAAACTTCTTAAACTACAGCTGAGCTTTTCAGCTGAGCTGAACTTCAGCTGAGCTGAGCTTCTTCAGCTGCAGCTGAGCTTTTCAGCTGAGTTGAGCTTTCTCAACTCCAACTGAACTTCAACTTCAACCGGGGTCCAGGGCAAGTTCAACCGGGGTCCAGAGAGGTTCAACTGGGGTCCAGGGCAAGTTCAACCGGGGTCGAGAGAGGTTGAACCGGTGTCCAGGGAAAGTTCAGCCGGGGTATTTTTCCCGAACCTCACTGGTCAAAACCGGTTGAACCGGTCCTAGGGGAGGTTCAACCGGTGTCAGGGTCACCTAACCGATCTGACCTCCTGACTGGCAGACTGACTGCCAGTGTGACCCCCAGGCGATTGAACCGGCCGTAGGGGCGGTTCAACCGGTGTTAGGACCTGTTTTTGCAGTCTGACCTGCAGACTGCTGACTGGCAGACTATCTGTCAGCCTGCCCCAGGCGGTTGAACCGGTCTTAGGGGCGGTTCAACTGGTCTTGGTCAACTTGACCAGTCTGCAGGTCAGTCTGCCAGTCAGTCTGATAGTAAGACTGGCAGACAGTCTGCCTGACCTGCTAGGGGCGGTTCAACCGGTCTCAGACAGAAAAATCTGCCCAACGGCTAGTTTTGAGCTCCACCTATATATACTCACTCCTACCTCTCTCTCCATACACAAGAGCACGACCCAAACCCCATTTCTAACTTGAAGAACACCTCCCACTCTCTCTCACACACCTCTTGCCTCTCCCATTTCAAATCTTTGGAGAGAAATCTTTGAGTGAGTTTGAGAGCTGCGGTTTTTGTGATTCATCTCCAAATCTCTCTTGTTCTTCTTCATTCGAGCTTTGGTACTACATCGAGTTCTTTGTGGATTCATTACTCTTGGAACTTCTAGCTCCTAGACGACTAGGTGTCTCTTGTGAGTCTCCAAATCTTGTGGAAGACCACAAGAAAGTTTGTATTACCCGCTCGTTTGAGCAAAGATTAGTGTGTGAGCTTGACCTTTGTGGTCGATAAAGGGAGGATTAGGGTTGAAAGAGACCCGACTCTTTGTGGGCGCCTCAACAAGGAAGTAGGGCACCTTGGTGGTATGACCGAACCTCGGGATAAATCTTGTGTCTCTTGTGTTCTTGTTCATTGTGCTTATTCGTGTTCTTCGTTCTCTCACCATTCCGTGAAAGATTTGTTTATATCTTTTTAGTGTGTGGATTTTGAGAAGTGCCCTTCTCGGATCTACTACTTTGAACCCTGTGGATCATTTATAACATCTCATTTCCAAAGTTAACTGGGTGAATTTCGAGATCAATTCAGTTTTACCCAGTTTGCTTCTAGTTTTTGTTGAAAAAGTTTTAACTTGCCTATTCACCCCCCCTCTAGGCAACTTTCAATTGGTATCAAAGCTTAATCCTCGTTCTAACGCTTAACCGCGTGAGGAAAGATCATGTCGGGGGGACTAAGAAACGAAAGTGCTTCTAATCTTGAAAAAGTTGAGGTTGCCTCGACTTCATCTTCTGTTGCAAATGTTGATCCTACGGCAATAGATCTTGCCATGAGAATCACCGAAAGGATGTTCCTCAAAATGAAGGAAGATGAGGCGAAGATCAAAATTGAAGAAGAAAATGATCGATGCAGACCAAACGATGAATCCACCTCTTCACAAGGTTCGTCTTTCAAATCCACTTCTCATATGTGCTTTATTGCTAATGGGAGTGACAGTGAAAGCAAAAGTGAGGATGAGGAGGAGCAAGAAAGTGATAGTGAAGATGAGGATGATCTTCAACAATTCTTCGCTCAGCTAAGCAAGAAAAATCAGATGAGCTTGCTTAAACTCATGAAAAGAGCGGAAGAACAAAAAGAAATGCTTCATAAGCAAGAAGACTTCCTCATCAGAAAAATCGAAGACTTAGAGAAGTTGACCAAAGAGCATGAGAAGCTAAAGTGCTCTCATGATGATTTGGTCCAAAGGTATGAAGACATTTCAATTGAGCAAATTAGAGTTGTTAATCATTCATCATATATTGCTCAATTAGAAAATAAAAATGTTATGCTCAAGAACACGATAGAAAAGTTATATATTAAAAATCTAGCTTTGCAAGAAAAACATGATATGCTTGTGTGCTCTCATAATAAATTTATGGATTCACATATCATGTTAGAAATGGCTCATGAGGTTGTGTTAACTAATTTGAAATCATACAAACCTCACATATGCACATGTACTCAAGTAGAAACTATATTATCATGTGCTAACAAATGTTGCTCTCAAGAAAGCCAATCTTCCATTGAGCTAGAAATTTCAGGAATTAGTGATATTTCTATCACACAAGAAAATAAAGAGCTCAAGGAAGAAGTTGGAAGGCTAAGAAGGAGCTTAACTCTTTTGAAGGGAAAGTGTCATGCTCAACCTTCTCAAGATAACCATGATAGTATGGTGAAAAAGCTTGAGAAGGGGACAACCGTAGCATGCACAAAACCCCTTCAAAAGAATACCAAGCTTTCCAAGAAGCACATGAGCAAGACTCAAGGTGAGAAAATTAATGCTCATATTATTTGCTCTAACAATGTACCTATGTGCTTAAACAAAGAAAGATCAAAGAGAAGCGATAGGAGGTGCTATGGATGCAAGAAGGGTCATGAAATTGGTTCATGCCCCCGCATGAAGAACCAAGACCTTGCACGATCAAGAAAGATGACCATCAAGAAGGATGAAAGCAAAAGGCAAATGCATTGCTGTAACATCCCAAAATCCCAACCCAGGTTTGAAACCCTAACCCCCCCTGATTCCCCCCCTCCTTCATTTTATTCTTCTCCCTTAACCCTACCCCTAGGTCACCCAAATCATATGCATGCACTTAAAATGATTTGAAGCACCTCACATAGACCATATTTATCACCAAGTTCATTTAGAGAAATTTTGATAAGAGAAAAAGAAACAAAAAGACACAAAACTAGAAAAGAAAAAGGAAAAGAAATGAAATAAGAAAAGGAAAAGGAAAAACCCTCTCCCCTCCCTTGGCTGGGCCGAATCCTAGCCCAGCTCGCGCGCGCCCGCTTCCCCCCTCTCTTCCGGCCCAGGCGGCCCAACCCGCGCGCCGCTCCCGCCCCCTGACCACTGGGCCCCGCCCGTCAGCACCTCACCGCTCTCTCTCTCGCGCGGACCTCTCTCAGTGGCAGCCCGACCCCACCCGTCAGCTCCTTCTCCCTCGCCCATCCCTCACCGGCGCGATCGCCGCCGAGCGCCCCTCGCCTCGTCGCCTCGCCATTAATGCTCGCCTGCCTCCGCGACAACCCCGCCACTGTGCTTGAGCCGACCTCTCACCCCCATAGCCTGCCCGAGCCGTCCTAATCGGCGTTAGCGCCATTCTCGTACCCATGGCGAGCTCGCCGGTGCTCGACGTCTCCCCCATCCCCCTCCCTCCCCCGAGCGCCTATAAAAGGGCCCGCTCGAGCCCCGTCTTCGCCACACAACACTAGCCATCCTCGCTGCCCTCCTCCCCGAGTGGTTCAAGCAAGCGCCGCCGTGCCCCTGCCTTGCTCCGGTGAGCCCCCTTCCCCTCTCTAGCGTCTCTCTGTTCAATTAAGCTATGGCCGAAGCTCCGCCATACACTCGCGATCACTAGGCACCACTTTGCCTCCCCTGTCGTGGCCGGAAACCTCACCGGCGGCTTCGCCGCCGCGGGCGCCCGCCACTGCGCCGTGGGCCGGACGCCATAGGCCCCCGCAGGCCAAATTCGCCCCACCATCGTGACCCACTCCAACCGCCCGTGCTTCGCCACCCCTTTCCCGCCAGAGGACCGTACCGACGGCGGAGAACCGCCGCGGAGCTCGCCGCCGACCGGCCCGGTCGAGCCCCTTTCCCCTCCGTTACCAGTAGCGCCGTCAGCCCCCCCTCTCTCTGGCTGGTGGGCCCGCGCTACGGCGCCGTCCCCGCCGCCGTTCCCTCGCTGCTGGGCCGTTTGGGCCGCAAAGCGCGCCCGCGCCCGCGCCCGCACGCCATGTGGGCCAAAATTCCCCCCCGACCCGGTTAGATGGAGAATCCCTTTTCTTTTTCTTTTTCCTATTTTCCTTTCTCATTTTCACATATATATTTAGATACTAATATTTTATGCACCAAAAATTGTCTAAATAAATTATTAGGGCACAAAAATAATAAAGTATAATAATTTGCACACCCCACAAAGGTCACTATGTTTGATGTATTGTTATTGTCTTGTTTAATTAGCGGAAGAGGGATCCGATCCTCCGGAACTCTTAGCTCCAGAAGAAGGGCAAGAACCCGACCCCTCCGAGATTAACCTCTTGTGCCAGGAAAGCTTCGACGAAGGCAAGTCCATCTTTCCCTTGATGCATTATTTACCTATCTCTCTCTACCACTGCCTAAGCCTGGATTATGGGATGGGAATCGAATTGCATGGTAAGCATGAGAGAGCCCGCATTAACTATTACTTCGATTAAAAGATATGGTACAAGTAAAAGGGGTATAAGTGAAATGTTTTCCAAAAGAGTGCGATGAAGGGTATTCACCCTCATCACCTGGTGAAGTTGGATGATCAGAGACTCCTTGGTTTAGGGGAGGGCCTAAGGTGTTGGCTCAGCTGGTTTAGGCGTGAGCAGAAGGATCGTCCTCTCATATAAGGACCGGTTTGTCATCTTTCATTACCTGTACTCTCAAAAGTACAACCACTCGAGGCTGTGTGGGCAGCCACTCAATCTGAACTCGTACGGTCCAACCCCAGGGTTATGAAGGCTGGGGTAGCACCGGGAGGATAAGGAGGGGGAATGTTTTGTCCGGTTTGGACATGGCGGTGGCCTGACTCCTTCCGATATAACCGTTAAGGTTCGGACGTACAAGGAAGGAAAGAGTTTCGGATTCGGGTCTCATTGGCCATGAGATCGCAGAGCCGAACTAGTGGGTAAAGTGTACCGCTTTGCGCAGAGTCTAAACCTATTCGAATAGTCCGTGTCCACTGGTATGGACGAGTCTGGTATGGTATGACAATTAGTGTTTCTACTACAACTGGGAACATGGAAATGTGTGTGTATGTTCTGAAAAGAAAGTAGTACCACGGGAGCGGGAAGCTCAGTGGTGGTTAAGCAAGTGTTACTTCTATTGTCTTGGGAAAACCCTAATCATTGAGTACTGCCTTTCTCTGAAAAAGTATGAGTGACTTCAACTCCACCATATAAAGCATGTACATTATAGGTCACTTTCGCTTTACGGGAGCCGGGTGGGCTTGCGGAATACCTAGTGTATTCACCCAGATTTATTTATGTTTTTCAGCAGCTGAAGATTTCTTTTCTGCTATGCTTGATTGATGGGGCTGTGTCTTCACCCAGTTCTGCCTGTGGCCTAGGCTATTTTATCTTCCACTGCGCTTTATGTTTTCTCGGCTCACTTTCGAGCTTGTATCCCTGGTATTGTAATAACATTATTCAGACTCTGTAACTATTTGAAGTAATGAATGTGGTTACTAGCCTCCTGGGACTAGTAATTGTATCACATTTGAGTCCCAAAGGATCGGGACGCTTCAGGTGGTATCAGAACCTATAGGACTGGCCGTAGACCACAACCCTGACCTTAAAAGTTGCCTTAACAAGAAAACACCTCTTACCTCCAAGAAACACTCTTTCCTCTTTTCCCCGATATTAATAGACCTTTCTTTTCGTCTACCAGATGGAAAACCCCTGGGTGATTAGGACTTCCTATTGCTCAGAGGAGGAAGGCTTTCCTCACCTTCTTCGAAGCTGCGCGCTGCGCTTGGGGATCCGCAAGAAGCCCAAATATGTCTGGAAGGAGTACCGTGAAAATGGAATGGAAAAATGCTCTATGGCGGTCTACTTGGGAGAAAGCCGGAACTACCCAAACCACCCTTCCTTCCAAATTACCTTCATCGGGCACCGCTTCCCAGACACTTGCCAGAGCGTTGCTCGAAAAGCCCTCAAACAACTGTGTCAAAACTATAGCCGAGAGATCTTTGAGACCCCCTCCGGTATTTCCCACACAGCAACAAAAACACCCCCACCTGGAAGAAAAGACTCCAGGCTCTGTCAGGAGGAGATCCCATAGAAGATGATCCCACTATCGTCTACATGGCCGGATACCTCCACACCCTCGACAACCACTACGATGAGCTCTCCTCCCACTGTACCCACCTAAACTCCCGAGTGGAAAGCCTAGAGCAGCAAGTAAAAGAGCTTAAGCAAGAGAAGGCATCCCTCAAGGAGAGTCTCAGCATAGTAGAAGGCGAGGAAGCCAACACCCGTGAGGCCTACCGGACCTTGAAGATAGACGTTGATAAGAAGCTAAAGACACTCGCCCCCAAAAAGAAGATCCAGAAGAAGACCGCTAACCAGGGATGCCAGACAGAGAAGAAGAAGAAGAAGGCCCCTCTAGCCCTACCTCCCCCAGAATAGATGACTGGTCCGACGAAGAAGATGTATCCCTAGCCAACCTCGATGATCTTCTCAAGGCATTTGGGGACACCTTAGACAAGGAACTCGCTAGTACCTAGAAGAACGCCCTCGTGTAGTCCCACCTGTAGTAATCTTATGCTTGTAATGTGATGGTGTAATGAATAAAATAACTTGGTTGAAAACAATTTGCATGTGCATGATAGTGACTCTCTTCCCTGGCAGATGGCTTCGGATAAAACCACGCCTACCGCCTCAGGGATTGGAGCAGGTTTCCCCCGAAGAGCCAAAGGGGAAGTCATTAGAGAAGAAAGTGAAACCCACCTCCCCGCACCTCCACCCCTACCCTTAGACCTAGCCCAAGTTCTAGCCAATCAGACCCGACTCATCGAGGTCCTCACTCGAAATCTGGAAAATCAACGGCCGAATGGTGGAAGACCGCAAGACAGAATGGGGGACTTCCTAAGACTCAAACCTCCCACGTTCGCTGGATCAAGCAACCCCCTCGATGCAGACGATTGGATGCGCACGATCAAAAGGAAACTGGAAGCCATTGGTTGCCCAGAAAATCAGCGTGTTCAACTGGCTGCCCACCAACTTTCTGGGATGGCCTTAGCCTGGTGGGACACCTTCAACGTCACCATCAGGGATGCTACCTGGGCGGAGTTTGAAGCAACTTTCTGGGAGCACCATGTGCCCCAAGGACTGGTACAGCTTAAGGAGGACGAGTTCCGAGAATTGACTCAAGACGGAAGGTCTGTCAGCGATTATGTGCACAAGTTCACGGAATTAGCCCGCTACGCGCCAGATGATGTCAATACTGAGAGCAAAAATATGGCCCGTTTCCTGAAGGGACTCAGGCCAGAACTCAAAACAATTCTGGCTAGCCAAGACTTCCTCAACTTCTCTCACCTTTCCAACAAGGCCATGCAAGTTGAAAGAGCTAAGGAGGAAGAAAAAGGACATCTCAAAAGGAAGTTCCAGGTTCTCCGGGCACAGCAGCAGGACCGTCACCAGAAGACTCGATCATTTGGGTTTCCACCCAAGGGGCCCAACTTCAGTAGACCAGCTGGACACACTCCATCACGATTCAGCCAGCAAAGTCAGAGCTCTTTCCATTCTCCCTCAGTGGCAAGCAACCAACCTCCGGCGAATGCATGTTGGCACTGCGGTGATCCAAGTCACTTCAAGAACAACTGTCCGCAGCTAAAGCCACCAGGACCCGCCTACTCCAACTCGGTGAATGGCCCCAAGAATACCTCGGCATCCGCCCCCAAGGCGCCCTCCGCCGTCAGCCAGCAGAACAAGACTCCGTACCAAGGGAGGGCACGTGTAAATCACGTCGATGCCCAGGAAGCTCAGCAGGCTCCGGGAGTAGTACTCGGTGAGTTTCTTGTTGAATTTACTCCCGCTACCGTACTTTTTGATTCTGGAGCATCCCACTCCTTCATAGCCACTAGCTTTATGGAAAAATATGGCATTCCCTCTACTCCTCTAGAGATTCCTTTGGTCACCCGAACCCCAGGGTCCGACCTCCTATGCCAGCTAAAATGCTCCCAAGTCAGAATCCTTTTAAGTGGGGTAGTTTTCCTGGCAGACTTAACCGTCTTGCCATCCAAAGGAATTGATGTAATCCTAGGGATGGATTGGCTAACTAAGCACAAAGGCATTATCAGTTGCGCAGACAAGACAGTCCTCCTCACCGACCAGCAGGGAAAGTCAGTCTCTTGCCAGGCACAGCCACCCGCCAGTGACCCAATGATGTTCAATCTAACAACGGAAAGTATATCAGTAGTAGAGGAATTCATGGACGTATTTCCAGAAGAATTGCCAGGAATGCCACCAGAAAGAGAAGTGGAGTTCTACATAGATCTGATTCCTGGAACATCACCCATCGCGAAGAGACCATACCGCATGGCTCCTACCGAGTTAGCAGAACTGAAGCTTCAAATCTCAGATCTTCAGCAAAAAGGGTACATTCGTCCCATCTCATCACCTTGGGGAGCACCAGTCTTGTTCGTCTCCAAGAAGGATGGAAGCATGAGAATGTGTATTGATTACCAGTCGTTAAATGAAGTTACCATCAAGAACAAGTACCCACTTCCTCGGATTGACGATCTCTTCGATCAGCTTCAAGGAGCCAAGTACTTCTCCAAGATAGACCTAAGATCTGGTTACCACCAATTGAGGATCAAGGAGGCAGACATCCAAAAGACTGCATTCGTCACCCGGTACGAGCAATATGAATTCACGGTAATGCCGTTCGGACTGACAAACGCACCCGCCTTTTTCATGAACCTCATGAATAAAGTGTTTATGGAAGAGCTAGATAAGTTTGTCGTAGTCTTCATCGACGACATCCTTATTTACTCTAGGAACCGTGAAGACCATAAGCGTCACCTTCGGATCGTCCTTGGAAAACTCAGAGCACACCAACTTTATGCTAAACTCAGTAAATGTGAATTCTGGTTGGAAAAGATAGCCTTCCTTGGGCATATCTTAACCGCAGAAGGGATAGAAGTGGACCCTTCCAAAGTAGAAGCAGTGTCAAAATGGAGGCAACCAACCAACGTCAGTGAAGTTCGAAGCTTCCTAGGAATGGCAGGGTATTACCGCCGCTTCATCAAAGGATTCTCCAGCATAGCAAGACCAATGACAGAACTTCTCAAGAAAGACCACAAATTTGTGTGGACCCCAAAATGTGAAGGAAGTTTCCAAATCATAAAGGAGAAACTTACAACGGCACCCGTTCTATCACTGCCAGATATTCATCAAGATTTTGTCGTCTTCTGTGATGCCTCGAGGCAAGGCTTAGGGTGTGTGCTAATGCAAAACAAGAAAGTCATTGCTTACGCATCACACCTACTCAAGCCGCACGAGCAGAATTACCCCACCCATGATTTGGAATTAGCAGCCATAGTGCATGCCTTAAAGATATGGAGACATTACCTAATCAGAAACAAATGTCACATTTTCACCGATCACAAGAGTCTGAGGTATATATTTACTCAACCTGATCTCAACCTCCGTCAGCGAAGATGGTTAGAACTAATCAAGGATTACAACCTAGAAATTCACTATCACCCCGGAAAGGCCAACATGGTAGCCGACGCCCTCAGTCGAAAGCCATTCAGAATAAAAGGGACCAACTTTCTAGAAGACTGGAAGAAAGAATCAACACAACTAAATGCATGTCTGGGAAACAACGACAGTCTCGAAGTCAAGCCAATGCTAGAAGACCTCATCGGCAAAGCTCAACGTCTAGACTCAGAGACAGCAAGGCTCGTGGAGAAAGCCCGCAAGGAACAACTCCCGGACCTCAGGACAGATGACCAAGGAGTCCTTTGGTTCAAACACCGTCTATGTGTACCAAAAGGGGAGGCCCGAGAAGTCCTACTCAAGGAAGCTCACGACTCAGCCTACTCCATTCACCCCGGAACTACCAAGATGTACCTGGACCTCAAGACCAGATACTGGTGGAAGGGGATGAAGAAAGAAATAGCTCAGTATGTGGCTCGATGTGACATCTGCCAGCGGACGAAGGCCGAACACCAAAAACCTACTGGCCTATTACAACCCCTCCCGATACCTGAATGGAAGTGGGAAGAAATAGGCATGGACTTCGTAACCGGACTGCCCCGGACGCAGAAAGGGAATGACTCCATCTGGGTAATAATAGATCGCCTCACCAAGGTAGCCCATTTCATTCCCGTGAAAACTACCTTTGGAGGAGCCACCCTTGCCCGGATTTACCTCAAGGAGATAGTCAGACTCCATGGCATCCCAAGGAAGATAGTGTCAGACAGAGGAACCCAGTTCACATCCAAATTCTGGACAAGCCTTCAGAAAGCCATGAGCACCAAGCTAGATTTCAGTACTGCTTACCACCCTCAGACAGATGGGCAGACAGAAAGGGTCAACAAAGTCCTTGAAGATCTGTTGAGAGCATGTGTGTTAGCTTTTGATAGAAGTTGGGAGTCCAGTCTACCCTACGCAGAGTTCTCTTACAACAATAGCTATCAGGCCAGCATCAAGATGTCGCCATTCAAAGCACTGTATGGACGAAAATGCCAGACCCCTCTCATGTGGTCCAACGTGGGGGAAAAAGCACTAGAGGGACCTACCTTTGTCAAAGAGGCAGAAGAGAAAGTTGCACTGATCCGCAGAAGGTTGCTTGAAGCTCAAAGTCGGCAGAAGAGTTACGCAGACAACAGGCGGAGGGAACTCCGATTTGAGGAAGGAGACTTCGTCTACCTCAAGGTTTCCCCAATGCGTGGTGTCAGGAGGTTCCAAGTCAAAGGGAAGCTAGCCCCCCGTTTTGTAGGTCCCTATCCCATCATTGGCAAGGTAGGACCCGCAGCATACCGTCTGGAACTACCAGAATCCATGTCCGACATCCACAATGTGTTCCACGTATCCCAGCTCCGCAAATGCCTGCAAGCACCAGAAAGTCACCTCGAAGAAGAGACAGTGCAGATACAGAAAGATCTTCAATATCGTGAGAAACCAGTGAAGATTCTTGATTCAGCAGTCAGAAAGACCCGCACCTCAGAAGTAAAGCTCTGTAAAGTTCAGTGGAGCAGAGAAGGAGAAGAGGAAGCCACCTGGGAGAGTGAGGACTTCTTGAGGAAGGAATACCCTTATCTTTTCCCAAATCCAGTCTAATCTCGAGGGCGAGATTCCTTTAAGTGGGGTAGGTTTGTAACATCCCAAAATCCCAACCCAGGTTTGAAACCCTAACCCCCCCCCCCTAATTCCCCCCTCCTTCATTTTATTCTTCTCCCTTAACCCGACCCCTAGGTCACCCAAATCATATGCATGCACTTAAAATGATTTGAAGCACCTCACATAGACCATATTTATCACCAAGTTCATTTAGAGAAATTTTGATAAGAGAAAAAGAAACAAAAAGACACAAAAGTAGAAAAGAAAAAGGAAAAGAAATGAAATAAGAAAAGGAAAAGGAAAAACCCTCTCCCCTCCCTCGACTGGGCCGAATCCCAGCCCAGCTCGCGCGCGCCCGCTTCCCCCCTCTCTTCCGGCCCAGGCGGCCCAACCCGCGCGCCGCTCCCGCCCCCTGACCACTTGGCCCCGCCCGTCAGCACCTCACCGCTCTCTCTCTCACGCGGACCTCTCTCACTGGCAGCCCGACCCCACCCGTCAGCTCCTTCTCCCTCGCCCATCCCTCACCGGCGCGATCGCCGCCGAGCGCCCCTCGCCTCGTCGCCTCTCCATTAATGCTCACCCGCCTCCGCGACAACCCCGCCACTGTGCTTGAGCCGACCTCTCACCCCCACAGCCTGCCCGAGTCGTCCCAATCGGCATTAGCGCCATTCCCGTACCCATGGCGAGCTCGCCAGTGCTCGCCGTCTCCCCCATCCCCCTCCCTCCCCCGAGCGCCTATAAAAGGGCCCGCTCGAGCCCCGTCTTCGCCACACAACACCAGCCATCCTCGCTGCCCTCCTCCCCGAGTGGTTCAAGCAAGCGTCGCCGTGCCCCTGCCTTGCTCCGGTGAGCCCCCTTCCCCTCTCTAGCGTCTCTCTGTTCAATTAAGCTATGGCCGAAGCTCCGCCATACACTCGCGATCACTAGGCACCACTTTGCCTCCCCTGTCGTGGCCGGAAACCTCACCGGCGGCTTCGCCGCCGCGGGCGCCCACCACTGCGCCGTGGGCTGGCCGCCATAGGCCCCCACAGGCCAAATTCGCCCCACCATCGTGACCCACTCCAACCACCCGTGCTTCGCCACCCCTTTCCCGCCAGAGGACCGGACCGACGGCGGAGAACCGCCGCGGAGCTCGCCGCCGACCGGCCCGGTCGAGCCCCTTTCCCCTCCGTTACCAGTAGCGCCGTCAGCCCCCCCTCTCTCTCTGGCTGGTGGGCCCGCACTACGGCGCCGTCCCCGCCGCCGTTCCCTCGCTGCTGGGCCGTTTGGGCCGCAAAGCGCGCCCGCGCCCGCACGCCATGTGGGCCAAAATTCCCCCCGACCCGGTTAGATGGAGAATCCCTTTTCTTTTTCTTTTTCCTATTTTCCTTTCTCATTTTCACATATATATTTAGATACTAATATTTTATGCACCAAAAATTGTCTAAATAAATTATTAGGGCACAAAAATAATAAAGTATAATAATTTGCACACCCCACAAAGGTCACTATGTTTGATGTATTGTTATTGTCTTGTTTAATTAGCGGAAGAGGGATCCGATCCTCCGGAACTCTTAGCTCCGGAAGAAGGGCAAGAACCCGACCCCTCCGAGATTAACCTCTTGTGCCAGGAAAGCTTCGACGAAGGCAAGTCCATCTTTCCCTTGATGCATTATTTACCTATCTCTCTCTACCACTGCCTAAGCCTGGATATGGGATGGGAATCAAATTGCATGGTAAGCATGAGAGAGCCCGCATTAACTATTACTTCGATTAAAAGATATGGGACAAGTAAAAGGGGTATAAGTGAAATGTTTTCCAAAAGAGTGCGATGAAGGGTATTCACCCTCATCACCTGGTGAAGTTGGATGATCAGGGACTCCCTGGTTTAGGGGAGGGCCTAAGGTGTTGGCTCAGCTGGTTTAGGCGTGAGCAGAAGGATCGTCCTCTCATATAAGGACCGGTTTGTCATCTTTCATTACCTGTACTCTCAAAAGTACAACCACTCGAGGCTGTGTGGGCAGCCACTCAATCTGAACTCGTACGGTCCAACCCCAGGGTTATGAAGGCTGGGGTAGCACCGGGAGGATAAGGAGGAGGAATGTTTTGTCCGGTTTGGACATGGCGGTGGCCTGACTCCTTCCGGTATAACCGTTAAGGTTCGGACGTACAAGGAAGGAAAGAGTTTCGGATTCGGGTCTCATTGGCCATGAGATCGCAGAGCCGGACTAGTGGGTAAAGTGTACCCCTCTGCGCAGAGTCTAAACCTATTCGAATAGTCCGTGTCCACTGGTATGGACGAGTCTGGTATGGTATGACAATTAGTGTTTCTACTACAACTGGGAACAGGGAAATGTGTGTGTATGTTCTGAAAAGAAAGTAGTACCACGGGAGCGGGAAGCTCAGTGGTGGTTAAGCAAGTGTTACTTCTATTGTCTTGGGAAAACCCTAATCATTGAGTACTGCCTTTCTCTGAAAAAGTATGAGTGACTTCAACTCCACCATATAAAGCATGTACATTATAGGTCACTTTCGCTTTACGGGAGCCGGGTGGGCTTGCGGAATACCTAGTGTATTCACCCAGATTTATTTATGTTTTTCAGCAGCTGAAGATTTCTTTTCTGCTATGCTTGATTGATGGGGCTGTGTCTTCACCCAGTTCTGCCTGTGGCCTAGGCTATTTTATCTTCCACTGCGCTTTATGTTTTCTCGGCTCACTTTCGAGCTTGTATCCCCGGTATTGTAATAACATTATTCAGACTCTGTAACTATTTGAAGTAATGAATGTGGTTACTAGCCTCCTGGGACTAGTAATTGTATCACATTTGAGTCCCAAAGGATCGGGACGCTTCAATTGCAAGGACAAGCACCGCATTTGCTACAATTGCCGTGAAAGAGGTCATCTATTCAAGGTTTGTCCAAAGGGTAAAACACCTAAGCCTAACCTATCAATACATTCAAATATACTTATGAGACCCAAATTTGACTCTTGTGCTAGAAAGGTGATGAGTTCACCACATTCTAGGACCAAGGCTATTTGGGTGCCTAAGTCCTTATTGACTAACCTTGATGGACCCATCATGAGATGGGTACCAAAATATACTTAATAAGATTTTGCAGGTACCTAGAGATGATATGAAGCTTTGGGGTGCTTAAGCAGTTTAACTCAATCCTTATCTCAAGCTATCAATCTTACATTGTCTATCCTTTAAGATTGACCCAAACATGAATTTAGTTGTTATATCACTAACTTCATATTCATCTCTAGCAAGAACTTGTGTTGTAGGGAATAAGGATTAACCTTTGTCAATCAAAATGCCTACAACTAAGGGACATCCAAAGGATGGTAAAAATTAAATCTTAGGTGCACATTGCTTTTAATTATTATATTCCTTTGTGTCTTTTGTAGCCACATAGGAAAAATGAAGCACATGAGAATGAATTTAAAATATTTTACCTTGCTTTGGAAAGAATCCAATTATA
Source organism: Zea luxurians (assembly GCA_029449295.1). Lineage (NCBI taxonomy): Eukaryota > Viridiplantae > Streptophyta > Magnoliopsida > Poales > Poaceae > Zea > Zea luxurians. Next base: position 101,207,335 of record JAOPSE010000006.1, on the reverse strand, counting down.
TGGTAGATTGCATATTTATTATTCTTATATGTGGCAATCTACATACTTTAATTGATGATAATTAATTCGTGGCATATTTCAAATGAATTATCGTATTATTGCCATGACCTAGACATAAAGAGGATTATCCCATGTTCTTAAATGAATACAGTGCTAAGTAAGAAATTCAAATTCTTAAAGCACTTATCAAAAGGGGAATTCTCTATATGACTAGAGTTGTGAGACTAATATTTCTATCTAAGTGTTTATGTAGTCTCAGAACATGAGAATGTGTTTCTCAAATGGAGTGTGACATTCAACATTCAAAGAAGATCGAACCAATACTATGTGATGTATTCATTCTCATTTAAATTGGTTTTGGGTCTTCTACATTAATCACTCACCATGCTATGAATTAAACTTGCCATGTAAACTTAATTAAATAAACATGATTTTTTCACCTTGTTTAATTTTGGTGTTATGCATGATGCTTGTAAGGGCAATTTAGTTCATATCATGAGGTTTCCTTATTTTAGTAACCTTCTTGTCATTCATATACTAGAGGTTTCTAAATAGGAAAATATTGTTTGTGTTTCTAATGCAATCTCTTTTAAGCCATTTCATGGAAATTCATAAGTAGAGATTGTGCTCTTTCATTTGGTAAAATCACAAGCATTAAAGGTTAATCTTCAAATAAAGAAAGATTAGGAATGCTCAAGGCAAAGGTATGGAACTAGTTGTTTCATTTGGTATGTGACCAATAATAGTTCCTTTCAAGTGACATTCTTTCAATTGGTAATAATCTATTTTATGGAAAGAAATGCCAATATGAAAGTTAAATTCCTTTTGGCTTAAATTTGTAAATTGGTGCATATTATTAATTCACTCATCCATGTGCATTAATTTAAAAGGAATTTAATTTATGCCTTTATGCCTCATAAATGATGATTTGTTTGCCATTCATATATAGATATCATCATTCATTAAATACTTTCTTGTACTACTAATGCCTCTTTTCAAAGTGTTTTATCGACTAGTTTTAAAAGAAAAAGAGATAACAAAGAAGGAAGTCTCCACAAATGATGAAAATAAGAATACTAAGGTGACACCACCACAGATAGTAAGATCTATCAAATTGGTATAACAAATGGTACATTCTATATGGTGGTAAGTATTCTTAGGCATAAGTTAATTCATTGCAAATTTGTCATGCCTTGACCATGATATGTAATATACTCCTCATGAGACTCTTAACTGAATTGAAAGTGCATGTGGTAAGTCATTCAAATACTTGATGCACATATCTAGTGGGAGAACATTATATATCTTGTGTCATAGAGAATAAGTTTCCCTTGAGTAAGCTATACTAAGATAATCCAAAATGGTAAATTTGTATCTCATTCATATGGATTGTAATCTTTGTTTTCTAAATAGCTACTCTTGATGCAGTTTAAAATTCCCTTATCGCTAAATCTAAAAGTGCATAAGAATTCTTTTTGTTGATATTCATCACATACATATGCACTAACATGGATATGATTTTAAACTGTAAAAGGTACAATTAGTGATCCATACTCTCTAAATTTTGGAAACCCATATTTTGATATCTTAGAATCTACTTCAATCGATATCCATATGCTTCACATTGAATTGGATCACTAAGTTGTAAATTCCATGCATAACTTGTCTTTTATGATATGAATGCTTGTGCGTCTAACCTTGATAAGCTAGGTGCACCCAAAGTCAAGGTAGGTTCATCATCAAGAAGAACAACACAACGATGTATTAAGAAAAAGAGAAAAGGCTCCTATTCTTAACTCTAGTTTTTATCTATGTGATTAAATATTGACTTGAAATCATGTAAGATGGTTGTCAAGTATATGTGGGTGCCTACACAAAGAGAAAGGCCACAATAAGGATTGTGTGGGTACTCAAGGCTCTTACTACTAATCTCAAAGGACCCAATTCAAATTGGGTACCAAGATATGAAGCTTAAACTTGTTTTGCAGGATCACTCCTTCAATGGGTCAAGTTGGGTGCTCGATAATGAATGTATAAATCATCTTTGGAGATAGTAGCTAGGGTGGTAACAACTGAATCTCAAGTGCATATTATTTTCAAATCTTATCTTTTTGTGACTTGTGTAGCCACTAAGGAAAAAGAAGCACTTGAGGATATACATCAGTTGTTGATTATGAAATAAAGGTCCAACTAGAAGATGAATGGATATTATCATATGGTCAACAATCCAAAATTATGTGACGTATTCTCTATCTAGTTAATTTGGATTTGATTCTTCTATATTAGACACTCACCATAATATGGATTAAGTCATCCCTTTAGACTTCATTGAATAACCATGCATATTATCCATGTCATTCAAAATATATTGTGCATGAGGGTTCAAGGAAATTTAGTCCATATTATGGTGTTTCTCTATTTTAGCAATATGCTTGTCTTCCATATATAAAGGGTTGCTAAATAAGAAACTAGTGCTTGTGCTACTAATGCCATCTCTTGTGTTGAGTTTATCCATAGAAAATCTATGTTAAGAGATGGTGCTTGTTTTAAATTGGATAAATCACAAGCTTAAAGGATATTATTCAACTAAAGTAAGAAGAAGTTGATAAGAGGCCAAGGTATGAAAACTTCCTCTCCTTCAGTTGTTTTAGTATTCTATCCTTAGTGGGATGTACCATAGTATAGGTTAAATTCCTCGCAATATAAAATGTTCAATAGTGCATATAACTTTGTCATCAACTATATGTGTGCACTTATTTAAAGGAATCTAGTCTATCCTTTTGGGTTTCAATAATGATGATTCATTTGCCATCCGTATATAAGGATCATCATTTGTGAAACCCTCCCTTGTGTTTCTAATGCTCTCTTTTCTAAGTGTCTCAATAAGGTCCTTCCAAGTGCTTTCAAGATAGATTCAAATTCTACGGATATAAGAGTCTTGGTTGTTTCAATCATTGAGTTTCAATGGGTCTCATATCAAGTATGATTGAACCAAGCCAAGATGAATGAAGTTCAAGATCGCCTGGTTGGATGAAATCATAAAGAGAAAAGAAATCATAGTGATTCAAGAAGGGAGTTACACTTTTTGTCAACCAAATAATGAAGATGTAGTGACATATTTATATGATATCCTTCATTATGAGGTTTGAGGTTCATATTAGCATGCTTTACCCTTCAGGATTTCAGTTGATATACTTTCAGTTCTTAAACTTTCAATTGGTTTAATTTTCATCATCTATGTAAAGCATGTTATGTTAAACCAAGATATAGTGCAAACATCTCCTTTAACCTCGTATTGTTAATGTGCATAAGTGTACTTTGTGTACTCTTGCGTGCACAAATTGAGGAAGAGTTTAGCCTATATCTTGTGAGGCTAATGATTTCTTCAAGTTCATGTTTTGTAGTCTCACACCTTGGAGAATATCAAATGAGGATGAGTGGTTCCAAGGAAATGATCAAAAATTTACCACATGTCACCCCATGGATTAGTTCTATTGGGGAACGATATGTGTTCTCTAGCATAAATTCAATTGTTTCAAATATATTATGCCTTGACCAAAATATATGATGAACTCCTCTAAGAATCTTAATTGAATCAAGTGCATGTTACAAGTAATTCGAGTACTTGATGCATACATTTAGGGGGGGGCTCATTCTATATCTTGTGTCCTTAAAGACTAACATTTTCTTTTAGTGAATTTGTGTAGTTCTTTGAAGAGAATGAGTTTCTCTTGATCGTTTAAAGAGGATAAGTTTCTCTTTGAATGTCAAGCCTATCAAAAGCTAAGATAGAAATTCATGATTATAATGAAGACCATATGGCATGGAACAAAGGTGTGTCACTCCATGAACTATTGTATTACATTTGTGTATCTAGGCTCTTACAAGTTAGTGTATGCATGTATATGCAATATCTTAAGTCACATCATAAGGTTGCACTTGAATCTTGGCTTAAAATATTGCATATCATGTCTATTAGTATACCGTTTGATTATGAGTAATTCCTTAAATTGGTGCAATTTCATATTTTCATACTTTATTTGTACCAAGGTTCAAATTGTAGAACTTAATCCCCTGGCCTCACAAGTCCAAGTGCATAAGCTAAACAAGTATTCATCACTTGTATGCACACATTTAGGGGGAGAATGGTCTATAATTTGAATCTTTGAGACTAACTTCATTTTCAAGTCTATTATGTGTGTAGTCTCAAATTAGAAAGGAACCTTCTGGCAAAGACAATCGCTTCCACTGCAAATTTGATGGGTATCAAAGATTCTTTGTTCCAATAAATGTATCTTTTATACATTTCATAAGGGAATGAGTTTCTCTTTTATATGCTACTCCAACATCATCTAAAATTGGTAAACATGTATCACATCCTTTTGGATTGCAAATGTCTAAAGTAGCATAGCTTATAAATTCTCCTTTCTAGAACTTAATTGATTAAATAGTGCACATGTTCCTTATGTTGTATAATTATATATGTGTGCAATAAAACTTGATGAGAACTTAATGTAATATGAAATTAGTGATATGCTTATCTATCAAATTGTATCAATTGGTGTTTTTCAATTGATATTTTTCATACATGATCACTAGTTGTATAATCCACACTTGTGCAATTTTCATGTTGCCTCTTGTTATGATAAGAAAATGCTAGGTGACATCTAGACTCCAGGTATCAAGCGTCACCTTCGATTTAGTATGACAATCTTCATTTAATATCTTGGACCTATGTCACAACTATACCAACAAGAGCTTGCAAATGAATTGTAAATCCAACACAAGTTTGGAACTCCCCTTGAAAAGGTAAAAATGCAAAGGTACATCACTTCATGTCACTTCTTAATTACCTTTGTGCCATCTAAGGACCCTTTTCATAATAGTGTGTTCCCATCTTGCTTAATCATAATTTCTACCCTTTATATCCTTTTTGGAGATTTATGACAAAGGGGGAGAAATTTTGCATTAAAGCTTACCTTTAGTCTTATGTAACTAAGTGTTAGAAGACTTTTAAGAAGGGGAGATATAATTAACAAAAAGGGGGAATCATAAGAAAAACATAAGATGTAGAAAATTGATGAGTGCATACTATGTCATGAGCATCACGTTTATTTTATGACACACTGCACCTCATGAATAGTATAATATAAGTTGTCTCCATACTTTGACCCAAATATGTGCTTTTGGCATTTGAGTACAAAAGTGTTATTTTCTGAAATGCACATATTTAGGGGGAGGAAACTATATCATAGGATTCAAAATCTTATCTATCAAATCTTATGTAAGCTTTAAATGTGTTGTCATCAATCACCAAAAAGGGGGAGATTGAAAGTACATTCATCCCTTTTGTGAGTTTTGGTGATTTGGATAACAACACATTTAAAGGTCTAACGAGTTTGCTAAGTGTTGAACAGGAAATTCAGTATGATGAACATACTTGAATAGTGTATAATGATCAGTGAACGAAGGTTCAACACGAGGTTAAATAACCAATGAGACAATGCAAATGGATATTATATGATCTCTATATTGGTTTGAATATATGGACAAGACCCGAGAAATCACTACATACATATGATTAAAATAGAGGATGAAGTGATTAAGAGGATAGGTCAAGCCAAAGTGAACAAGATATGAGGAATCATGAATTGGCTTGACCATATTACTATTAGTCCATATATGCTTCTATGAGAATCAAACTAGAGCTTGATTGATATTAACGGTTATATCTAGAAGACATTCAAGCAAGGTTCACAATATTGAAGAAATGATTCTCTTTATGGATGATCAATATGATGTGACTCAAGAATGGCTTGATAGGGTGAAGATAGAAAGGAAACGGCTTCGAGGAACTAAGCGAAGGTGAAGGCCAAGCGACGGCTTGTGGACCGAGGTACCATGGCTAAGGTGAAGAAGATAGTACTTGCACTAAGTCGATGAACTAATCAGCTATGAAGAGTTATAACATGTTGATGCATCAGTACAGTGACTTGAAGCCATGATTTGAACTCACATATGGTGATATGGTACAAGTCACATGGTTTGATTTATGTTTGCTTCAAAAGGTGACACAAAGATGTTTGTGATCTTATGAAGCAACGCCATGGAGAAATCACACATGAGACACCAATGACTCAAGGAGTTTACTTAATTATATTTTATTTAACTTGAGTATAGGAATCGTCATACTATAAAGAGGGATCCAAAAAGAAGGTAGGTGTTTGCCAAAGCTCAAGCCTCTATATTCAAAAGCTATTTTTTGAAAACCAAAAATCTCTTTAAAATTCTATGGTTGACCGTGGTTAGGTTTGAGAAACCTAGAGTGTTCTTGTTGAAAAGCAGCTGAACTTCTTAAACTACAGCTGAGCTTTTCAGCTGAGCTGAACTTCAGCTGAGCTGAGCTTCTTCAGCTGCAGCTGAGCTTTTCAGTTCAGCTGAACTTCAGCTGAGTTGAGCTTTCTCAACTCCAGCTGAACTTCAACTTCAACCGGGGTCCAGGGCAAGTTCAACCGGGGTCCAGAGAGGTTCAACTGGGGTCCAGGGCAAGTTCAACCGGGGTCCAGAGAGGTTCAACCGGTGTCCAGGGAAAGTTCAGCCAGGGTATTTTTCCCGGACCTCACTGGTCAAAACTGGTTGAACCGGTCCTAGGGGAGGTTCAACCGGTGTCAGGGTCACCTGACCGGTCTGACCTCCTGACTGGCAGACTGACTGCCAATGTGACCCCCAGGCGGTTGAACCGGCCCTAGGGGCGGTTCAACCGGTGTCAGGACATGTTTTTGCAGTCTGACCTGCAGTCTGCCAGTCTGACTGGCAGACTGTCTGTCAGCCTACCCCAGGCGGTTGAACCGGTCTTAGGGGCGGTTCAATCGGTCTTGGTCGACTTGACCAGTCTGCAGGTCAGTCTGCCAGTTAGTCTGATAGTCAGACTGGCAGACAGTCTGCCTGACCTGCCAGGGGCGGTTCAACCGCCCTAGGGGCGGTTCAACCGGTCTCAGACAGAAAAATCTTCCCAACGGCTAGTTTTGAGCTCCACCTATATATACTCACTCCTACCTCTCTCCCCATACACAAGAGCACAACCCAAACCCCATTTCTAACTTGAAGAACACCTCCCACTCTCTCTCACACACCTCTTGCCTCTCCCATTTCAAATCTTTGGAGAGAAATCTTTGAGTGAGTTTGAGAGCTGCGGTTTTTGTGATTCATCTCCAAATCTCTCTTGTTCTTCTTCATTCGAGCTTTGGTACTACATCGAGTTCTTTGTGGATTCATTACTCTTGGAGCTTCTAGCTCCTAGACGACTAGGTGTCTCTTGTTAGTCTCCAAATCTTGTGGAAGACCACAAGAAAGTTTGTATTACCCGCTCGTTTGAGCAAAGATTAGTGTGTGAGCTTGACCTTTGTGGTCGACAAAGGGAGGATTAGGGTTGAAAGAGACCCGGCTCTTTGTGGGCGCCTCAACGAGGAAGTAGGGCACCTTGGTGGTGTGACCGAACCTCGGGATAAATCTTGTGTCTCTTGTGTTCTTATTCATTGTGCTTATTCGTGTTCTTCGTTCTCTCACCATTCCGTGAAAGATTTGTTTATATCTTTTCGGTGTGTGGATTTTGAGAAGTGCCCTTCTCGGATCTACTACTTTGAACCCTGTGGATCATTTATAACATCTCATTTCCAAAGTTAACTGGGTGAATTTCGAGATCAATTCAGTTTTACCCAGTTTGCTTCTAGTTTTTGTTGAAAAAGTTTTAACTTGCCTATTCACCCCCCTCTAGGCAACTTTCAGTATACAATAGTTCCATAAACTTCAGCTGAGTTATGTGCGTATAATATGGCAATGACGGTAGACGTTTCTTATGTTATGTCAATGACAACCTAGGGAACAGTGATGTCTAAACTGAAAAAATGTACCCTATGCGTTTTAACTTCATGTGTGTTTTCTTCATTTGATTCTGCTAATTTTTTTCACAATTTTATGTTGTTAACACATCGTGTTATGCTTATTTTGTCACAAGTTTATGCTATAAACATCACTGTGTTATGCTGGAAACATCACTTTGTACATTTATAGGCTTTAGGTATCTGTATGTGGTATAAACAACACCGTGTTATGCATATTTTTGCATAAATTTATGCTATAAACGTCAACATGTTATGCTATAAACAGCTCTCTGTACATTCATAAGTTCTACATATCTGTATAATGCTTAATTGCTTATGATACCTTTCACCTACTGTCGGGTACCGTAATTAGGGGTACCCCCAACACTCCTAAACACGGCTGGTAAGCACCCTCAGCACAAACCGCAAAGACTGATGGGCACGATTCAGGACAAGGCCTCGTCTACCAAGGGACGCAACCTCGCCTCGCCCGAGCCCGGCCTCGGACGGGAACAACAGTCCCGGACGAATTCACGCCTCGCCCGAGGGCCTCCTCAGGCAGTGGGCACACCCTCAGCTCACCCGAAGCCCAGCTCGGGCAGGCTTCATCGTGAAGCAACCTTGGCCAATTCGCCTTATCAACCGACTATATCGCAGGCGCATTCAATGCGAAGATCGCCTGGCACCTTATCCTGACACGCGCGCCGTAGTCGGCAAGGTCGAAGTGACCGCAGTCACTTCACCCTTTCACTGACCGATCTGACAGGAAAACAGCGCCGCTCGCCCCGCTCCGACTGCTGTGTCGACCACCCGGGCAAGGCTGACAACAGCCAAGTTCAGTCTCGGGCGCAACAGGAAGCTCCGCCTCGCCCGACCTTAGGCCTCGACCTCGGGAGGAGGTCTCCGCCTCGCCCGACCCCAGGACTCGGCCTTAGCCTCGGCCTTGGGAGGAATCACATCCTCGCCCGACCCCGGCCTCGGCCTCGGGAGAAGTCTCCGCCTCGCCCGACCTTGGGCTCGAACCGACCGCGCCATAGGGGATACATCATTACCCTACCCCTAGCTAGCTCAGGCTACGAGGGAACAAGACCGGCGTCCCATCTGGCTCGTCCCAGTAACAGGTAATGATGGTTCCCCGCGTGCGTCCAGGACGTCGGTGGTTCTTAGCTCCCTACAGAAGCAAGGAGACGTCAGCAGGATCCCAGCCGCACCGCCAGCTGTGCTTCTACAGGGCTCAGGCACTTCTCCGACGACCACGTTATCGCGTGCGCAGGGCTTAAGCACTTCTCTGACAGCCACGTTGGCATGTACACAGGGCTCAGGCACTTCTCCGATGGCCACGTTGGCATGTACACAGGGCTCATGCACTTCTCTGCCAGACACGTTAGCACATAGCTATACCCCCCATTGTACATCTGGACCCTCTCCTTGCATCTATAAAAGGGAGGTCCAGGGCCTTCCTATGGGGGGAGGGTCACGCGGGGGACGAGCAGACGAACAGGCTCTCTCTCTCGCGACGCTTGTAACCCCTACTACGAGCACCCCCGGTGCGAGATAATACAAGCCGCATTCCCCCCTGGTGTTCCATCTTGCGCCAACCCATCTGGGCAGGGACACACAGCGATAAATTCACTGGTTGGCTCGGTTGAGGGTCCCCCGGGGTCCGAAATGCCGACACCTACGTTTATGATATTATGAGTACATATTTATGATGTTGTATGTGCCTTGCAAATATAACATACGATTCACAATTACATCCAGAATTTCATTTTTAACTTATATTTCCAGCATATTGTATGTCGTTCATTCATTTGCATCACTAGTTACAACGGAAACAAACCCATTGTCTCATAAATCTTTTGGTATTCTACTCTCTACCAGATGAATCATCATCTCCGACGTACTGAAAGGGAAATGTGCCCTTGGGCCATTTCTAAGTATTTTGGTGATTGAGTGCCAACGCAAGTGCTTTTGTGTTGATCTATGCAATGTGGTGGACAAAGTGCAAATCATGTCAAAAGGTATGTTTCTAGACTTAGTACATTGTTTTATGGACTAATGTATTGTGTCTAAGTGCTAGAAACAGGAAAGATTGAATTGGAAGTGAGATGGCTCTGTTTAGCCAAAGTCAGCTCGGTCTGGGTGCACCGGACAGTGTCCGGTGGTGCACCGGACAGTGTCCGGTGCGCCAGACTGGCTCAGGCGAACTTGACGCTCTCGGGAATAAATTAACGGCGTACGGCTATAATTCACCGGACTGTCCGGTGTGCACCGGACTGTCCGGTGAGCCAACGGTCGGCTACGCGATCTGCGCAAGACATGTGGGCGAGCCAACGGTCGGGAGAGGGCACCGGACTGTCCGGTGTGCACCGGACAGTGTCCCGTGCGCCAACGGCTCCAAGGCTGCCAACGGACGGCTTCGCCAAATAAGGAAGGAAATCCGCACCGGACAGTGTCTGGTGGTGCACCGGACTGTCCGGTGCGCCAGGCGACAGAAGGCAAGAATTGCCTTCCCGGATTGTTCTCAACGGCTCCTAGCTGCCTTGGGGCTATAAAAGGGACCCCTAGGTGCATGAAGGAGAATACCAAGCATTCCTTGAGCACTCTTGATCACTCACACTCCATTCTTGCGCACTTGTTCGACATTCTAGTGATTTGAGCTCCGTTCTAGTGTGCTAGTCTTTTGAGCTTAAGTCTGGGTCTTGTGTGTGCGTATTTGCTGTGATCTTTGTGTCTTGTGTGAGTTGCTAATCCCTCCCTTACTCCGTGCTTCTTTGTGAACATCTTTGTAAGGGCAAGAGACTCCAAGTTGTGGAGATTCCTCGCGAACGGGATTAAGAAAAGCAAAGCAAAACACCGTGGTATTCAAGTGGGTCTTTGGACCGCTTGAGAGGGGTTGATTGCAACCCTCGTCCGTTGGGACGCCACAACGTGGAGTAGGCAAGCGTTGGTCTTGGCCGAACCACAGGATAACCACTGTGCCATCTTTGTGATTGATATCTTCATGGTTATTGTGTTTTGTTGAGACTCCTCTCTAGCCACTTGGCAATTATTGTGCTAACGCCTAACCAAGTTTTTGTGGCTTAAGTTTAAAGTTTCACAGGATCACCTATTCACCCCCCTCTAGGTACTCTCAATTGGTATCAGAGCCGTTCTCTTCAAGAAAGGGACTAACCGCCCGAAGAGATGGATCCTAAGGGGAAGGGAATCGTGATCAATAATAAGGAGAAGGAGTCCTTCATCAACGAGCCCAAGGATGACAAGCCTACTGACTCGAGCTCGGGCCACAAACGCAAAGATGGGAAGAAGAAGAAGACAAGGCGCATCAAGGAGATCGTCTACTAAGACGACAGCGATGAATCCACTTCTTCCCAAAAGGACAACGACGACAACGACTACGACAAAAGAAAGACGGTTAATTCAAACTTTTCTTTTGACTACTCTCGTATTCCGCAAAGTACAAATGCTCATTTGCTCTCCATTCCACTTGGCAAACCTCCTCACTTTGATGGAGAGGACTACGGATTTTGGAGCCACAAAATGCGTAGTCACCTGTTCTCTCTCCATCCGAGCATATGGGAGATTGTGGAAACTGGAATGAAATTTGATAGCTCGGATAGTCCTATGTTTATAAATGAACAGATTCATAGAAATGCACAAGCTACTACTGTGTTGTTAGCCTCTTTGTGCAGGAACGAGTATCATAAGGTGAGCGGCTTGGACAATGCCAAGCAGATCTGGGACACCCTCAAGATCTCTCATGAGGGGAACGACGTCACCTTACTCACCAAGATGGAGTTGGTGGAGGGAGAGCTTGGAAGGTTCACGATGATAAGGGGCGAGGAGCCAACCCAAACATACAACCGGCTCAAGACCCTTATCAACAAAATAAGGATCTACGGAAGCACGCGATGGACAGACCACGACGTCGTCCGCCTAATGCTAAGGTCCTTTACTGTACTTGATCCACATTTGGTGAACAATATTCGTGAAAATCCTAGGTACACCAAGATGTCGCCCGAAGAAGTCCTTGGAAAATTCGTAAGCGGGCGAATGATGATCAAGGAGGCGAGGTACGTGGACGACGCATTGAACGGTCCAATCCATGAGCCTCAACCCATTGCTCTCAAGGCAACGAGGAGCAAGGAGGCGCTACCTAGCAAGGTGGCGCAAGTTGAGGCGGCCGGGCTCAATGATGAAGAGATGGCCCTCATCATCAAGTGCTTCAAGATAGCGCTAAAGGGTCGCAAGGGACAGCCAAGCAAGACCAAAACAAAGGGGAAGCGCTCATGCTTCAAATGTGGTAAGATTGGTCATTTTATTGCTAACTGTCCCGATAATGAAAGTGACTAGGAACAAGGGAGCAAGAGGGAGAAAAAGAAGGCATACAAGAAGGCTAAGGGCGAGGCACACCTTGGCAAGGAGTGGGACTCAGATTGTTTGTCATCCGACTCTGAAAATGAAGGACTCGCCGCCACTGCCTTCAACAAGTCATCCCTCTTCCCCAACGAGCGTCACACATGCCTCATGGCAAGGGAGAAGAAGGTATGTACTCGAGACAGTACTACTTATGATTCTTCTAGTGATGATGAGTCTAGTGATGAAGAAATAGATTACTCTAGTTTGTTCAAAGGATTGGATAGAACTAAAATAGATAAGATCAATGAATTGATTGATGCCTTGAATGAAAAGGATAGACTCTTAGAGAAACAAGAAGACCTTTTATATGAAGAGCATGATAAATTTGTTAGTGCACAAAATTCACTTGCTCTAGAAGTTAAAAGAAATGAAATGCTTTCTAGTGAATTGTCTACCTGTCATGACTCTATCTCTAGCTTAAAGAGAATTAACAATGATTTAAATGCTAAACTAGAAGTAGCTAATAAATCAACATCTTGTGTAGAACATGTTGTGGTTTGCACTAGGTGTAAAGATTTTAATATTGATGCTTGTAGTGAACACCTAGTTTCAATTTCTAAATTGAATGATGAAGTAGCTAGTCTTAATGCCCAACTTAAGACTAGCAAAAGCGAATTTGATAAGTTAAAATTTGCAAGGGATGCCTACACGATTGGTAGACACCCCTCAATTAAGGATGGACTTGGTTTCAAGAGGAAAGCCAAGAACTTAACAAGCCATAAGGCTCCCATCCCCGCCAAGGAGAAAGGGAAGGCCCCTATGGCTAGTAGTGTGCAAAAGAACCATGCTTTCATGTATCATGGTAGGAGACATTCTAAGAATGCCTTAAGAAGTTATGACGCTTTTGACTTTCATGCTATGACTGCTTCTAGTTCCCATGTTATGCATGATAGAAATGTTGCTAGGAGAAATGTTGTTCATAATATGCATAGGAGAAATGTTGTTAATGTTCCTAGGAAAGTTAATGAACTTTCTACAATATACCATGCTTTAAATGCTTCCTTTGCTATTTGTAGAAAGGATAGGAAGATAGTTGCTAGAAAATTAGGGGCAAAATGCAAGGGAGACAAAACTTGCATTTGGGTCCCTAAGACAATTGTGACTAACCTTGTAGGACCCAACAAGAGTTGGGTACCTAAGACCCAAGCCTAAATTTGCCTTGCAGGTTTATGCATCCGGGGGTTCAAGCTGGATTATCGACAGCGGATGCACAAACCATATGACGGGGGAGAAGAAGATGTTCACCTCCTACGTCAAAAACAAGGATTCCCAAGATTCAATAATATTCGGTGATGGGAATCAAGGCAAGGTAAAAGGGTTAGGTAAAATTGCTATTTCATCCGAGCACTCTATATCTAATGTGTTTTTAGTTGAGTCTCTTGGATATAATTTGTTATCTGTTAGTCAATTATGCAATATGGGATATAATTGTCTATTCACAAATGTAGATGTGTCTGTCTTTAGAAGAAGTGATGGTTCACTAGCTTTTAAGGGTGTATTAGACGACAAACTTTACTTAGTTGATTTTGCAAAAGAGGAGGCCGGTCTAGATGCATGCTTAATTGCTAAGACTAGCATGGGCTGGCTGTGGCATCGCCGCTTAGCACATGTGGGGATGAAGAACCTTCACAAGCTTCTAAAGGGAGAACACGTGATAGGTTTAACTAATGTGCAATTCGAAAAAGATAGACCTTGTGCAGCTTGTAAAGCAGGCAAACAGGTGGGAAGCTCTCATCACACCAAAAATGTGATGACCACATCAAGACCTTTGGAGATGCTTCACATGGACCTCTTCGGACCCGTCGCCTATCTAAGTATAGGAGGAAGTAAGTATGGTCTTGTTATAGTTGATGACTTTTCCCGCTTCACTTGGGTATTCTTTTTGCAGGATAAATCTGAAACCCAAGGGACCCTCAAGCGCTTCCTAAGGAGAGCTCAAAACGAGTTTGAGCTCAAGGTGAAAAAGATAAGGAGCGACAATGGGTCCGAGTTCAAGAACCTTCAAGTGGAGGAGTACCTTGAGGAGGAAGGGATCAAGCATGAGTTCTCCGCTCCCTACACACCACAACAAAATGGTGTGGTAGAGAGGAAGAACAGGACGCTTATAGACATGGCGAGGACAATGCTTGGAGAGTTCAAGACCCCGGAGCGCTTTTGGTCGGAAGCCGTGAACACGGCTTGCCACGCCATCAACAGGGTCTACCTTCATCGCCTCCTCAAGAAGACGTCGTATGAGCTACTAACCGGTAACAAACCCAATGTTTCGTATTTTCGAGTTTTTGGGAGTAAATGCTACATTCTAGTGAAGAAGGGTAGGAATTCCAAATTTGCTCCCAAAGCCGTAGAAGGGTTTTTGTTAGGTTATGACTCAAATACAAAGGCGTATAGAGTCTTCAACAAATCATCGGGTTTGGTTGAAGTCTCTAGCGACATTGTATTTGATGAGACTAATGGCTCTCCAAGAGAGCAAGCTGTTGATTTTGATGATGTAGATGAAGAAGAAGTTCCAACGACCGCAATACGCACCATGGCGATTGGAGATGTGCGGCCACGGGAACAAGATGAGCAAGATCAACCTTCTTCCTCAACAATGGTGCAAACCCCAACTCAAGATGATGAACAGGAGGCATGTGATCAAGGGGGAGCACAAGATGATCATGTAATGGAGGAAGAAGCACAACCGGCACCTCCAACCCAAGTTCGAGCAATGATTCAAAGGGATCATCCCGTCGACCAAATTTTGGGTGATATTAGCAAGGGAGTAACTACTCGATCTCGATTAGTTAATTTTTGTGAGCATTACTCTTTTGTCTTTTCTATTAAGCCTTTCAGGGTAGAAGAGGCCTTGCTAGATCCGGACTGGGTGTTGGCCATGCAGGAGGAGCTCAACAACTTCAAAAGAAATGAAGTTTGGACACTGGTGCCTCGTCCCAAGCAAAATGTTGTGGGAACCAAGTGGGTGTTTCGCAACAAACAAGACGAGCACGGGGTGGTGACGAGGAACAAGGCTCGACTTGTGGCAAAAGGTTATGCCCAAGTCGCAGGTTTGGACTTCGAGGAGACTTTTGCTCCTGTGGCTAGGCTAGAGTCCATTCGTATTTTGCTAGCATATGCCACTCACCATTCTTTCAGGTTGTTCCAAATGGATGTGAAGAGCGCTTTCCTCAACGAGCCAATCAAGGAGGAGGTGTACGTGGAGCAACCCCCTGGCTTCGAGGATGAACGGTACCCCGACCACGTGTGTAAGCTCTCTAAGGCGCTCTATGGACTTAAGCAAGCCCCAAGAGCATGGTATGAATGCCTTATAGACTTTTTAATTGCTAATGCTTTCAAGCTTGGGAAAGCCGATCCAACTCTTTTTACTAAGACTTGTGATGGTGATCTTTTTGTGTGCCAAATTTATGTCGATGACATAATATTTGGTTCTACTAACCAAAAGTCTTGTGAAGAGTTTAGCAGGGTGATGACTCAGAAATTCGAGATGTCGATGATGGGCGAGTTAAGCTACTTCCTTGGGTTCCAAGTGAGGAAACTCAAGGATGGAACCTTCATCTCCCAAACGAAGTACACACAAGATTTGATCAAGAGGTTTGGGATGAAGGATGCCAAGCCCGCAAAGACTCCGATGGGAACCGACGGACACACCGACCTCAACAAAGGAGGTAAGTCCATTGATCAAAAAGCATACCGGTCTATGATAGGATCTTTACTTTATTTATGTGCTAGTAGACCGGATATTATGCTTAGCGTATGCATGTGTGCTAGATTTCAATTCAATCCTAGGGAGTGTCACTTAGTGGCTGTGAAGCGAATTCTTAGATATTTAGTCGCTACGCCTTGTTTCGGGATCTGGTATCCAAAGGGGTCTACCTTTGACTTGATTGGATATTCAGACTCCGACTATGCTGGATGTAAGGTCGATAGGAAGAGTACATCGGGGACGTGCCAATTCTTAGGAAGGTCCCTGGTGTCATGGAGTTCTAAGAAACAAACCTTCGTTGCCCTATCTACCGCTGAGGCCGAGTACGTTGCCGCAGGACAGTGTTGCACGCAACTACTTTGGATGAGGCAAACCCTCAGGGACTTTGGCTACAATTTGAGCAAAGTCCCACTCCTATGTGATAATGAGAGTGCTATCCGCATGGTGGATAATCCTGTTGAACACAGCCGCACAAAGCACATAGACATCCGACATCACTTCTTGAGAGACCACCAGCAAAAGGGAGATATCGAAGTGTTTCATGTTAGCTCCGAGAACCAGCTAGCCGATATCTTTACCAAGCCTTTAGATGAGCAGACCTTTTGCAAGTTGCGTAGTGAGCTAAATGTCTTAGATTCGCGGAACTTGGATTGATTTATAGCATACATGTGTTTATGCCTTTGATCATGTTCCTTTTGCATTGTGTTGTTTATTTATGGTGCTCAAGTTGTACATGCACTCCTCGGACCTCACAAGTTCATTGCAAAGTGATGCACATATTTAGGGGGAGATGTGTTACAACTTGACCCTTTGAGACTAACCATGTGCTTGAGTTTGCTTGATATAGTCTCTAAGGAGGATTGAAAGGGAAAAGGTGGACTTGGACCATGCAAGACTTCCACTGCACTCCGATGAGAGGGTAACTTATTCCAAGTTCATCTTTATGATCTTATTGCCTTTTACTCTTAGTTGAAGATTTTGGTGAGGCAATGGGGTTAAAGGGCCAAGATTGATCCCGTTTTGGTGCTTGATGCCAAAGGGGGAGAAAATAAAGGCCAAAGCAATAAATGGATCAGCTACCACTTGAGACATTTTGAAAATAGTAGAATAGAGCTTTTGGTTTGTCAAAACTCTTCTATTGTCTCTTTTGTCAAAAGTTGGCCTCTTGTGGGGAGAAGTGTTGATTATGGGAAAAAGGGGGAGTTTTTGAAATCCTTGATCAATTTCTTTTGGAATACTTCTCTTTATGTCTCTACAAGTGAATTTGACTTAGAGATAGGAAATTGAGTTTGATTTGCAAAAACAAACCAAGTGGTGGCAAAGAATGATCCATATATGCCAAATATGAATCAAACTATAGTGAGTTTTCATTGATATTGCACTTGTTCTAGTTGCTTTATGTTGTGTTGGCATAAATCACCAAAAAGGGGGAGATTGAAAGAGAAATGTGCCCTTGGGCCATTTCTAAGTATTTTGGTGATTGAGTGCCAACGCAAGTGCTTTTGTGTTGATCTATGCAATGTGGTGGACAAAGTGCAAATCATGTCAAAAGGTATGTTTCTAGACTTAGTACATTGTTTTATGGACTAATGTATTGTGTCTAAGTGCTGGAAACAGGAAAGATTGAATTGGAAGTGAGATGGCTCTGTTCAGCCAAAGTCAGCTCGGTCTGGGTGCACCGGACAGTGTCCGGTGCGCCAGACTGGCTCAGGCGAACTTGACGCTCTTGGGAATAAATTAACGGTGTACGGCTATAATTCACAGGACTGTCCGGTGTGCACCAGACTGTCCGGTGAGCCAACGGTCGGCCGGGCCAACGGTCGGCTGCGCGATCTGCGCGAGACACGTGGCCGAGCCAATGGTCGGGAGAGGGCACCGGACTGTCCGGTGTGCACCGGACAGTGTCCGGTGCGCCAACGGCTCCAAGGCTGCCAACGGTCGGCTTCGCCATATAAGGAAGGAAATCCGCACCGGACTGTCCGGTGCGCCAGGCGACAGAAGGCAAGAATTGCCTTCCCGGATTGTTCTCAACGGCTCCTAGCTGCCTTGGGGCTATAAAAGGGACCCCTAGGCGCATGAAGGAGAATACCAAGCATTCCTTGAGCACTCTTGATCACTCACACTCCATTCTTGCGCACTTGTTCAACATTCTAGTGATTTGAGCTCCGTTCTAGTGTGCTAGTCTTTTGAGCTTAAGTCTGGGTCTTGTGTGTGCGTATTTGCTGTGATCTTTGTGTCTTGTGTGAGTTGCTAATCCCTCCCTTACTCCGTGCTTCTTTGTGAACATCTTTGTAAGGGCGAGAGACTCCAAGTTGTGGAGATTCCTCGCGAACGGGATTAAGAAAAGCAAAGCAAAACACCGTGATATTCAAGTGGGTCTTTGGACCGCTTGAGAGGGGTTGATTGCAACCCTCGTCCGTTGGGACGCCACAACGTGGAGTAGGCAAGCGTTGGTCTTGGTCGAACCACGGGATAACCACTGTGCCATCTCTGTGACTGATATCTTCGTGGTTATTGTGTTTTGTTGAGACTCCTCTCTAGCCACTTGGCAATTATTGTGCTAACGCCTAACCAAGTTTTTGTGGCTTAAGTTTAAAGTTTTACAGGATCACCTATTCACCCCCCCCCTCTAGGTACTCTCACATACACCGTTCATTTTTTTGACGTTGATGCCTCATTCCACTGTGGCGCTGCACCTCTGATTTTGTTCCTTGAACCAGGAGGTCGTCCTCTCTTGCGTCCAGCTAGGTTAGCCAATCGAACCCTATTATCCTCCACAGTTAAACACATACGACTTTTGTGACCATCAGCGATGCCACATTTTTGGCACTTCCTGCTCATCTTCTTAGCTCCTTTCGCACCTAATTTAAGAACTTGTTGCTCACTACTTTTGATCGTTCTTCCCTTAGGCTTGGCCTTATCTGGTCTTGCTAAGTTTACACCTTCCCTATGAAATTCTAGTTTCTACAAATCAAAGATATTAAGTCAGTTTTCATTGTCACATACTAATTATATATTATAGCAATGTTATTACCTTTCTAGCTTTCACATCCGTAGCACTACTATCAACCAGATGCATATCAGTGTTATGTTCCAATGTAAATATCGACATATTACATTGAACATCGTTAGTATTGCATTCATTTGTATTAGACCCCATTACAATTTCCTGTGAAATAACACAAAACCAGTGAAGACACAAATGCTAAAGAGCAACATAAATAATACATTATAAACGTTTGTTGCATACCTCGTTCCCATCATCTACATTGCGTAAATCATCTCTAACTATGTCTTCTGTTTCATACGCTTCGCCTATATCATTTAAATTACAAACATGGATCATTATCGACATTTCATAATTTTGTATTCATAATAACATGATGTGCATACCTTGATGTCATCGCCAGCACTGGTGCCACAACTCTCACCAGTACCTATATAAGGCTCCACACGCATCAATAACCCTAGTAGTTCGTCCATCATCTCTAGGGCTCTATCATTCCCAGCTTTAGATAGACTCGCATGGTGTACTAGCTTCATTGTCCTTTTAAGCAACATCTTCTGTCTATATGATCTAGTTTCTCCATCCTTTCCTTTCGAATTCCTATCGTCTCTTGAAAAAGACACATCTTGTCGCGCCGAGTATGTGTATCGTTGCAGAATGTACTCACTCGAGATCCGTTCAATTTGGAGATGCATGAATGCGCGTACAAGATGAACACAAAATAGACCTATAATTGATTAACCATATAGTATGTCATATATTAGTCGCAAAAGTGTTATATAATAATAATTAATCATTTCATATAGCAATATTCGTTTAATATAACACACTTGTATGCTCTCAATGCTTGCACTCACATGAATACTTCCCGGCATCCACATCAGCCCTTATTTTGAATTGGTGTTGTCCCCAAACAATTTTATTTGATCTTGTAGTATGTTTCACCACCCAATCATTTACATCACCATCTGTATCACGGTCTATTCAGTATGCAGTTGCATATTTTACGGTCTCCTAGAACCTTGTCATTACAACTCTAGTGTATGCCCTCACAACTCTTATTTCAAACATAAACAATGTAGTTGTATCCTTTTGACCCTGTAAATTACACAATACTAGATTAATCCCCGTTTTTGTTAAATAGCATAAAACATATGTTTTTCATTTTTTGTCACTTACCATGCATCCTAGTGCCTCTTTGGCCTCTTTCATCTTCCTACTATGCAGGAGCTTCATCATTTGCTTTGCAAATTGATGAAGCGGTGTGTTTGCATCCACGTGGGAACTCTTCACCAGCTTGTTCATGCTCTCGCTACGTTGTGTAGAGACCATAAAACTACAATAGTCTCCTTTGAAAAATGCAGGTACCTAATCTTTACGTATTTCATACAATCTGACAAGGGTGTTGTTCTCGTGTAGCTGGAAATAATTTAGCATCATTTGCCAGGCAGCCTCGAACTCCATTTCATTCAATGGATGATGTATTATAGATTGGAACCTTGTTTTAAAATCCATTTCCTCAAATCTTGCATACAATTCATTCAAGTGGGGCATATACCTGTTTTACACATGCCACAAACACAATCGATGTATTGTGTTTGGTAATACTCTGCCTAGTGCGATTGGCATCACAGGGTCTTGATATGAAATCGAAACATTTACAAAACATTGTGCAAGTCATTATGATTGAGAGTACCTAGAGGGGGTGAATAGGTGATCCTGTAAAACAAACACTAAATTCCCACAAACTTGATTATAGAGATATTAGTGCGAGTTAATCAAGTCTATGGGGCGAGCTCTTGCAACACAGACAATCAAGGAGAAAGCACACAAGAGACACACGATTTTTATCCCGTGGTTCGGCCAAGTAATACTTGCTTACTTCCACGTTGTGGCGTCCCAATGGACGAGGGTTGCACTCAAGCCCTTTCAAGCGATCCAATGATCAACTTGAATAGCACGACTTTCTTCCTTATAGTCTTTCTCCCATTTGCGAGGAATCTCCACAACTTGGAGCCTCTCGCCCTTACAATGACGATCACAAAATAAGCATAGAAGTAAGGGAGGGGAGAGCAACACACACAAGACTCAAATCCACAGCACAACCACGCACACAAGTCACGACTTGAGCTCAAAACACAACGAACGGAGTTCACAACTCAAATGGAGCTCAAATCACTATCACAAAGAATCAAATGCGTGAAGTTGGAGTCTTGGAGTCTTAGGATGCTTAATGAATGCTTGGGTGACTCCTCCATGCGTCTAGGGGTCCCTTTTATAGCCCCAAGGCAGCTAGGAGCCGTTGGAGGCCAACAAGGAAGGCTATCCTTGCCTTCTGTCGAGTGGTGCACTGGACAGTCTGGTGCGCCACCGGACAGGTCCTATAGACGGTCTGGTGCCCGATTGCCTTCCAAATTGGGCACAGACGACCGTTGCAGCTCCGGGCCTGTTGGCGCATCGGACACTGTCCGGTGCACACCGGACAGTCCGGTGCCCCCTGCCGACCGTTGGAGCTGCCACGCGTCGCGCGAAGATTGCACGACCGACCGTTGGCTCACCGGACAGTCCGGTGCACCACCGGACAGTCTGGTGAATTATAGCCACGTCGCCCCTTTGCTTTTCCCGAGGGCGACGAGTTCGCCGCGGATGGCTCACCGGATGGTCCGGTGAATTATAGCCGTACACCGCCGTCGAAACCCGAGAGTGGCCTTTTTACCGGAGATCAGCCTGGTGCACTGTCCGGTGCACCACCGGACAGTCCGGTGTGCCAAACTGAGCTGAAGTTTGGCTGCTTTTCCCTTTTTCTTTCTTTTTCTTTAGTCACTGTTTCTAGCACTTGGATAACCATGTTAGTACACAAAACAATTCACCAAGTCTAGAAACATACCTTTTTCCTTGATTTGCACTTCTCACTTTATTTGGCACATTAGAACTTAATTAAATGTGTTGGACACTTAATCACCAAAACATTATAGAAAATGCCCAAGGGCACATTTACCTTTCAATCTCCCCCTTTTTGGTGATTTATGCCAACACAACAAAAAACAACCAAAAGAAGTGCAACATCAATGCAATTGAAGACCAAATTGTTTTTTATTATAATTTGGCATATTTGGATCGCTCATTGCCACCACTTGGTTTGTTTTTGCAAATCAAATTCATTTTCCTATCTCTAAGTCAAACACACTTGTTTGGGCACATAAGGAGTTATTCCAAGAGTAAAATTGATCAAGTGCCAAAAACTCCCCCTTTTCCCATAATCAAAATTCTCCCCCACAAGAGACCAAATTTTGCAAGAAGAGTATTTTAAATAAATCAAAAAAATCTAACTCTAGTATTTTTGAAATTCATAAGTGGTAGCTGATCCATTTGCTTTGGCCTTAATTTCTCCCCCTTTAGCATGAAGCAGCAAAACGGGATCATTCTTGGCCCTTTAACCCCATTGCCTCACCAAAAATGTCAATTAAGAGCAAAAGGCAATGAGAGCATAAGTATGAACTTGGAAGTGAGTACACTAATACCGGAGGGCAGTGGAAGTCTTTGCATCGTCCAAGTCCATTTTCCCTTTCAATGCTCCTTCGAGACTACATCAAGTATACTCAAACAAATAGATTAGTCTCAAAGGGTCAAGTTGTAGCACATCTCCCCCTAAATATGTGCATCATTCACACATGGACTTGTGAGGTCCGTGGATCCCTTGGGCAACTTGAGCACCATAAATAAGCAACAAATCATGTAAATGCTCAAAGTAACATGATCAAAGGCATAGACTACATGTATGCTATAGATCAATCCAAGTTACGCGAATCTAAGACATTTAGCTCACTACGCAACCTGCAAAAGGTTTTCTCATCTAACGGCTTGGTAAAGATATCGGCTAGCTGGTTCTCGGTGCTAATGTGGTACACCTCGATATCTCCCTTTTGTTGGTGGTCCCTCAGAAAGTGATGCCGGATGTCTATGTGCTTAGTGCGGCTGTGTTCAACAGAATTATCCGCCATGCGGTTTGCACTCTCATTGTCACATACGAGTGGGACTTTGCTTAGATTTTAGCCAAAGTCCCAGAGGGTTTGCCTCATCCAAAGTAGTTGCGCGCAACACTATCCTGCGGCAACATACTCGGCCTCAGCGGTGGATAGAGCAACAGATGTTTGTTTCTTTGAACTCTAAGACACCAGTGACCTTCCTAGGAATTGGAACGTCCTTGATGTACTCTTCCTATCAACCTTGCATCCAGCATAATCGGAGTCTGAATATCCAATCAAGTCAAAGGTAGACCCCTTTGGATACCAGATCCCGAAGCAAGGCGTATGAAGCGTCCCCAATCCTCTGGGACTCAAATGTGATACAATTACTAGTCCCAGGAGGCTAGCAAACACATTTATACATCAGATGATACCAAATCTGCTTAAACGAGACAAACCTATAAAGGTGGCGGTCAACTTTAAGAGTTGGTCCACAACTCGAGACATATCATCAGAGTGGGGCTGAAGCAGCCCGATATACGCAGCGAAGCAAGTCAGTGGTCCAACAGCCACAGGCAAGGTTGGGAACAGTCGTAACTCTTACCCGATCTCCTTTTTCTGAAAAACAACAAATAAGCAAGGGTGAGTACAAACGTACTCAGCAGCCCACCTTCACCCGCGGAATGGGGAAATCAGATATAATGCATGGAATATGTAGAGCTCAGGATATTTGCAGAGACAGCAATATTTTATGCAGGGTTGTTTTGAAAAAACATTTTGTATTTTGCAAAGCGCATCCTCTCCAAAAGGAGCAGGAAGTTTTTCAATATTAGAACAAAATCCCCTGGACTAAACCATCCAGGTATCTCAGCAGTTTCCCACTGGTTTTCATTTTCAAAAACAGCTACTGGACTTCCCGTCCACCATAGCTCACGGCTCAACCGCCGGTCCTTTTAAAAACCACTTTTCTCAAACGCACCCTTTTTTTGGAAAACAAAACACTAATTGCCATACCACACCAGACTCGTCCATTCCTGTGGACACAGACTATTCGAATATGTTTTCAAACTCTGCGCAGAGGTGTACACTTTACCCACTAGTCCGGCTCTGCGATCTCATGATCAATGAGATCCGAATCCGAATCTCTTTCTTTCCCCGCACGTCCTAACCTTAACGGTTATCCCGGAAGGAGTCAGGCCACCGCCATGTCCAAACCGGACAAAACATTCCCCCTCCTTATCCTCCCAGTGCTCCCCAGCCTTCATAACCCTAGGGTTGGACCGTACGAGTTCAGATTGAGTGACTGCCCACACAGTCTCGAGTGGTTGTACTTATCATGAGTACAGGTAGTGAAGATGACAAACCGGTCCTTATATGAGAGGACAATCCTTCTGCTCACGCCTAAACCAGCTGAGCCAACACCTGAGGCTCTCCCCTAAACCAGGGAGTCCTTGATCATCCCTACTCAAAGGTGATAAGGGTGAAAACCCTTCATCACACACATTTTGAAAAGCATTTTCTTTTGAAAACTCACACCTGTTCTCAAATCATTTGGAACATATATATTAGGGATTGATTGCGGCAAGCGGCTGGGTGGCCATAATAACTTGTCTCAAAATCATATCATGCATAAAATAGCAGGCTGAGGGTTGTGGTTGAAAAATCATAGGTAATTTATGCATCAAAGGGATCCAGTGAGCTTGCCGTGCTTATTCGGCGAAGGGGGAAGGAGAGCTCGCGGAACTGGCTTCTGGCTCCACCGCCTGGCGTAGACTTGCAGATCTGGCCTCCACGAGATGGCACGAACGCTCCGATAACTATGCAACATGAACAAGCAAACATACAAACCAGCAAGTATACCAACAAATATTTAGTATAGTGGTCAGAATAGCGATATATGGATGGGTAGAGTCTTGAGTAGAATCTGTGTCATGTGGTGTTGTGATACTACTAGTGGTGGAGCGGAGGTGCTTACCAGGAGGGTGGATTGGAGGCGAAGTGACACTATGCGCGTAGCCGATAGAGCGGGGTAACTGAGTGGGTGGGGTGTTTGCCTTGGCTGAGGGTGTTGAGTGTGTGGAGAGGGAGAGGGTAGCTGGGTGTATTTATAGCTGAGTGTAGGTGGTGTAGCACAGTGAAGTTCACTGTTGGTGAGAATAGTGACGAATGAATCGTCTGACTTGGTATGAACATGAGAGTTATAGGCAGAATATGGGACAAGAGTATTTTGGGAGTTTTCTGGAACATGAACCATGCTTAAGGGGTGACATGGCTGGATAGGGAATATTTTGATAAAAATTTAGAAACGAGAATTATTGGAATCTGAGTTTGGGAGCCTGGTTCGAAGGAATCTCAAAGTTAAGCGTGCTCAACTCGGAGAAACCTGGGATGGGTGACCAGATGGGAAGTTCCCTACTAGAAGGAAAATCACAGTCACCGGAGTTCGTATGACTGGAATATGGGTCTGGCTGGTCTTAGGTGGACTGGACAGCATGATGTATGAGTAGTTGAAATTTGGGGTGATCGGCTAATCGATGAATAGTAACGATGAATAGTGGCGATGGAAAAGTAATTATAGATATCATCTATGAATAATAACGATGATGAATAGTAATGATAAATAGTAACGATGATGAATAGTGTATGTGAATAGTAACGATGAATAGTAAAGGTGAATAGTAATGGTGAATAGTGACAGTGAATAGTCGTATGAACGAACGATGAACGATGAATAGGAACTATGAAGGAACGGACGAACGATCGAATGATCGGACGAACGAACGATTGGAATTTCGGCAGCATAACGGCAGGAAAAGATTATTTGGACGAACGAACGGACGAACGATCGAATGATCGGACGAACGAACGATCGGAATTTCGGCAGCATAACGGCAGGATAAAGATTATCTAGAAGAACGATGAATAGGGACTATGAACGAACGATGAACGATGAATAGGGAACTATGAACGAACGATGAACGATCGAATGATCGAAAGAACGAACGATCGGAATCTCGGCAGCATAACGGCGGGACAAAGATTATCTGGAAGAACGATGAATAGGGACTATGAACGAACGATGAATAGGGACTATGAACGAACGATGAACGATGAATAGGAACTATGAACGAACGATGAACGATCGAATGATCGAACGAACGAACGATCGGAATTTCGGCA
Organism: Zea luxurians; assembly: GCA_029449295.1. NCBI lineage: Eukaryota > Viridiplantae > Streptophyta > Magnoliopsida > Poales > Poaceae > Zea > Zea luxurians. The sequence goes on along the minus strand of JAOPSE010000006.1, from coordinate 101,181,184 downwards.
GCATAACGGTAGGAAAAAGATTATTTGGACGAACGAACGAACGAACGATCGAACGATCGGACGAACGGACGAACGAACCATGAACGATCGGACGAACGATCGAACGAACGAACGAACAAACTAAGAACAGGGGACGAACGATCGAAGAACGATCGAACGATCCTTGTGCTAGTGTGTGCTTGTGTGGAACATGGAGTGGGTGTGTGTGTGGGGGGGGGGGAGAGTTGCCATGAAATGGCTTGGGGTGGGATGGGAGGAGGCCCTTGCCCCTCTATTTATAGCCATGGTGGGGGGGATTAGGGGGAGGGATGAGAGGATTAGTGGGAGGATGAGATGATTAGTGGGAGGTTAGCATGTATTTGTCTTGTATAAGTGAGATTTGCTTGTAGAGCTCACCGTATGACACTGGAGGCATACGTATACGTATGGGCATGAGGAAAGTTATGAAGAAAATATTTATAGGGACTTGAAAAATGATTCTGAAGGTATTTCTCAGGAGGAAAATGCTTGGAGGATTATCTGTGGAATATTTGGGCAGTATTTCTGGAAAGAATCAGTGGGGATCAGTGGGAAATATCTGGGCAGTATTTCTGGAAAGAACTTGAGGGTGATCACTGGGGAAATATTTGTATGAAATTTTGAGGGGGATTTTGGAGAGAATGTAGACCACTATATTTTATTTGTTGATATCAACTCGCAAACAAACATTTTGAAAAGAAATTTGAAATTCATTTTGAATTTAGAGCAAGTTTGAGAAAATTTCACGATTTGAATTTTTGGGATGCTACAAATCTACCCCACTTAAAATGAATCTCGTCCTCGAGATTTGGCTTAGAAGGGTTATGGGTATAGCTTTACTTCAGCTACAAATCTTTGCTTTGCAGACTCTTCGAGGAGATGGAGCTTCAACAAAATCTGGTTCTTGAGGAGCATCTGATTGCCAATTGTAAACGCTGATTCTGGCTACTCAAAGATCATCTTCAGGCTTCTAGGTTTCGCTTGGCAGCTAGCTTATTGAAGAAGCATCGATGCCAACACGCAAACCTTCCTCTTGCGAACTCCCACATGGATTCCTTCCTTGATTAGTCTTCTGGTGCTTCATCAACAAAACTTGAGTGACCACTTCTTCATCCAGAAACTTATATGCTTTAATGATCTGGTCCTCCACAAACTTGCTACAGACCTTCTTCTTTTCTCCACAGCAGGAACCTTACTGGAACACTACCCCACTTAAAAAGAATGAGGGTAGAACTCTTGAATCTTGGGGATTTGAACTCCTTGAAATACCTCATAACAAGGGTGTTACGGGGCCTTCTTCTGCTGTTGCTGCTTGACCAGGCTGCAGAGAAATGGCTGACACAGGGTTGATTCTGGGACAACCTTCTTCTCATCTTCTCTTCACTATCTTCTTTTCTCTTCTCACTTTTCACTTTTCACTGCCTCTTTCTTTCTCTTTGCTCTTCCCACTGGAGGATTCTATCGATGAGTATTACCATCATACAGAGGAGGAAACCTAAGACTATGAACCATGTGCAACAGTCTTCAACCCAAGAATCACCAAGCATTGTGATCTTAGGGGCGAGGGAGTGGAAAATGGAGTTGCTTGCGATTTGGTAGAGGGGATTTATCTGGAGTGTGCTTTGAGCGAGTTGGGAGTTGAGGGGGGCTGGTGGGGGGGATTTATAGGCGAGCGGGAGTGTCCGGTTGCGGAGTAGTGGTGATGGAGTAGGTGCTACGCGGCAGCGGGTGCGATAAGGGGAGGGGGGCCTGGTGTTGCTGGCGATGAGGGTGGCGGTGGGTGCGCTGCAAAGGTGGCGTGGGCGGCGGTAGTGCGCTGCAAAGGGGGGCGGTGGGTGGCGGTGGTAGTGCGCATGGAGGCGAGGCATGAGTGCGGGGGGGGGGGGCACAGGTGAGTGGTGGGGTCAATGACCCTGATGTTTGTGGTCTCTGGTTCCAAGAATCTTTGCATCTTTGTATGGTAATAACTCCTTCTGTCCTCTTTTCCTGTTTACTTTGACTGAGGGGCAGTGCTTTGATTCCCACGGTCGGTCCTTTTGACTGAGCGGCTGGACTGGTTTCTTCTGTAGCTTGTTCCAGGCTTCAAGGGTGAGCTTCCCGGTATCTTCTTGGGTAAGGCACTTTTCTCTTGAGATGGGTTAAGATGAGAATGGAAGCATAAGGTGAGGATTAGATCTAATTTGTGATCTATGTTTTTAGAGAAAACCTTTTTAAGAAAAACAAAAAGAAAACACACTAGCTCAGCAATGATAAGCACAAACAAATCAAATGTTTTGAATAAGGGAAGAATAGAGTTTTTCCAAAGCACGGGCTACTCAGATTCGGGGGCTAAGCATAACTACTATTGCTTGGCTCCTGAATTGAGAACTATGCTAAATGCAACTTATGAGCACTAACGTTAAAGCATCACATATGCACTCAAAAGGGGAGAAAACATCAAGCGAAATTCATTTTGAAATGCCCTAGGGGGCCACACAAATAGAGTTTTTCAAGGCACGGGACTACACGATTACCTCTCATACATGCAGGGCTCTAGCCAAAGTGAAGAAAAACTTCACTACCTAATGCACGCAGAGGACTGGGTATAACTAACTCAGATCTGGCAGCTTCTCTTCTGGCAAGGCTGACGCACAACTTCAATCTGAGATATCTCCTGGATGGGTCAACAGGGAGCTGATGTTGATAACTTCTTCTGGCGGCGACTGAGATGGCAAGACGTGGTCGAACTCTTCTTCAAGCTGGACTGGCTCTTGTAGCTCCTCTGAGGGCGGCGGTGCTGGCGGGGTGCTTGCAGCTTCTTCCTTGACCTCAAGGGACGGTGCTGGAATCTTCTTCATGGTGAGGGGCTCAAACAACTCTGGCGGGGGATCTTGGGAGGATTCAGGGTGCTCTTGTTTATCCATAGCCTTAGGGGAGACTGGAATTCCTTCCAAGACTATGGCTCCTTCCGGGAGTTCCCAAGCCTTCTTCTCTCCTCTGATAGAGACCGGGTGACCTTGAAGAATCTAGGGATCTTCAGCTCTCCTGGGTTGAACTGGGTTGGATGGAGCGGGCTCTTGGATCCGCAGGGCTCTACGTTGGTTATGGGTTACCAAGTAGGCCTCCATCAGCTTCTGGACATGCTCATCCTTGGCTTGCTTCAGGGCTTCAACAACAATGACTTCACGACTCTCCAAGGCAGTTGCACGGGCTTGAGCTGAGGTGAGATCCACATGGAGCTGACGGTTGCGCTTCTCTGCATCTTCTGCTCGGGCAATCATCTGACGGTGGTGCCGGGCCAAGAAATCATACTGGGCATCCAGGGTGAGCAGGTATGCAGTGAGGTACACGACTGTGGGGTCGTCCTCAAGCAGCTGCTGCTCTTCCAATGCACGCATCCTGGCCATCCAAACTGGACGGTCTCTCTGAAAGGGCGGAAAGAATCTGAGCGGGGTGTCGGCCACTTCTTCTTCATAGATCTGACACAGAGCCCTCAATGCCTTGCGAGCGACGACTTGGCAGGTGTCTTTGAATCTGTGCCCAGCAGTAGTGACACTCCATTCCACATGGTGCAGACTGGATCCAATGTATACATTCACGACACACTTCTCTGTGCCATGCTCGATGAATTCACGACTATCATACTCTGGCTGGCTCCTGATTCCGAGGCGGACTGTGCATGCTCTCAGCAACTTGGGGAAACCATCTTCATTCTGGCAGAAGCTGGTTTGGCACTGAACCTCCATCTGACTTCTGAGAGAAGGAAAGGGGGAAACATTTTTGAAATGAAGGGATGAGAGCAAGAATTTTTTAAGAAAATAGTTTTGACTCAAAAACTTTTGATCAGGCTAAGGGTTACGTCCTGCGGCCAACCTAACAGCTCTGATACCACCTGAAGCGTCCCCAATCCTCTGGGACTCAAATGTGATACAATTACTAGTCCCAGGAGGCTAGCAAACACATTTATACATCAGATGATACCAAATCTGCTTAAACGAGACAAACCTATAAAGGTGGCGGTCAACTTTAAGAGTTGGTCCACAACTCGAGACATATCATCAGAGTGGGGCTGAAGCAGCCCGATATACGCAGCGAAGCAAGTCAGTGGTCCAACAGCCACAGGCAAGGTTGGGAACAGTCGTAACTCTTACCCGATCTCCTTTTTCTGAAAAACAACAAATAAGCAAGGGTGAGTACAAACGTACTCAGCAGCCCACCTTCACCCGCGGAATGGGGAAATCAGATATAATGCATGGAATATGTAGAGCTCAGGATATTTGCAGAGACAGCAATATTTTATGCAGGGTTGTTTTGAAAAAACATTTTGTATTTTGTAAAGCGCATCCTCTCCAAAAGGAGCAGGAAGTTTTTCAATATTAGAACAAAATCCCCTGGACTAAACCATCCAGGTATCTCAGCAGTTTCCCACTGGTTTTCATTTTCAAAAACAGCTACTGGACTTCCCGTCCACCATAGCTCACGGCTCAACCGCCGGTCCTTTTAAAAACCACTTTTCTCAAACGCACCCTTTTTTTTGGAAAACAAAACACTAATTGCCATACCACACCAGACTCGTCCATTCCTGTGGACACAGACTATTCGAATATGTTTTCAAACTCTGCGCAGAGGTGTACACTTTACCCACTAGTCCGGCTCTGCGATCTCATGATCAATGAGATCCGAATCCGAATCTCTTTCTTTCCCCGCACGTCCTAACCTTAACGGTTATCCCGGAAGGAGTCAGGCCACCGCCATGTCCAAACCGGACAAAACATTCCCCCTCCTTATCCTCCCAGTGCTCCCCAGCCTTCATAACCCTGGGGTTGGACCGTACGAGTTCAGATTGAGTGACTGCCCACACAGTCTCGAGTGGTTGTACTTATCATGAGTACAGGTAGTGAAGATGACAAACCGGTCCTTATATGATTGGACAATCCTTCTGCTCACGCCTAAACCAGCTGAGCCAACACCTGAGGCTCTCCCCTAAACCAGGGAGTCCTTGATCATCCCTACTTAAAGGTGATAAGGGTGAAAACCCTTCATCACACACATTTTGAAAAGCATTTTCTTTTGAAAACTCACACCTGTTCTCAAATCATTTGGAACATATATATTAGGGATTGATTGCGGCAAGCGGCTGGGTGGCCATAATAACTTGTCTCAAAATCATATCATGCATAAAATAGCAGGCTGAGGGTTGTGGTTGAAAAATCATAGGTAATTTATGCATCAAAGGGATCCAGTGAGCTTGCCGTGCTTATTCGGCGAAGGGGGAAGGAGAGCTCGCGGAACTGGCTTCTGGCTCCACCGCCTGGCGTAGACTTGCAGATCTGGCCTCCACGAGATGGCACGAACGCTCCGATAACTATGCAACATGAACAAGCAAACATACAAACAAGCAAGTATACCAACAAATATTTAGTATAGTGGTCAGAATAGCGATATATGGATGGGTAGAGTCTTGAGTAGAATCTGTGTCATGTGGTGTTGTGATACTACTAGTGGTGGAGCGGAGGTGCTTACCAGGAGGGTGGATTGGAGGCGAAGTGACACTATGCGCGTAGCCGATAGAGCGGGGTAACTGAGTGGGTGGGGTGTTTGCCTTGGCTGAGGGTGTTGAGTGTGTGGAGAGGGAGAGGGTAGCTCGGTGTATTTATAGCTGAGTGTAGGTGGTGTAGCACAGTGAAGTTCACTGTTGGTGAGAATAGTGACGAATGAATCGTCTGACTTGGTATGAACATGAGAGTTATAGGCAGAATATGGGACAAGAGTATTTTGGGAGTTTTCTGGAACATGAACCATGCTTAAGGGGTGACATGGCTGGATAGGGAATAGTTTGATAAAAATTTAGAAACGAGAATTATTGGAATCTGAGTTTGGGAGCCTGGTTCGAAGGAATCTCAAAGTTAAGCGTGCTCAACTCGGAGAAACCTGGGATGGGTGACCAGATGGGAAGTTCCCTACTGGAAGGAAAATCACAGTCACCGGAGTTCGTATGACTGGAATATGGGTCTGGCTGGTCTTAGGTGGACTGGACAGCATGATGTATGAGTAGTTGAAATTTGGGGTGATCGGCTAATCGATGAATAGTAACGATGAATAGTGGCGATGGAAAAGTAATTATAGATATCATCTATGAATAATAACGATGATGAATAGTAATGATAAATAGTAACGATGATGAATAGTGTATGTGAATAGTAACAATGAATAGTAAAGGTGAATAGTAATGGTGAATAGTGACAGTGAATAGTCGTATGAACGAACGATGAACGATGAATAGGAACTATGAAGGAACGGACGAACGATCGAATGATCGGACGAACGAACGATTGGAATTTCGGCAGCATAACGGCAGGAAAAGATTATTTGGACGAACGAACGGACGAACGATCGAATGATCGGACGAACGAACGATCGGAATTTCGGCAGCATAACGGCAGGATAAAGATTATCTAGAAGAACGATGAATAGGGACTATGAACGAACGATGAACGATGAATAGGGAACTATGAACGAACGATGAACGATCGAATGATCGAAAGAACGAACGATCGGAATCTCGGCAGCATAACGGCGGGACAAAGATTATCTGGAAGAACGATGAATAGGGACTATGAACGAACGATGAATAGGGACTATGAACGAACGATGAATGATGAATAGGAACTATGAACGAACGATGAACGATCGAATGATCGAACGAACGAACGATCGGAATTTCGGCAGCATAATGGTAGGAAAAAGATTATTTGGACGAACGAACGAACGAACGATCGAACGATCGGACGAACGGACGAACGAACCATGAACGATCGGACGAACGATCGAACGATCGGACGAACGAACGAACAAACTAAGAACAGGGGACGAACGATCGAAGAACGATCGAACGATCCTTGTGCTAGTGTGTGCTTGTGTGGAACATGGAGTGGGTGTGTGTGGGGGGGGGGGGAGAGAGTTGCCATGAAATGGCTTGGGGTGGGATGGGAGGAGGCCCTTGCCCCTCTATTTATAGCCATGGTGGGGGGGATTAGGGGGAGGGATGAGAGGATTAGTGGGAGGATGAGATGATTAGTGGGAGGTTAGCATGTATTTGTCTTGTATAAGTGAGATTTGCTTGTAGAGCTCACCGTATGACACTGGAGGCATACGTATACGTATGGGCATGAGGAAAGTTATGAAGAAAATATTTATAGGGACTTGAAAAATGATTCTGAAGGTATTTCTCAGGAGGAAAATGCTTGGAGGATTATCTGTGGAATATTTGGGCAGTATTTCTGGAAAGAATCAGTGGGGATCAGTGGGAAATATCTGGGCAGTATTTCTGGAAAGAACTTGAGGGTGATCACTGGGGAAATATTTGTATGAAATTTTGAGGGGGATTTTGGAGAGAATGTAGACCACTATATTTTATTTGTTGATATCAACTCGCAAACAAACATTTTGAAAAGAAATTTGAAATTCATTTTGAATTTAGAGCAAGTTTGAGAAAATTTCACGATTTGAATTTTTGGGATGCTACAGCGTAGAAACTAAATATCTAAGAATTCGCTTAACGGCCACAAGGTGACATTCCTTGGGGTCGGATTGATATCTAGCACACATGCATACAATTAGCATAATGTCCGGTCTACTAGCACATAAATAAAGCAAGGAACCTATCATAGACCGATATGCCTTTTGATCAACAGACTTACCTCCTTTGTTGAGGTCAACATGCCCGTCGGTTCCCATCGGTGTCTTCGCGGGTTTGGCGTCCTTCATCCCAAACCGCTTGAAAAGATCTTGTGTGTACTTCATTTGGGAGATGAAGGTGCCGTCTTTGAGTTGTTTCACTTGGAACCTAAGGAAGTAGTACAACTCCCCCATCATCGACATCTCAAACTTTTGAGTCATCACCCTGCTAAACTCCTCACAAGACTTTTGGTTAGTAGAACCAAATATTATGTCATCGACATAAATTTGGCACACAAAAAGATCACCATCACAAGTCCTTGTAAAAAGAGTGGGATCGACTTTCCCAACCTTGAAAGCGTTAGCAATTAAGAAATCTCTAAGGTATTCATACCATGCTCTTGGGGCTTGCTTAAGTCCATAGAGCGCCTTAGAGAGTTTGAACACATGGTCGAGATACCTGTCATCCTCAAAGCCAGGGGGCTATTCTACGTACACCTCCTCCTTGATTGGCCCATTGAGGAAAGCGCTCTTCACATCCATTTTAAACAACCTCAAAGAGTGGTGAGTGGCATAGGCTAATAATATTCGAATAGACTCTATCCTAGCCACAGGAGCAAAAGTCTCCTCGAAATCCAAACCTGCGACTTGGGCATAACCTTTTGCCACAAGTCGAGCCTTGTTTCTTGTCACCACTCCGTGCTCGTCTTGCTTGTTGCAGAACACCCACTTGGTTCCCACAACATTTTTCTTTAGATGTAGCACCAGGCTCCAAACTTCATTCCTCTTGAAGTTGTTGAGCTCTTCCTGCATGGCCAACACCCAGTCCGGATCCTGCAAGGCCTCTTCTACCCTAAAAGGCTCAATAGAAGAGACAAACGGGTAATGCTCACAAAAATTAGCTAAACGTGAGCGAGTTGTAACTCCCTTGCTTATGTCACCTAGAATCTGATCGACGGGATGATTTCTTTGGATCGTCGCTCGGACTTGAGTTGGAGGAGCCAGCGGTGCTTCTTCCTCCATAACTTGTTCTTCTTGTGCAACCCCCTTGATCACGCGCCTCTTCTTGAGGAACCTGTCCATCATCTTGAGTTAGGGGATGCACCATTGTAGAGGAAGATGGTTGATCTTGCTCCTGTTGTTCCTGTGGTCGCACCTCACCTATCGCCATCGTGTGCATTGCGACCGTCGGAACATCATCTTCATCTATGTCATCAAGATCAACTTGCTCTCTTGGAGAGCCATTAGTCTCATCAAATACAACGTCACTAGCTTCAACCAAACCCGATGATTTGTTGAAGACCCTATACGCCTTTGTATTTGAGTCATACCCTAGTAAAAACCCTTCTACAACTTTGGGAGCAAATTTAGAATGTCTACCTTTCTTCACCAAAATGTAGCATTTGATCCCAAATACACGAAAGTAAGAGACATTGAGTTTGTTACCGGTAAGGAGTTCGTAGGAGGTCTTCTTGAGGAGGCGATGCAGATATAGCCGGTTTATGGCGTGGCAGGCTGTGTTCACAGCTTCCGACCAAAACCGCTCGGGCATCTTGAACTCTCCAAGCATTGTCCTCGCCATGTCGATAAGCGTCCTATTCTTCCTCTCTACCACACTGTTTTGCTGTGGTGTGTAGGGAGCGGAGAACTCGTGCTTGATGCCTTCCTCCTCAAGATATTCCTCAACTTGCAAATTCTTGAACTCGGACCCGTTGTCGCTCTTTATCTTTTTCACCTTTAGCTCAAATTCGTTTTGAGCCCTCCTTAGAAAGCGCTTTAGGGTCCCTTGGGTTTCTGATTTATCCTGCAAAAAGAACACCCAAGTGTAGTGGGAAAAATCATCAACAATTACAAGACCATACTTATTTCCCCTGATGCTAAGGTAGGCAACGGGTCCGAAGAGGTCCATGTGAAGAAGCACCAGTGGTCTTGATGTTGTCATCACATTCTTGTTGTGATGAGTGCTTCCCACCTGTTTCCCTACCTGACAAGCTGCACAAGGTCTATCTTTTTCGAAACACACATTGGTTAGTCCTAACACATGTTCTCCCTTTAGAAGTTTATGAAGGTTCTTCATCCCAACATGTGCTAGACGGCGATGCCACAACCAGCCCATACTAGTCTTAGCTATTAAGCGTGCATCTAGATCAGCCTCCTCTTTCGAAAAATCAACTAAGTAGAGTTTGCCATCTAATACACCCTTAAATGCTAATGAATCATCACTCCTTCTAAAGACAGTTACATCAACATTTGTAAACAAACAATTGTAGCCCATGTGGCACAATTGATTTACAGATAGGAGGTTGTATCCTAATGACTCTACTAAAAATACATTTGAAATAGAGTGCTAGCTTGTGATGGCTATCTTTCCCAAACCTTTGACCTTGCCTTGGTTCCCATCTCCAAGATAATCGTATCCTAGGAATCCTTGTTCTTGACATAGGAGGTGAACATCTTCTTCTCCCTCCTCATGTGGTTTGTGCATCCGCTGTCGATTATCCAGCTAGATCCCCCGGATGCATAAACCTGCAAGGCAATTTAAGCTTGGGTTTTAGGTACCCAACTCTTGTTGGGTCCTACAAGGTTAGTCACAATAGTTTTTGGAACCCAAATACAAGTCTTATCTCCCTTGCATTTGGCTCCCAACTTCCTAGCAACCACTTTTTCATTCTTACATGAAAGTACAAAAGAAGTGTTGTAAGCATGGAAAACAATAGTAGGTATATTACACATTTTTCTTGCACATGATGCACAGCATGATTTCTCCTAGGCCTACTTCTACCATGAACAAAAGTAGAACTAGAGGCAAACATAGCATGTGAATCAAAAGCATCATGATCATAACTCCTATTATAATGAGCACGATTAGCAATTTTCCTATCATAAATAAAAGCATGGTTCCTTTGAGGACTACTTGCCATAGGGGCCTTCCCTTTCTCCTTGTTGAGAATGGGAGCCTTATGGCTTGTTAAGTTCTTGGTTTCCCTTCGAAAACCATGTCCATCCTTAATTGAGGGGTGTCTACCAACAGTGTAGGCATCCCTAGCAAACTTTAATTTATCAAAATCATTTTTGCAAGTCTTAAGTTGAGCGTTAAGACTTGCCACTTCATCATTCAACTTAGTAATAGAAATAAGATGTTCATTACATGCATCAACATCAAAGTCCTTACATCTATTACAAACACCAACATGCTCTACACATGAATTTATTTTACTAACTTCCTCTAGCTTAGCAGTTAATTCATCATTTAAACTCTTTAAACTAGATATAGTTTCATGGCAAGCAGATAACTCAGAAGATATCATTTCATTCCTCTTAGTTTCTACAGCAAGAGATTTTTGAACACTAATAAATTTGTCATGCTCTTCATACAAAATATCTTCTTGCTTTTCTAGCAATCAATCTTTTTCATTTAGAGCATCAATTAATTCATTAATTTTCTCTACTTTAGCTCTATCTAAACCTTTAAATAAGCTAGAGTAATCTACTTCATCATCGGAAGAATCATCATCGCTAGAAGTAGTGTACTTAGGAGTATCTCGAACATGTACCTTCTTTTCCTTGGCCATAAGACATGTATGGCGTTCGTTGGGGAAGAGAGAAGACTTGTTGAAGGCCGAGGTAGCGAGTCCTTCGTCGTCGGAGTCGGAAGAAGAGCAGTTTGAGTCCCATTGCTTTCCAAGGTGTGCCTCGCCCTTTGCCTTCCTGTAGCTCTTCTTTTTCTCCTTCTTCCCGCTCTTTTCTTGTCCTTGGTCACTATCATTATCGGGACAATTTGCAATAAAGTGACCAGTCTTACCGCATTTGAAGCAGGAGCGCTTCCCCCTTGTTTTACTCTTGGAGGGATATTCTTTGCGTCCTTTGAGTGCGGTCTTGAAGCGCTTGATGATAAGCGCCATTTCATTCTCGTTGAGCCCGGCAGCCTCTACTTGTGCTACCTTGCTTGGTTGCGCCTCCTTGCTGCTTGTTGCCTTGAGCGCAACGGGCTGCGGCTCGTAGACGAGTAATGGACCATTCAAGGCGTCATCCACATATCGTGCCTCCTTTACCATCATGCGCCCGCTCACGAATTTTCTGAGTATCTCCTCGGGCGTCATCTTTGTGTACCTGGGATTTTCACGGATAAGATTCACAAGATGGGGGTCAATAACGGTAAAGGACCTGAGCATGAGTCGGACGACGTCGTGGTCCGTCCATCTTGTGCTTCCATAGCTTCTAATCTTGTTGACCAGGGTCTTGAGCCTGTTGTAGGTTTGTGTTGGCTCTTCTCCCCTGATCATGGCAAATCTTCCCAACTCGCCTTCCACCAACTCCGTTTTGGTGATCATTGTAGCATCGTTTCCCTCATGTGAGATCTTGAGGGTGTCCCAATTTTGCTTGGCGTTGTCCAAGCCACTTACTTTATTGTATTCATCCCTGCAAAGCGAAGCTAACAAGACAGTAGTAGCTTGGGCATTCTTATGAATTTGTTCATTAATGAATACAGGGTTATCAGTGCTATCAAAATGCATCCCATTTTCCACTATTTCCCAGATGCTAGGATGGAGAGAAAATAGATGACTACGCATTTTATGACTCCAAAATGAGTAGTCCTCTCCATCAAAGTGTGGAGGTTTTCCTAGTGGAATAGAAAGTAAATGTGCATTCGAATTGTACGACATGTGAGAATAGTCAAAAGAGTAATTTTGATTAATCGTCTTTTTCTTTGACGAAGAATCGTCATTATCGTCATCTCTTGGTGAAGAAGAAGATGCATCGCTGTCGTAGTAGATGATCTTCTTGATGCGCCTCTTCTTCTTCCCGTCCATCTTCTTGTGACTCGAGCCAGAGTCCATCTTCAACGAGCCAAGAGATGACAAGCCCACTGACTCTGGCTCGAGTCACAAGGAGAAGGACGGGAAGAAGAAGAGGCGCATCAAGAAGATCGTCTACTACGACAGCGATGAATCTTCTTCTTCACCAAGAGACGACGACGATGACGATTCTTCGTCAAAGAAAAAGACGGTTAATCAAAATTACTCTTTTGACTATTCTCGCATGCCGTACAATTCGAATGCACATTTATTTTCTATTCCACTAGGAAAACCTCCACACTTTGATGGAGAGGACTACTCATTTTGGAGTCATAAAATGCGTAGTCATCTGTTTTCTCTCCATCCTAGCATTTGGGAAATAGTAGAAAATGGAATGCATTTTGATAGTACAAATAACCCTGTGATGATAAATGAACAAATTCATAAGAATGCACAAGCTACCACTGTTTTGCTAGCATCTTTGTGCAGGGATGAATACAACAAGGTGAGCGGCTTGGACAACGCTAAGCAAATCTGGGACACCCTCAAGATATCTAATGAGGGAAACGACGCCACCATGATCACCAAAATAGAGTTAGTGGAAGGCGAGCTGGGGAGATTTGCGATGATCAGGGGAGATGAGCCAACGCAAACCTACAAAGGCTCAAGACACTGGTCAACAAAATACGAAGCTACGGAAGCACAAGATGGACGGACCACAACGTCGTTCGACTTATGCTAAGGTCATTCACGGTAATTGACCCCCATCTTGTCAACCTCATTCGTGAAAACCCCAGGTACACCAAGATGACGCCCGAGGAGATCCTCGGAAAATTCATGAGCGGGCGCATGATGGTAAAGGAGGCACGATACATGGATGACACCTTGAACGATCCACTACCCATCTACGAGTCGCAGCCCGTTGCTCTCAAAGCAACAAGCAGCAAGGAGGCGCTACCAAGCAAGGTAGCTCAAGTGGAGGCTGCCAACCTCAATTAAGATGAGATGGTGCTTATCATCAAGCGCTTCAAGACCGCTCTTAAAGGATGCAAGGAATACCCCAACAAGAACAAAACAAAGGGGAAAGCGCTCCTGCTTTAAATGCGGTAAGACTGATCACTTTATTGCAAATTGTCCCGATGATGACAGTGACCAGGGACAAGAAAAGAGCGGGAAGAAGGAGAAAAAGAAGAGCTACATGAAAGCAAAGGGCGAGGCGCACTTGGAAAGGAATGGGACTCGGACTGCTCTTCTTCCGACACCGACGACGAAAGACTCGCTGCCTCGGCCTTCAACAAGTCTTCTCTCTTCCCCAACGAACACCACACTTGCCTCATGGCCAAGGAGAAGAAGGTAAGTGTTCGAGATACCCCTAAGTACACTACTTCTAGCGATGATGATTCTAGTGATGATGAAGTAGATTATACTGATGTATTTAAGGGTTTAGATAGAGCTAAAGTAGATAAAATCAATGAGTTTATTGATGCTTTAAATGAAAAAGATAGATTGCTAGAGAAGCAAGAGGACATTTTATATGAAGAACATGACAAATTTGTTAGTGTACAAAAATCTCTTGTTTTATAAACTAAGAGAAATGAAATGTTATCTTCTGAGTTATCTGCTTGCCATGAATCTATCTCTAGCTTAAAGATTTTGAATGATGATTTAAATGCTAAGCTAGAGGAAGCTAATAAATCTAGTTCATGTGTAGAGCATGTCATTATTTGTAATAGATGTAAGGACTTTGATGTGATGCCTGTGATAAACATCTTAATTGTATTGCTAAATTAAATGATGAAGTGGCAAGTCTTAATGCTCAACTTAAGACTTGCAAAATTGATTTTGATAAATTAAAGTTTGCTAGGGATGCCTACACTATTGGTAGACACCCCTCAATTAAGGATGGACTTGGGTTTCGAAAGGAAACCAAGAACTTAACAAGCCAAAAGGCTCCCGTTCTCAACAAGGAGAAAGGGAAGGCCCCTATGGCTAGTAGTCCTCAAAGGAATCATGCTTTTATTTATGATAGGAAAATTGCTAATCGTTCGAATTATAATAAGAGTTATGTTCATACTATTTACAATGATTCACATGCTATGTTTGCCTCTAGCTCTACTTTTGTGCATGGTAGAAGTAGGCCTAGGAAAAATCATGTTGTGCATCATGTGCCTAGGAAAATGTGTAATAAACCCACTACTGTTTTTCATGCTTGCAACACTTCGTTTGTACTTCCATGTAAGAATGAAAAAGTAGTGGCTAGAAAGTTGGGATCCAAATGCAAGGGAGACAAGACTTGTATTTGGGTTCCAAAAATTATTGTGACTAACCTTGTAGGACCCAGCAAGAGTTGGGTACCTAAAACCCAAGCTTAAATTCCTTGCAGGTTTATGCATCCGGGGGCTCAAGCTGGATTATCGACAGCGGATGCACAGACCACAAGACGGGGGAGAAGAAGATGTTCACCTCCTACGTTAAGAACAAGGATTCCTAGGATACGATCATCTTTGGAGATGGTAACCAAAGCAAGGTCAAAGGCTTGGGCAAGATAGCCATCACTAACGAGCACTCCATATCGAATGTATTCCTAGTAGAGTCGTTTGGTTACAACCTTCTGTCTGTAAATCAATTATGTCACATGGGTTACAATTGTCTTTTTACAAACGTTGATGTATCTGTCTTTAGAAGGAGTGATGGTTCATTAGCTTTTAAGGGTGTATTAGATGGCAAACTCTACTTAGTTGATTTCTCGAAAGAGGAGGCCGATCTAGATGCATGCTTAATAGCTAAGACTAATATGGGCTGGCTTTGGCATTACCGTCTAGCACATGTTGGGATGAAGAACCTTCATAAGCTTCTAAAGGGAGATCATGTGTTAGGACTAACCGATGTCTATTTTGAGAAAGACAGACCTTGTGCAGCATGTCAGGCAGGGAAACAGGTGGGAAGTACTCATCATAGCAAGAATGTGATGATGACATCAAGACCATTGGAGCTTCTTCATATGGACCTCTTTGGACCCATTGCCTACCTTAGCATCGGGGGAAGTAAGTATGGTCTTGTAATTGTTGATGATTTTTCCCACTTCACTTGGGTATTCTTTTTGCAGGACAAATCAGAAACCCAAGGGACCCTAAAGCACTTTCTAAGGAGGGCTCAAAAATGAGTTTGAGCTTAAGGTTAAAATGATAAGGAGCGACAATGGGTCCGAGTTCAAGAATCTTCAAGTCGAAGAGTTTCTTAAGGAGGAAGGCATCAAGCACGAGTTCTCCGCTCCCTACACACCACAACAAAACGGTGTTGTAGAGAGGAGGAACAGGACGCTTATTGAAAGGGAATTAGGCTTACACCTAGTTCCTAAATAATTTTGGTGGTTGAATTGCCCAACACAAATAATTGGACTAACTAGTTTGCTCTAGTGTATAAGTTATACAGGTGCCAAAGGTTCACACTTAGCCAATAAAAAGACCAAGAATTGGGTTCAACAAAAGAGCAAAGGGATACCGAAGTGTGCCCTGGTCTGGCGCACCGGACATGTCCGGTGCACCACCGGACAGTGTCCGGTGCACCAGGGGACTTCACGCTGAACTCTTCACCTTCGGGAATATCTGGAGGCGCTTCGCTATAATTCACCGGACTGTCCGGTGTACACCGGACAGTGTCCGGTGCTCCAAGGAACGGCGCCTCAGGAACTCGCCAGCTTCGGGAATTCGCAACGGCTAGTCCGCTATAATTCACCGGACATGTCCGGTGTACACCGGACTGTCCGGTGTGCCATCGAAGCAACGGATACTTCGGTGCCAACGGCTACCTGCAGCGCATTGAATGCGCGCCAGCGCGCGCAGAAGTCAGGCACACCCATACTGGCGCATCGGACACTCTACAGTACATGTCCGGTGCGCCACCGGACATCCAGGCGGGCCCAGAAGACAGAGCTCCAACGGTCGGAACCCAACGGCTTTGGTGACGTGGCTGGCGCACCGGACATGTCTGGTGTGCACCGGACTGTCCGGTGCACCATACGACAGTCAGCCCCACCAAACGGCTAGTTTGGTGGTTGGGGCTATAAATACCCCCAACCACCCACCATTCATGGCATCCAAGTTTTCACACTTCCAACCACTTACAAGAGCTAGGCATTCAATTCTAGACACACTCAAGAGACCAAATCCTCTCCCAAATTCCACACAAAGTTTTAGTGACTAGTGAGAGAGATTTGCTTGTGTTCTTTCGAGCTCTTGCGCTTGGATTGCTTTCTTCTTTCTTGATTCCTTATTGCGATCAAACTCACTTGTAATTGAGGCAAGAGACACCAATCTTGTGGTGGTCCTTGTAGGAACTTTGTGTTCCAAGTGATTGAGAAGAGAAAGCTCACTCGGTCCGAGGGACCGTTTGAGAGAGGGAAAGGGTTGAAAGAGACCCGGTCTTTGTGACCACCTCAACGGGGAGTAGGTTTGCAAGAACCGAACCTCGGTAAAACAAATCCGCGTGTCACACCTCTTATTTGCTTGCGATTTGTTTTTCACCCTCTCTCGAGGACTTGATTATATTTCTAACGCTAACCCGGCTTGTAGTTGTGATTATTTTTGAGAATTTCAGTTTCGTCCTATTCACCCCCCCCCTCTAGGCGACTATCAATTGGTATCAGAGGCTGGTGCTTCATTAGAGCCTAACCGCTCGAAGTGATGTCGGGAGAACTCGCCAAGAGGGAGATGGAGACCGGCGACAAGCCCGCTACAAGCCACGGGTCGACTTCATCGGAAGAGTCCCGCAACAAGAGGAAGGAGAAGAAAAACTCCTCCAACAAAGGGAAGGGAAAGGAGAAGAAATCCTCTTCCCACAAGTCGGATCGGAGAGGCGACAAGCACAAAAGGATGAGGAAAGTGGTCTACTACGAGACCGACTCTTCATCACCATCGACCTTCGACTCCGATGGACCGTCCATTACTTCTAAGCGCCAAGAGCGCAAGAAGTATAGTAAGATTCCTCTACGCTATCCCCATATTTCAAAACGTACTCCTTTGCTCTCCGTTCCATTAGGCAAACCACCGGTTTTTGACGGTGAAGATTATAATATGTGGAGTGACAAAATGAGGCATCATCTAACCTCACTCCACACAAGCATATGGAATGTTGTTGAGTTTGGTGTACAGGTACCATCCGTAGGGGATGAAGACTACGACTCGGACGAGGTGGCCCAAATTCACCACTTTAACTCCCAAGCCACTACTATACTCCTCGCCTCTCTAAGTCGAGAGGAGTATAATAAGGTGCAAGGGTTAAAAAGTGCGAAGGAAATTTGGGACGTACTCAAGACCGCGCACGAAGGAGACAAGGTGACAAAGATCACCAAGCGGGAAACGATCGAGGGGGAGCTCGGTCGCTTCATGCTTCACCAAGGGGAGGATCCACAAGCCATGTACAATCGCTTGAAGACCTTGGTGAACCAAGTGCGCAACCTCGGGAGCGAAAAATGGGATGACCATGAGATGGTCAAGGTTATTCTTAGATCCCTCGTATTTCTTAACCCTACACAAGTTCAATTAATTCGAGGTGATCCTAGATATAAGCTAATGTCTCCCGAGGAAGTCATAGGAAAATTTGTGAGCTTTGAGCTAATGATTAAAGGCTCAAAGAAAATCATCGAGCAAGGCATCTCCTCCACACCCGAAGCACAACCGGTCGCATTCAAGGCGACGGAGGAGAAGAAGGAGGAGTCTACATCAAGTAGACAGCCCATCGACGCTTCCAAGCTCGACAACGAGGAGATGGCGCTCATCATCAAGAGCTTCCGTCAAATCCTCAAACAAAGGAGGGGGAAAGACTACAAGTCCCGCTCCAAGAAAGTTTGCTACAAATGTGGTAAGCCCGGTCATTTTATTGCTAAATGTCCACTATCTAGTGACAGTGACAGGGACGACGATAAGAAGGGCAAGAGAAGAGAAAAGAAGAGGTACCTCAAGAAGAAGGGCGGCGATGCCCATGTTTGCCGGGAGTGGGACTCGGACGAGAGCTCCACCGACTCCTCCTCCGACGAGGACGCCGCCAACATCGCCGTCACCAAGGGACTTCTCTTCCCCAACGTCGGCCACAAGTGCCTCATGGCAAAGGACGGCAAAAGGAAGAAGGTTAAATCAAAATCCTCCACTAAATATGAATCTTCTAGTGATGATAATGCTAGTGATGAGGAAGATAATTTGCGTACCCTTTTTGCCAATCTTAACATGGAACAAAAGGAAAAGTTAAATGAATTAATTAGTGCCATTCATGAGAAGGATGACCTTTTGGATTCCCAAGAGGACTTCCTAATTAAAGAAAATAAGAAGCATGTTAAGATTAAAAATGCTTATGCTCTTGAAGTAGAAAAATGTGAAAAACTATCTAGTGAGCTAAGCACTTGCCATGAAACTATTAACAACCTTAGAAATGAAAATGCTAAATTGATTGCTAAGGTTGATTCAAATGCTTGTAATGTTTCAATTCCCAATCATAGAAATGACAATGATGATTTGCTTGCTAAAATTGAAGAATTGAACATTACCCTTGCTAGCCTTAAAGTTGAAAATGAGAAATTGCTTTCTAAGGCTAAAGATTTTGATGTTTGCAATGCTACTATTTCTAACCTTAGAAGTGAAAACGATATATTACATGCTAAGGTTGTAGAATTAAAATCTTGCAAACCCTCTACATCTATCGTTGAGCATGTATCTATTTGTACTAGATGTAGAGATGTTGATATTAATACTATTCATGATCACATGTCTTTAATTAAACAACAAAATTATCATATAGCAAAATTAGATGCTAAAATTGCCGAGCATAACTTAGAGAATGAAAAATTTAAATTTGCTCGTAGTATGCTTTATAATGGGAGACGCCCTGGCATCAAGGATGGCATTGGCTTCCAAAGGGGAGACAATGTCAAACTTAATGCCCCTCCTAAAAGATTGTCTAATTTTGTAAAGGGCAAGACTCCCATGCCTCAGGATAACGAGGGTTACATTTTGTACCCTGCCGGTTATCCCGAGAGCAAAATTAGGAGAATTCACTCTAGGAAGTCTCACTCTGGTCCAAATCATGCTTTTATGTATAAGGGTGAGACATCTAGTTCTAGGCAACCAACCCGTGCTAAGTTGCCTAAAAAGAAAATTCCTAGTGCATCAAATGATCATGACATTTCATTCAAAACTTTTGATGCATCATATGTTTTAACTAACAAATCCGGCAAGGTAGTTGCCAAGTTTGTTGGGGGCAAACACAAGGGCTCCAAGACTTGTGTTTGGGTACCCAAAGTTCTTGTTTCTAATGCCAAAGGACCCAAAACCGTTTGGGTACCTAAAGTCAAGAACTAAACTTGTTTTGTAGGTTTATGCATTCGGGGGCTCAAGCTGGATCATCGACAGCGGGTGCACAAACCACATGACAGGGGAGAATAAGATGTTCTCCTCCTATGAGAAAAACCAAGATCCCCAACGAGCGATCACATTCAGGGATGGAAACCAAGGTTTGGTCAAGGGATTGGGTAAAATTGCTATATCTCCTGACCATTCTATTTCCAATGTTTTTCTTGTAGATTCATTAGATTACAATTTGCTTTCTGTATCTCAATTATGCAAAATGGGCTACAACTGTCTCTTTACTGATGTAGGTGTCACTGTCTTTAGAAGAAGTGATGATTCAATAGCATTTAAAGGTGTGCTAGAGGGTCAGCTATACTTAGTAGATTTTGATAGAGCTGAACTCGACACATGCTTAATTGCTAAGACTAACATGGGTTGGCTCTGGCACCGCCGACTAGCCTATGTTGGGATGAAGAATCTTCACAAGCTTCTAAAGGGAGAACACATTTTAGGACTAACAAATGTTCATTTTGAGAAAGACAGGATTTGTAGCGCATGCCAAGCAGGAAAGCAAGTTGGTGCCCATCATCCACACAAAAACATAATGACAACCGACAGGCCACTGGAGCTCCTACACATGGATCTATTCGGCCCGATTGCTTACATAAGCATCGGCGGAAGTAAGTACTGTCTAGTTATTGTGGATGATTATTCTCGCTTCACTTGGGTGTTCTTTTTGCAGGAAAAATCTCACACCCAAGAGACCTTAAAGGGATTCTTGAGACGGGCTCAAAATGAGTTTGGCTTAAGGATCAAGAAAATTAGAAGCGACAATGGGATGGAGTTCAAGAACTCTCAAATTGAAGGCTTCCTTGAGGAGGAGGGCATCAAGCATGAGTTCTCTTCTCCCTACACGCCACAACAAAATGGTGTAGTGGAGAGGAAGAATTGAACTCTATTGGACATGGCTAGAACCATGCTTGATGAGTATAAGACTTCTGATCGGTTTTGGGCCGAGGCAGTCAACACCGCCTGCTACGCCATCAACCGGTTATATCTACACCGAATCCTCAAGAAGACATCCTATGAACTCCTAACCGGTAAAAAGCCCAACATTTCATATTTTAGAGTCTTTGGTAGCAAATGCTTTATTCTTGTTAAAAGAGGTAGAAAATCTAAATTTGCTCCTAAGACTGTAGAAGGCTTTTTACTAGGATATGATTCAAACACAAGGGCATATAGAGTCTTTAACAAGTCCTCTGGACAAGTTGAAGTTTCTTGTGACGTTGTGTTTGATGAAACTAACGGCTCTCAAGTAGAGCAAGTTGATCTTGATGAGATACATGAAGAAGAGGCTCCGTGCATCGCGCTAAGGAACATGTCCATTGGGGATGTGTGTCCTAAGGAATCCGAAGAGTCTCCCAATGAACAAGATCAACCATCCTCCTCCACGCAAGCATCTCCACCGACTCAAAATGAGGATGAAGCTCAAGTTGATGAAGTAGAAGATCAAGCAAATGAGCCACCTCAAGATGACGGCAATGATCAAGGGGGAGATGCAAAAGATCAAGACAAGGAGGATGAAGAACAAAAACCGCCACACCTAAGAGTCCACCAAGCAATCCAACGAGATCACCCCGTCGACACCATCCTCGGCGACATTAATAAGGGGGTAACCACTAGATCTCGTGTTGCACATTTTTGTGAGCATTACTCTTTTGTCTCCTCTATTGAGCCACACAGGGTAGAGGAAGCACTACAAGATTCGGATTGGGTGGTGGCAATGCAAGAGGAGCTCAACAACTTCACTAGGAATGAGGTATGGCATTTAGTTCCACGTCCTAACCAAAATGTTGTAGGAACCAAGTGGGTTTTCCACAACAAGCAAGATGAGCATGGTGTGGTGACAAGGAACAAAGCTCGACTTGTGGCCAAAGGATACTCCCAAGTCGAAGGTTTGGATTTCGGTGAAACCTATGCACCCGTAGCTAGGCTTGAGTCAATTCGCATATTATTGGCCTATGCTACTTACCATGGCTTTAAGCTTTATCAAATGGACGTGAAAAGTGCCTTCCTCAATGGACCAATCAAGGAAGAGGTCTATGTTGAGCAACCTCCCGGCTTTGAAGATAGTGAGTACCCTAACCATGTCTATAAACTCTCTAAGGCGCTTTATGGGCTCAAGCAAGCCCCAAGAGCATGGTATGAATGCCTTAGAGATTTTCTTATTGCAAATGGTTTCAAAGTCGGAAAAGCCGATCCTACACTCTTTACCAAAACACTTGAGAATGATTTGTTTGTATGCCAAATTTATGTTGATGATATTATATTTGGGTCTACTAACGAATCTACATGTGAAGAATTTAGTAGGATCATGACACAAAAGTTCGAGATGTCTATGATGGGGGAGTTGAAGTACTTCTTAGGATTTCAAGTAAAGCAACTTCAAGACGGCACCTTCCTAAGCCAAACAAAGTATACTCAAGATATTCTAAGCAAGTTTGGGATGAAGGATGTCAAACCCATCAATACACCCATGGGAACCAATGGGCATCTCGACCTCGATGAGGGAGGTAAATCCTTCGATCAAAAGGTATACCGGTTGATGATAGGTTCTTTGCTATATTTATGTGCATCTCGACCGGACATTATGCTTTCCGTATGCATGTGTGCAAGATTCCAAGCCGACCCTAAGGAAGCTCACCTTACGGCCATAAAACGAATCTTGAGATATTTGGTTTATACTCCTAAGTTTGGGCTTTGGTATCCTAGGGGATCCACATTTGATTTGATTGGTTATTCGGATGCCGATTGGGCGGGGTGTAAAATCAATAGAAAGAGCACATCGGGGACTTGCCGGTTCTTAGGAAGATCCTTGGTGTCTTGGGCTTCAAAGAAGCAAAATTCGGTTGCTCTTTCTACCGCTGAAGCCGAGTATATTGCCGCAGGCCATTGTTGCGCGCAACTACTTTGGATGAGGCAAACCCTTAGGGACTATAGTTACAAATTAACCAAAGTTCCTCTTCTATGTGATAATGAGAGTGCAATCAAAATGGCAGATAATCCTGTCGAGCATAGCCGCACTAAACACATAGCCATTCGGTATCACTTTTTAAGGGATCACCAACAAAAGAGAGATATCGAGATTTCTTACATTAATACTAAAGATCAATTAGCCGATATCTTTACCAAGCCACTTGATGAACAAACTTTTAACAAACTTAGGCATGAGCTAAATATTCTTGATTCTAGGAACTTCTTTTGTTAATCTGCACACATAGCTAATTTATATACCTTTGATCATGTCTCTTTCATGTGCTATGACTAATGTGTTTTCAAGTGAATTTCAAACCAAGTCATAAGTATATTGAAAGGGAATTGGAGTCTTCGCCGAAGACAAAAGGCTTCCACTCCGCAACTCATCCTTCGCCGTCGCTCCACGCATCTCTCCATCTTTTGGGGGAAAGTCCAAAGCAAGAGGACTCCAACTTTGGTATAATATTCACTCATTTATTTATGACCAAAGGAGGAGAGAGTAATTCGAAGGGCTCTAATGATTCCGTTTTTGGCGATTCATGCCAAAGGGGGAGAGAGTAAGAACCCAAAGCAAAAGGACCGCACCACCACCACCAATTTCCAAAATTTTAGTTTTTCAAAAAGTATCTTCAAATTGGTATCTCACTTGTGATATAATTTCAAATTGGTATACCCTCTTCAAAATTAATATCAAAATCCTCTTGAACGCTAAGAGGAGGATTTCATTAAGGGGGAGTTTTGTTTAGTCAAAGGAAAAGCATTTGAAATAGAGGGAGAAAATTTCAAATCTTGAAAATGCTTTGCAAAATCTTATTCATTTACCTTTGACTATTTGCAAAAGAACTTTAAAAAGGATTTATAAAAGAATTTGCAAAAACAAAACATGTGGTGCAAGCGTGGTCCAAAATGTTAAAAACAAAGAAACAATCCATGCATATCTTATGAGTAGTTATATTGGCTCAATTCCAAGCAACCTTTGCACTTACATTATGCAAGCTAGTTCAATTTTGTACTTCCATATTTGCTTTGGTTTGTGTTGGCATCAATCACCAAAAAGGGGGAGATTGAAAGGGAATTAGGCTTACACCTAGTTCCTAAATAATTTTGGTGGTTGAATTGCCCAACACAAATAATTGGACTAACTAGTTTGCTCTAGTGTATAAGTTATACAGGTGCCAAAGGTTCAAACTTAGCCAATAAAAAGACCAAGAATTGGGTTCAACAAAAGAGCAAAGGGATACCGAAGTGTGCCCTGGTCTGGCGCACCGGACATGTCCGGTGCACCACCGGACAGTGTCCGGTGCACCAGGGGACTTCACGTTGAACTCTTCACCTTCGGGAATATCCGGAGGCGCTTCGCTATAATTCACCGGACTGTCCGGTGTACACCGGACAGTGTCCGGTGCTCCAAGGAACGGCGCCTCAGGAACTCGCCAGCTTCGGGAATTCGCAACGGCTAGTCCGCTATAATTCACCGGACATGTCCGGTGTACACCGGACTGTCCGGTGTGCCATCGAAGCAATGGATACTTCGGCGCCAACGGCTACCTGCAGCGCATTGAATGCGCGCTAGCGCGCGCAGAAGTTAGGCACGCCCATACTGGCGCACCAGACACTCTACAGTACATGTCCGGTGCGCCACCGGACATCCAGGCGGGCCCAGAAGACAGAGCTCCAACGGTCAGAACCCAACGGCTTTAGTGACATGGTTGGCGCACCGGACATGTCCGGTGTGCACCGGACTGTCCGGTGCACCATACGACAGTCAGCCCCACCAAACGGCTAGTTTGGTGGTTGGGGCTATAAATACCCCCAACCACCCACCATTCATGGCATCCAAGTTTTCACACTTCCAACCACTTACAAGAGCTAGGCATTCAATTCTAGACACACTCAAGAGACCAAATCCTCTCCCAAATTCCACACAAAGTTTTAGTGACTAGTGAGAGAGATTTGCTTGTGTTCTTTCGAGCTCTTGCGCTTGGATTGCTTTCTTCTTTCTTGATTCCTTATTGCGATCAAACTCACTTGTAATTGAGGCAAGAGACACCAATCTTGTGGTGGTCCTTGTAGGAACTTTGTGTTCCAAGTGATTGAGAAGAGAAAGCTCACGCGGTCCGATGGACCGTTTGAGAGAGGGAAAGGGTTGAAAGAGACCCGGTCTTTGTGACCACCTCAACGGGGAGTAGGTTTGCAAGAACCAAACCTCGGTAAAACAAATCCGCGTGTCACACCTCTTATTTGCTTGCGATTTGTTTTTCACCCTCTCTCGAGGACTTGATTATATTTCTAACGCTAACCTGGCTTGTAGTTGTGATTATTTTTGAGAATTTCAGTTTCACCCTATTCACCCCCCCCCTCTAGGCGACTATCACTTATCGACATGGCGAGAACGATGTTTGGAGAGTTCAAGACGCCCGAGCAGTTTTGGTCGGAAGCTGTGAACACAGCTTGCCATGCCATAAACCGGCTCTATCTGCATCACCTTCTTAAGAAGACCTCCTACGAACTCCTTACCGGTAACAAACCCAATGTATCTTACTTTCGTGTATTTGAGAGCAAATGCTACATTCTGGTGAAGAAAGTTAGACATTCTAAATTTGCTCCCAAGGCTGTAGAAGGGTTTTTACTAGGGTATGAATCAAATACAAAGCCGTATAGGGTCTTCAACAAATCACCAGGATTAGTTGAAGTCTCTAGCGACGTTGTATTTGATGAGACTGATGGCTCTCCAAGAGAGCAATTTGATCTTGATGATATAGATGAAGTTCCAACGGCTGCAATGCACACGATGGCGATAGGTGATGTGCGACCATAGGAACTACAGGAACAAGATCAGCCTTCTTCCTCGATGCTGGTGCATCCCCCAACTCAAGATGATGGACAGGTACCTCAAGGAGAGGAGCGTGATCAAGGGGGAGCACGAGAAGAACAAGTTATGGAGGAAGAAGCACCACAGGTCCCTCCAACTCAAGTCCGAGCGACGATCCAAAGAAATCACCCTGTCAATCAAATTCTTGGTGATATCAGCAAGGGAGTAACGACTCGCTCACGTTTAGCTATTTTTTGTAAGCATTACTCGTTTGTCTCCTCTATTGAGCCTTTCAGGGTAGAAGAGGCCTTGCAGGATCCGGACTAGGTGTTGGCCATGCAGGAAGAGCTCAACAACTTCAAGAGAAACGAAGTTTGGAGCCTGGTGCCACGTCCAAAGCAAAACATTGTGGGCACCAATTGGGTGTTCCGCAACAAGCAAGACGAGCACGGAGTGGTGACAAGAAACAAGGCTCGACTTGTGGCAAAAGGTTATGCCCAAGTCGCAGGTTTGGATTTCGGGGAGACTTTTGCTCCTGTGGCTAGGCTAGAGTCAATTCGAATATTGTTAGCCTATGCTGCTCACCACTCTTTTAGGTTGTTCCAAATGGATGTGAAGAGCGCTTTCCTCAACGAGCCAATCAAGGAGGAAGTATACGTGGAACAACCCCCTGGCTTTGAGGATGACAGGTATCCCGACCACGTGTATACGCTCTCTAAGGCGCTCTATGGACTTAATCAAGCCCCAAGAGCATGGTATGAATGCCTTAGAGATTTCTTAATTGCTAATGCTTTCAAGGTTGGGAAAGCCGATCCCAGTCTTTTTACCAAGACTTGTGATGGTGATCTTTTTGTATGCCAAATTTATGTCGATGACATAATATTTGGTTCTACTAATCAAAAGTCTCGTGAGGAGTTTAGCAGGGTGATGATGCAGAAATTTGAAATATCGATGATGGGAGAGTTGACCTAATTCCTTCGATTCCAAGTGAAACAACTCAAGCATGGTACCTTCATCTCTCAAACGAAGTACACTCAAGATCTTCTCAAGAGGTTTGGGATGAAGGACGCCAAGCCCGCAAAGACATCTATGGGAACCGACGGGCATGTTGACCTCAACAAAGGAGGTAAGTCCGTTGATCAAAAGGCATACCAGTCCATGATAAATTCATTGCTTTATTTATGTGCTAGTAGACCGGACATTATGCTAAGTGTATGCATGTGTGCTAGATATCAATCCGACCCCAAGGAATGTCACCTTGTGGCCGTTAAGCGAATTCTTAGATATTTAGTTTCTACGCCTTGCTTCGGGATCTGGTATCCAAAGGGGTCTACCTTTGACTTGATTGGATACTCAGACTCTGATTATGCCGGGTGCAAGGTTGATAGGAAAAGCACATCGGGGACGTGCCAATTTCTCGGAAGGTCCCTGGTGTCCTGGAGTTCTAAGAAACAAACCTCTGTTGCCCTATCCACCGCTGAGGCCGAGTATGTTATCGCAAGACAGTGTTGCGCGCAACTACTTTGGATGAGGCAAACCCTCCGGGACTTTGGCTACAATCTGAGCAAAGTCCCACTCCTATGTGACAATGAGAGTGCAATCCGTATGGCAGTAATCCTGTTGAACACAGCCGCACTAAGCACATAGACATTCGACATCACTTTCTGAGGGACCACCAGCAAAAAGGAGATATCAAGGTGTACCATATTAACACCGAGAACCAGCTAGCCGATATCTTTACCAAGCCATTAGATGAGAAAACCTTTTGCTGGTTGTGTAGTGAGCTAAATGTCTTAGATTCGCGTAACTTGGATTGATTTATAGCATACATGTGTTTTATGCCTTTGATCATGTTACTTTATGCATTTATGAAATTTGTTGCTTATTTATGGTGCTCAAGTTGTGAAAGGGATCCCCGGACCTCACAAATCCATGTATGTATGATGCACATATTTAGGGGGAGATGTGCTACAACTTGACCCTTTGAGACTAACCCGTGTGTTTGAGTATACTTGATGTAGCCTCAAAGGTGAATTGAAATGGAAAAGTGAACTTGGACCATGCAAAGACTTTCACTGCACTCCGGTATTAGTGTACTCACCTCCAAGTTCATACTTATGCTCTTATTGCCTTTTTGCTCTTAATTGACAATTTTGGTGAGGCAATGGGGTTAAAAGGCCAAGAATGATCCCGTTTTGGTGCTTAATGCCAAAGGGGGAGAAATTAAGGCCAAAGCAAATAGATCAGCTACCACTTGTGAATTTTGAAAACAATAGAGTTAGAACTTTTGATTTGTCCAAAATGCTCTTATTGCAAAATTTAGTCTCTTGTGGGGGAGAATTTATGACTATGGGAAAAAGGGGGAGTTTTTGGCATTTGATCAATTTCACTCTTGGATTATCTCTCTTTATGCCCAAACAAGTGAGTTTGACTTAGAGATAGAAAAATGAATTTGATTTGCAAAAACAAACCAAGTGGTGGCAAAGAATGATCCAAATATGTTAAAACTTGTGCAAAGACAATTTCATTCTCAATTGTATTGATGTTGCACTTCTTTTGGTTGCTTTTGGATGTGTTGGCATAAATCACCAAAAAGGGGGAGATTGAAAGGGAAATGTGCTCTTGGCAATTTCTATTATGTTTTGGTGATTAAGTGCCCAACACATTTAATTAAGTTCTTATGTGCTAAATGAAGAGAAAAGTGCAAGTCAAGACATGAGGTATGTTTCTAGACTTAGTACATTGTTTTGAGTACTAACATATTCTGTCTAAGTGCTAGAAACAGGAAAAGAAAGAACTGCAAAAGACTTGGCTGTGTGCAGCCAAAGTCCAGCTCGGCCTGGCACACCAGACTGTTTGGTGGTGCACTGGACAGTGTCCGGTGCGCCAGACTGGTTTCCGGTGAACAGGCCGCTCTCAGGAAAAGTTCAGCGGCGTACGACTATAATTCACCGGACTGTCCGGTGGTGCACCGGACTGTCCGGTGAGCCAACGATCGCGAGCGCAACGGTCGGCCGCGCAATCCGCGGGCGACGCGTGGCCCGCGCCAACGGTCGGCAGGGGGCACCGGACTGTCCGGTGCGCCAACTGGCCCGAAGCTGCAACAGTCGTCTGCGCCAGAAAAGGAAGGAGATCGGCACCGGACTGTCTACAGTGACTGTCCGGTGGCGCACCGGACTGTCCGGTGCGCCACTCGACAGAAGGCAAGGATGGCCTTCCTTGTTGGCCTCCAACGGCTCCTAGCTGCCTTGGGGCTATAAAAGGGACCCCTAGGCGCATGGAGGAGCCACCCAAGCTTACAAGAAACATTCTGTCGGTACCCTGAATCAGGGGTACCCTCTTCTATAGTATGAAGGCGCTGCACCCGTACGACACCTCCAGGTCACACGGAGAGCGGCACCCGACCCAACCACATGGGTAGGCCTAAGGGCACCACGTGGCGAGAAAGGATAATACGTCCCAGAAAGCACCATTGGGTCCGGACCTCCGCAGAGGAACACCGGACCCCTGTGAATACGAGCCCGGAGTTCCCGAGGAGACATGTCGGGTCCCCCCGAGTGAGGTTCGGGCCTTGGCAGGGTCCCGGGACGGAGAGGACCCCGGCACAAGCAAGGGTCCGGTGCCGACACATGTCCAGGCCTTTCCCTACGCTCCCCGCTCAGGCGGAAACCCGCCGCGGCCGCATGGCTTGTGGCCCGTAACGTAAGCCAACGGGTCGAGCCTGATGTAAGGCCCATATGGCTGTGCAGTCTTTGCATTTATTGCGGGAAGGACGCGCCGCCTGCCACCACGCTGACGGGCGACACACCCTCTCAGCATTTAATGCGTCCTGTCCAATCCGCCGGCAGACGGCGTCAGGGTCACCCAGCAGACGGCGCGCCTGACCAGTCTATTGGCGAACAGTGTGCCTGTGCCGAGCGGCGCACAGTACCCATCATCCCTTCTACAAGAAGCTTCCCCTGCACGCCGAGGATACGAAGATCTCGGGCGTCAGGGCACGAGATGATTGCCCCAGCAGCAAACATTGGTGGCTCCAAGTGTTATATTCTTTATGTCCTTAGGCCCACATGTCGGGGCCCAGCACCTTTGTGCATGCCCCCTTTAGCTATAAAAGGGGAGGCATGCGACGTTACACACAAGCTCGGTCAGGACATCCAATCTAAGACCCAGCCTTAGCCTCACAAGTTCATACAAGCTCTCAAGCAATACATCACACAGTGGAGTAGGGTGTTACGCTCCGGCGGCCTGAACCACTCTAAATCCTTGTGTGTTCTTGTGTTCTTCCCACTTTTCCAACTAACAAGCAAAATGCTTAGGCCCCTCCTCATCTTAGGATTTAGGGCGGGTGCGCTCCACCACCCAGCCGGAGATTCGCTCTCTGACACATTCTAAGACTCCAAGACTCCAATTTCACGCATTCAATTCTTTGAGATAGTGACTTGAGCTCCATTTGAGCTGTGAACTCCGCGCGTTGTGTTTTGAGCTCAAGTTGTGACTTGTGTGCATAGTTGTGCTGCGATTTGTGTCTTGTGTGTGTTTCTCTTCCCAACCTTACTCTTGTGCGTTCTTTCTGATCTATCTTGTAAGGGCGAGAGGCTCCAACTTGTGGAGATTCCTTGCAAACAGGAAAATGATATAAGGAAGATAAGCCATGGTATTCAAGTTGATCATTGGATCACTTGAAAGGGGTTGAGTGCAACCCTCGTCCATTGGGACGCCACAACGTGGAAGTAGGCAAGTGTTACTTGGCCGAACCACGGGATAAATTCGCGTGTCTCTTGTGATTGCTCTCTCTTTAATTGTCTGTGTTCGCATATGCATATTGACTATAAAAATTATACGCCTCGTCCACGTTACAAAATGCCATACCAACTTTAGGTATCAATCTTATATCAATATTGTCCGGCTGTGCACAGAAATTTAACATTTACGAATCAATGACGACCAAATTTAACGTGCTACTGCTACACATTAAAAAAGTATGTACGTAATTGATATTATCATATTAGAGAGAACTTACATGGCTTTGAAGAATGTGAGGTGTGTCCTGTTCATGCGCCCCAATATGTCTCATGGGGATGCGTTTATCTGCTCCTACCACGTCTGCCGATCTTGTGTTGTCATCAATATGTCCAGGTGCCCTCAACACTGCCGGGGGAGTAACAGATACACCGTCTGTGTATCCGGTGATCGCAGACGGTACAACTTTGATGTCCATGCCAGTAGACGTACCTGTTGGTCGATGCCTTCTGTATGTCCGGTGCGGTCCCTTCCGCCGCCGTTAACCGCCGCCAAGAACACACGAATACGATCGTGGTGCTACTGCTACTGTACAGGAAAGGCTAATACAAAGCTACGCCAAAGTCTGTAAAGAATATTTGATTTCCTTGTTCTAATGTTCCTCAAACCGTAACCTTGAGTAGAAAGCGGTAACTGCCCCATTTTTCGCGATTGTACAACACGTCTTTCCTTATATCAAACCAATCTAGATTTACACACACATTGGTCACGTATATGCAATTGCATATATGGGCAGCCGTCTACATATTGCATGATTTATGTTGTCAAGTTACATGTCTTTATGCAGTCATAAACGCTGAACACGGTGTCATATTCATTCCACGTGATTCGTGCATCAGAAGATTCCTTTTTGCATGGTTTATGCACATTAATCCATATATATGCATTCGTATATTGCCTGACACATATCGTCCTGACTCTTAGTTGTCGATTGCATGGCTGACGCAAGCACGCGGGTGCTGGCCGGACCGCATCCTGGCTGGGGCTTCCCCTACTAATGGAAGCCTGAGAGCACCTAGAGGGGGGGTGAATAGGTGATCCTGTAACACTTCAAAAAGTTAAGCCACAAAACTTGGTTACTTGTTAACACAGTAATTTGCCAAGTGGCTAGAGAAGGATCTCAACACAACACAATAACCAAGAGATATCAATCACAGAGATGGCACAGTGGTTATCCCGTGGTTCGGCCAAGACCAACGCTTGCCTACTCCACGTTGTGGCGTCCCAATGGACGAGGGTTGCAATCAACCCCTCTCAAGCGGTCCAAAGACCAACTTGAATACCACGGTGTTGCTTTGCTTCTCTTAATCCCGTTTGCGAGGAATCTCCACAGCTTGGAGCCTCTCGCCCTTACACAAGATGTTCACGAAGAATCACAGAGCAAGGGAGGGATTAGCAACTCACACACGACACAAAGATCACAGCGAATACGCACACGCAAAACCCAGACTTGAGCTCAAGAGACTAGCACACTAGAATAGAGCTCAAATCACTAAAATGTCGAACAAGTGCGCAAGAATGAAGTGTGAGTGATCAATGATGCTCAAAGGATGCTTGGTGTACTCCTCCATGCGCCTAGGGGTCCCTTTTATAGCCCCAAGGCAGCTAGGAGCCGTTGGGAGCAATCTGGGAAGGCAATTCTTGCCTTCTGTCGTCTGGCGCACCGGACAGTCCGGTGCACACCGGACATGTCCGGTGCTCGATTTCTTTCCATAAACAGCGCAGTCGACCGTTGGCACTTGACCTGTCCGGTGCACACCGGACAGTCCGGTGCCATCTTCTAGCCGTTGGCTCGGCCACGTGTCCCGCGCAGATTGCGCGGCCGACCGTTGGCCCGGCCGACCGTTGGCTCACCGGACAGTCCGGTGCACACCGGACAGTCCGGTGATTTTTAGCCGTACGCCGTTGATGGTTTCCCGAGAGCGACGAGTTCGCCTGTGAGCGGCCTACCGGACAGTCCGGTGCACACTGGACAGTCCGGTGAATTTTAGCCGTACACCGCCGTCGAAGTCACTTTGCCCAAGCCAGCCTGGCGCAGCGGACACTGTCCGGTGCACCCAGACTGGCAGACTTTGGCTGCTCGAGCCATCTCTTCTCCAACTCGATTTTTTCTGTTTCCAGCACTTAGACACAATACATTAGTCAATAAAACAATGTACTAAGTTTGAGAAACATACCTTTATCCTTGATTTGTACTTTGTCCACCATTTTACAATTAGGCACCTGTGTTGGGCACTAAATCACCAAAACACTTAGAAATGGCCCAAGGGCACATTTCCCTTTCAATCTCCCCCTTTTTGGTGATTTATGCCAACACAACATAAAGCAAGTAGAACAAGTACAAAATCAAATCAAATAAGAAATCAAAATTGTTTTGATTCAATTTTGACAATATATGGATCACTCTATGCCACCACTTGGTTTGTTTTTGCAAATCAAACTCAAATTCCTATCTCTAAGTCAAGACCACTTGAAGAGACATAAAGAGAGGTTTTCCAAAGAAATTTGATCAAGGATTTCAAAAACTCCCCCTTTTTCCCATAATCAATACTTCTCCCCACAAGAGGCCAACTTTTGACATAAGAGACAATAAAAGAGTTTTGACAAACCAAAAGCTCTAATCTACTATTTCAAAATTTCTCAAGTGGTAGCTGATCCATTTATTGCTTTAGCCTTTATTTTAAAAGAGTTTTGACAAACCAAAAACTCTAATCTACTATTTCAAAATTTCTCAAGTGGTAGTTGATCCATTTATTGCTTTAGCCTTTATTTTCTCCCCCTTTGGCATCAAGCACCAAAACGGAATCAATCTTGGCCTTTTAACCCCATTGCCTCACCAAAATCTTCAAATAAGAACACAAAGGCAATAAGAGTATGAAGATGAACTTGGAAAAGTTACTCTTTTCATCGGAGTGCAGTGGAAGTCTTGCATGGTCCAAGTCCACCTTTTCCCTTTCAATTTTCCTTGGAGACTAAAACAACGAAACTCAAGTACATGGTTAGTCTCAAAGGGTCAAGTTGTAGCACAGCTCCCCCTAAATATGTGCATTACTTGCAAACAGGACTTGTGAGGTCCAGGGAGTGTTTGTACAACTTGAGCACCACAATAAGCAACAAAATGCAGAATGAACATGATCAAAGGCATAAACACATGTATGCTACATTTCAATCCAAGTTCCGCGAATCTAAGATATTGAGCTCACTACGCAGCCTGCAAAAGGTCTTCTCATCTAGAGGCTTGGTAAAGATATCGGCTAGCTGGTTCTCGGTGCTAACATGAAACACTTCGATATCTCCCTTTTGTTGGTGGTCTCTCAAAAAGTGATGTCGGATGTCAATGTGCTTTGTGCGGCTGTGCTCAACAGGATTTTCCGCTATTCGGATAGCACTCTCATTATCACATAGGAGTGGGACTTTGCTCAGATTGTAGCCAAAGTCCCGGAGGGTTTGCCTCATCCAAAGTAGTTGCGCACAACACTGTCCCGCAGCAACGTACTCGGCCTCAGCGGTGGATAGGGCAACGGAGGTTTGTTTCTTAGAGTTCCATGACACCAGGGACCTTCCTAAGAATTGGCACGTCCCCGATGTACTCTTCCTATCGACCTTACATCCAGCATAGTCGGAATCTGAGTACCCAATCAAGTCAAAGTTAGACCCCTTTGGATACCAGATCCCGAAGCAAGGCGTAGCAACTAAATATCGAAGAATTCGCTTCACAGCCACTAAGTGACACTCCTTCGGATCGGATTGAAATCTAGCACACATGCATACGCTAAGCATAATATCCGGTCTACTAGCACATAAATAAAGCAAAGAACCTATCATGGACCGGTATGCTTTTTGATCAACGGACTTACCTCCTTTGTTGAGGTCGGTGTGTCCGTCGGTTCCCATCGGCGTCTTTGCGGGCTTGGCGTCCTTCATCCCAAACCTCTTTAGCAAATCTTGTGTGTACTTCGTTTGGGAGATGAAGGTGCCGTCCTTGAGTTGCTTCACTTGGAACCCAAGGAAGTAGGTCAACTCGCCCATCATCGACATCTCGAATTTCTGCGTCATCACCCTGCTAAACTCTTCACAAGACTTTTGGTTAGTAGAACCAAATATTATGTCGTCGACATAAATTTGGCACACAAAAAGATCACCATCGCAAGTCTTAGTAAAAAGAGTTGGATCGGCTTTCCCAACCTTGAAAGCATTAGCAATTAAAAAGTCTCTAAGGCATTCATACCATGCCCTTGGGGCTTGCTTAAGTCCATAGAGCGCCTTAGAGAGCTTACACACGTGGTCGGGGTACCGTTCATCCTCGAAGCCAGGGGGCTGCTCCACGTACACCTCCTCCTTGATCGGCCCGTTGAGGAAAGCGCTCTTCACATCCATTTGGTACAACCTGAAAGAATGGTGAGCGGCATATGCTAGCAAGATACGAATTGATTCTAGCCTAGCCACAGGAGCAAAAGTCTCCTCAAAGTCCAAACCTGCGACTTGGGCATAACCTTTTGCCACAAGTCGAGCCTTGTTCCTCGTCACCACCCCGTGCTCGTCCTGTTTGTTGCGGAACACCCACTTGGTTCCCACAACATTTTGCTTGGGACGAGGCACCAGTGTCCAAACTTCGTTGCGCTTGAAGTTGTTGAGTTCCTCCTGCATGGCCAACACCCAGTCCGGATCTAGCAAGGCCTCTTCTACCCTGAAAGGCTCAATAGAAGAGACAAAAGAGTAATGCTCACAAAAATTAACTAATCTTGAGCGAGTAGTTACTCCCTTGCTAATATCACCCAATATCTGGTCGACGGGATGATCCCTTTGAATTGTCGCTCGAACTTGGGTTGGAGGTGCCTGAGGTGCTTCTTCCTCTTGAACATCCTGTGCTCCCCCTTGATCATGTGCCTCCACTTGAGGTACCTGTTCGTCATCTTGGGTTGGGGGATGCACCATAGTTGAGGAAGACGGTTGATCTTGCTCCAAATGTTCCTGAGGCCGTACATCTCCAATCGCCATGGTGCGTATCGCGGCCGTTGGAACGTCTTCTTCATCTACATCATCAAGATCAACAACTTGCTCTCTTGGAGAGCCATTAGTCTCATCAAATACAACGTCGCTAGAGACTTCAACCAAACCCGATGATTTGTTGAAGACCCTATACGCCTTTGTATTTGAATCATAACCTAACAAAAACCCTTCTACAGCTTTGGGAGCAAATTTAGAAGTTCTACCTTTCTTCACAAGAATATAACATTTGCTCCCAAATACACGAAAATAAGACACATTGGGTTTGTTACCAGTTAACATCTCGTATGAGGTCTTCTTGAGGAGGCGGTGAAGGTAGACCCTGTTGATGGCGTGGCAAGCCGTGTTCACGGCTTCCGACCAAAAACACTCGGGGGTCTTGAACTCTCCAAGCATAGTCCTCGCCATATCTATGAGTGTCCTGTTCTTCCTCTCTACCACACCATTTTGCTGAGGTGTGTAGGGAGCGGAGAACTCGTGCTTGATCCCCTCCTCCTCAAGGAACTCCTCCACTTGAAGGTTCTTGAATTCGGACCCGTTGTCGCTCCTTATCTTCTTCACCTTGAGCTCAAACTCATTTTGAGCTCTCCTTAGGAAGCGCTTGAGGGTCCCTTGGGTTTCAGACTTATCCTGTAAAAAGAACACCCAAGTGAAGCGGGAAAAGTCATCAACGATAACTAGACCATACTTACTTCCTCCTATGCTCAGATAGGCGACGGGTCCGAAGAGGTCCATATGTAGCAGCTCCAGGGGTCTTGATGTTGTCATCACATTTTTGGTGTGATGAGAGCCTCCCACCTGTTTCCCTGCTTGACAAGCTGCACAAGGTCTATCTTTTTCGAAATGAACATTGGTTAGACCTATCACGTGTTCTCCCTTTAGTAGCTTGTGGAGGTTCTTCATCCCCACATGTGCTAAGCAGCGATGCCACAGCCAGCCCATGCAAGTCTTAGCCATTAAGCATGCATCTAGACCGGCCTCTTCTTTTGCAAAATCAACTAAGTAAAGCTTGTCGTCTAGTACACCCTTAAAAGCTAGTGAACCATCACATCTTCTAAAGACACACACATCTACATTTGTAAACAAACAGTTATATCCCATATTGCATAATTGACTAACAGATAGCAAATTATATCCAAGAGACTCTACTAAAAACACATTAGAGATAGAGTGCTCATTTGAGATTGCAATTTTACCTAACCCTTTTACCTTGCCTTGATTCCCATCACCGAATATTATTGAATCTTGGGAATCTTTATTCTTGACGTAGGAGGTGAACATCTTCTTCTCCCCCGTCATATGGTTTGTGCATCCGCTGTCAATAATCCAGCTTGAACCCCTGGATGCATAAACCTGCAAGGCAAATTTAGGCTTGGGTCTTAGGTACCCAGCTCATGTTGGGTCCTGCAAGGTTAGCACAAATATCCTTAGGGACCCAAATGCAAGTTTTGTCTCCCTTGCATCTTGCCCCTAATTTTCTAGCAACTATCTTCCTATCCTTTCTACAAATAGCAAAAGAAGCATTTAAAGCATGATATATTGTAGAAGGTTCATTAACTTTCCTAGGAACATTAACGATATTTCTCCTAGGCATATTATGAATAACATTTCTCCTACCAACATTTCTATCATGCACATAAGAAGAACTAGAGGCAACCATGGCATGAGAATCAAAGGCATTACAACTCCTATAAGCATTTCTAGGTTGTATTCTATCATAGTACATAAAGGCATGGTTCTTTTGCACACTACTAGCCATAGGGGCCTTCCCTTTCTCCTTGGCGGAGATGGGAGCCTTATGGCTTGTCAAGTTCTTGGCTTCCCTCTTGTAGCCAAGTCCATCCTTAATTGAGGGGTGTCTACCAATCGTGTAGGCATCCCTTGCAAATTTTAGCTTGTCAAATTCATTCTTGCTAGTCTTAAGTTGGGCATTAAGACTAGCTAATTCATCATTTAATTTGGAAATTGAAACTAAATGATCACTACAAGCATCAATGTCAAAATCTTTACACCTATTACAAGTTTCAACAATTTCTACACAAGAATTAGATTTACTAGCTACTTCTAGTTTAGCATTTAAATCATCATTAAAACTTTTTAACTTAGCAATAGTTTCATGACAAGAAGATAATTCACTAGAGAGCATTTCATTCCTCTTAATTTCTAGAGCAAGAGATTTCTGTGCTTCTACAAATTTATCATGTTCTTCATACAACAAATCCTCTTGTTTTTCTAAAAGCATATTCTTGTCATTCAATGCATCAATTAATTCATTAATTTTGTCTACCTTGGTTCTATCTAATCCCTTGAATAAGCATGAGTAATCTATCTCATCATCATCACTAGACTCATCTTCACTCGAAGAAGCATAAGTACTAGTATGAGTGCTTACTTTCTTCTCTCTTGCCATGAGGCAAGTGTGACGCTCGTTGGGGAAGAGGGATGACTTGTTGAAGGCGGTGGCGGCGAGTCCTTCATTGTCAGAGTCGGAGGAGGAACAATCCGAATCCCACTCCTTTCCGATATGTGCCTCGCCCTTGACCTTCTTGTAATGCTTCTTTTTCTCCCTCTTGTTCCCTTGGTCCTGATCACTATCATTGTCGGGACAGTTAGCAATAAAATGACCAAGCTTACCGCATTTGAAGCATGAGCGCTTCTCCTTGGCTTTGGTCTTGCTTGGCTGCCCCTTGCGACCTTTAAGCGCCGTCTTGAAGCGCTTAATGATGAGGGCCATCTCCTCATCATTGAGTCCGGCCGCCTCAACTTGCGCCACCTTGCTTGGTAGCGCCTCCTTGCTCCTTGTTGCCTTGAGAGCAATGGGTTGAGGCTCATGACTAAGACCGTTCAACGCGTCGTCCACGTATCTTGCCTCCTTGATCATCATTCGCCCGCTTACGAACTTCCCAAGAACTTCTTCGGGCGACATCTTGGTGTACCTGGGATTTTCACGTATATTGTTCACCAAATGAGGATCAAGAACGGTAAATGACCTTAGCATTAGGCGGACGACATCGTGGTCCGTCCATCGCGTGCTCCCGTAGCTCCTTATTTTGTTGATAAGGGTCTTGAGCCGGTTGTATGTTTGTGTCGGCTCCTCGCCCCTTATCATCGCGAACCGTCCAAGCTCGCCCTCCACCAACTCCATTTTGGTGAGCAAGGTGACGTCGTTTCCCTCATGAGAGATCTTGAGGGTGTCCCAGATCTGCTTGGCATTGTCCAAGCCGCTCACCTTGTGATACTCGTCCCTGCACAAAGAGGCTAGCAACACAGTAGTAGCTTGTGCATTTTTATGAATTTGTTCATTAATAAACACAGGGCTATCTGAGCTATCAAATTTCATTCCACTTTCCACAATCTCCCAAATGCTTGGATGGAGAGAAAACAGGTGAGTACGCATTTTGTGACTCCAAAATCCGTAATCCTCTCCATCAAAGTGAGGGGGCTTGCCAAGTGGAATGGGGAGTAATTGAGCATTTGAACTATGCGGGATGCGCGAATAATCGAAAGAAAAGTTTGAGTTAACCGTCTTTCGTCTATCGTAGTTGTCGTCGTCCTTTTGGGAGGAGGAAGATTCATCGCTGTCGTAGTAGACAATTTCCTTGATGCGCCTTGTCTTCTTCTTCCTCCCGTCTTTTCTTTTGTGGCCCGAGCCTGAGTCGGTGGGCCTGTCATCATTGGGCTCGTTGACGAAGGACTCCTTCTCCTTGTCGTTGATCACCATCCCCTTGCCTTTAGGATCCATCTCTTCAGGCGGTTAGTCCCTTTCTTGAAGAGAACGGCTCTGATACCAATTGAGAGCACCTAGAGGGGGGTGAATAGGTGATCCTGTAACACTTCAAAAACTTAAGCCACAAAACTTGGTTACTTGTTAGCACAGTAATTTGCCAAGTGGCTAGAGAAGGATCTCAACACAACACAATAACCAAGAGATATCAATCACAGAGATGGCACAGTGGTTATCCCGTGGTTCGGCCAAGACCAACGCTTGCCTACTCCACGTTGTGGCGTCCCAATGGACGAGGGTTGCAATCAACCCCTCTCAAGCGGTCCAAAGACCAACTTGAATACCACGGTGTTGCTTTGCTTCTCTTAATCCCGTTTGCGAGGAATCTCCACAGCTTGGAGCCTCTCGCCCTTACACAAGATGTTCACGAAGAATCACAGAGCAAGGGAGGGATTAGCAACTCACACACGACACAAAGATCACAGCGAATACGCACACGCAAAACCCAGACTTGAGCTCAAGAGACTAGCACACTAGAACAGAGCTCAAATCACTAAAATGTCGAACAAGTGCGCAAGAATAAAGTGTGAGTGATCAATGATGCTCAAAGGATGCTTGGTGTACTCCTCCATGCGCATAGGGGTCCCTTTTATAGCCCCAAGGCAGCTAGGAGCCGTTGGGAGCAATCTGGGATGGCAATTCTTGCCTTCTGTCGTCTGGCGCACCGGACAGTCCGGTGCACACCGGACATGTCCGGTGCTCGATTTCTTTCCATAAACAACGCAGTCGACCGTTTGCACTTGACCTGTCCGGTGCACACCGGACAGTCTGGTGCCATCTTCTAGCCGTTGGCTCGGCCACGTGTCCCGCGCAAATTGCGCGGCCGACCGTTGGCCCGGCCGACCGTTGGCTCACCGGACAGTCTGGTGCACACCGGACAGTCCGGTGATTTTTAGCCGTACGCCGTTGATGGTTTCCCGAGAGCGACGAGTTCGCCTATGAGCGGCCTACCGGACAATCCGGTGCACACCGGACAGTCCGGTGAATTTTAGCCGTACACCGCCGTCGAAGTCACTTCGCCCAAGCCAGCCTGGCGCACCGGACACTGTCCGGTGCACCACCGGACAGTCCGGTGCACCCAGACTGGCAGACTTTGGCTGCTCGAGCCATCTCTTCTGAGTCTTCTCCAACTCGATTTTTTCTGTTTCCAGCACTTAGACACAATATATTAGTCCATAAAACAATGTACTAAGTTTGAGAAACATACCTTTATCCTTGATTTGTACTTTGTCCACCATTTTACAATTAGGCACCTGTGTTGGGCACTAAATCACCAAAACACTTAGAAATGGCCCAAGGGCACATTTCCCTTTCAAAGCCCAGGGCTTCCATTACCTCGATCATATATATATATATATATATATATATATATATATAGTTTTTTAAAATAGAATTGAAATATGTACCTGTATTAAACGGAACTGAGAATTTTAGTTTCTATTCTTTTGGTTTGATTTCAGCTCTATCCCTATAGACCAAGGTTTCAAAAAATAGCACACCACGAGCAGTTATGATGGGCAAGGTATATGAATGGTGGGCTAAGCGGCCAATAGGTCGGCTCACCGAGAAGCCCGACATAAGAGAATATCATTAGCATATGAGTTCTAATAAGAATATGATTAGTAGACAAGATTTAAAGAAACACACTACACCATGACACATTATTGCCCACGGACTGTCTGATGGTAAAACGCTTGAATAACGTCTCACAATCCATCGGTAAAGAGTTTTAATGACAGATAATGTGTGTCAGCCAAAGTCCTGTCGGCAATACGCTTTACCGGTAGACATAGATGTACCG
The DNA here is from genome assembly GCA_029449295.1 of Zea luxurians. NCBI lineage: Eukaryota > Viridiplantae > Streptophyta > Magnoliopsida > Poales > Poaceae > Zea > Zea luxurians. Next base: position 101,140,137 of record JAOPSE010000006.1, on the reverse strand, counting down.
ACATACTATCTGTTGGCAATGTTTATGTTTTTGCCGACAGACAGACTTTTGCCGACATATTCTTGTGTCGACGGCTTGTGTGTCGCTAAAAGTCTATATGCCGACAGATTGTCTGATGTTATTCCCTATGTGCAGTTTTTAAAAAAAGAATCCATGCATACAAATATATGCAAATGAAACAAATAATAAACCGATTATGATGCACATTGTAGGACAACTTGAATAATATGTAGCTCAGAATATATGAAATTTGATTAGTAAAAGAATGAGATCAATCTTTGACTTTGAATTCCAACATATATTTGTTTAGAACACGATTCCTGTGATGAACATATAAAAATAATAGCATACACGAATTTCCTAAATTTGTGAAGTGATCTTTCAGTTCTATTACATGCAAAAGTATAAATATACATCTAGCAAACTAAAATCTCTCCATCGGCTGGGTGTTATGCCAACAGCTAGCATGCATGCGAGTAATCATTTTTTTCACACTTCAAGCAATCTGATCCTTGCTTCCAGCTCCTCTTCCTACAACATAATTTGATAATATGTCAATTATTGTATCAGCAGGTCTATAAACTCCCAACAGAAAATACAAACTGAAAGTGCAATAAAGGTCTATTAATACATATATTTATGTGATGAATGCACATGATTACAAAGAAGGGAAAATATCCAATGCAAATGATGGAGAGGTGCACATATATAGTGCACATATACAATCTCAGTCATTGATCTCTGATCCAACAAATGGTCTCGCTTGCATCGTCGTAGAAGATGTGATGGTTCAAGCCGGGCGCCTTCAAGCTGGTGGTCTTCAAGAACTCATTTCATAGTGTTTTTTCAGAGATTGTATAGAGTAGTTCCTGAAGCTATTTCAACATGGAAGTGATTGTACAGATTGTATAGAGTAGTTCCTGAAGCTATTTCAACATGTGTGAGTGAATGATTTATGTGTACAGATTTCAGATTCCTGGTATCAACCGAGTTCCTGAAGCTATTACAGATTTCAGATTGCAGATTTCAGATTCCTGTCTACTACCTGATTGCTGAAGTGATGCATCAGTGAGTGGCTTGTAACCAGAAAATGTATCAACCGAGTGGCTGAACAGGACTGAGCAGAACTGAAATGATCGAACAGAACTGAGCAGAAATGATGTACTGATGAACAGATCTGAGCAGAAATGATGTACTGAACAGAACAGAACTGAACAGAACTGAGTTGAAGTGATGTACTGAAGAACTGGAGCATGAGAAGGATTGCGAAAAACAGAAACAAGACTTTGGGAGAAAAATAGCTGAGAGCAATGCCACCTAGGAGGTTTGGTATCAACCGAGTTCCTGAAGCTATTACAGATTTCAGATTTCAGATTTTAGATTCCTGTCTACTACCTGATTGCTGAAGTGCTGCATCAGTGAATGGCTTGTAACCAGAAAATCTATCAACCGAGTGGCTGAACAGAACTGAGCAGAACTGAACTGATCGAACAGAACTGAGCAGAAATGATGTACTAAACAGAACTGAACTGAACAAAACTGAGCTGAAATGATGTACTGAAGAACTGGAGAAGGATTGCGAAAAACAGAAACAAGACTTTGGGAGAAAAATAGCTGAGAGCAATGCCACCTAGGAGGTTTCCTAAAGCACCAGCAGAAGAGCCAAACATCCAAGCAAACAATTATGATCCATTGCAGACACAATTACATATTAGAGACAAGAATTGTCTACAAAATCAGAGAATGATTCAGATGCACAGTTATGCAATAGTACCATTCACTCTGTTTTTAATCCATCTCTACACTTATACACAACTATATATGAAGAAAATATTTACCTGCTGCTGCTGTAGAACCTGTAAGAAAATAACGGTATGTTATATAAACTCCCAAAATCACTAGTGAATGCAGAACTGAGACAAAAAAACTTGTAATTGTGTAAATGTAACTAAGTTACCTCCTACTCCTAAACATGTGGTATAGAGAGATTGACCAATAAACAGTGGTGTGTCATATTATAGCAACACACCCAAATTCCTAAAACAATCAAACTTAACTCTAAATAAATTAGTTGCAATCATTAAGATTAGAAGATATGTCATATGCTTACAGGTTACAGTGACGTGATAAACAATGAAACAATCTAGTCCCACCCTCCCAAATTGTCTATTTCATGGGTCGTCTCCCACATCCCTAGCAACCACCACCTCACTGTCTAGGCAACACATTCACAGATCATTCAACAATGGAGATAAGTAAACAATGATTATTTTCTTACCAATATATAAGCCTTTGCAATGTAGGACTGAGAGCCTGTGCATTGTTGATATTGTACTTTTTCACGAGTAAATTTGTTCTTCAAACAACTATCTTGTGTATCAAGTAAGCATGTAAAATAATATAGACTCAAAATAAGTAACTATACTAATAAAAACAAACATATGAATGATCTATTTATGCTACTTCATGTGCTAGAGATAAAGAAAACTGTAACTAGGCATAACCATGTCCATATACAAAGGATATCAATTTGGTAGGACATTCTCTACCTCTAACCTGATTAAATTGAACTTGTTATCAACAATTAATCATAGAATTAAATAGACTAATGATAGGAGCATTCCAATTTCTTACCCAGACCACTTACTAATAGAGGAGGATCTCTTGTAGCTGGCTGTAGTTGGGGGGGGGGGCTGGGCAATGGGCAGGCGCAAGGCTACTTCACTAAAAATCTCAAATCGACCTTGTGCCATGTATATATGCCCCATCCCTAGTTGTGCACGTGGTACTAGTAGTGGCCAATAGCAACACCGTTTTGTCTTGCCAACAATGACTAGAGAATTAAAATGTAATGTGGACCACAAGACTAATCTTCATCACTACCTCGTTTGTTTTGCAACAATATTTCGCTTCGGTTACCCTTCTTGAATTCCACAGGAAACCAGGGGTGCCGGCAGGAGGCAGGCGGTGCCTGATGCAGGAGCTAGCAGCCTGAATCTGTGCAGGACTCGTGGGGAGCCAGATCGCCCATGGAGGAGAGGGGATGCGCAGAGGCCGGCGGGGAGGAGCCTTGCTGTCGAGGTATGGGGACGCGGGCGGATGATTTTGTGAGGGCGGCGGCGGGCGGCACAACACGAGCATGTGCTGGAAGTTTTACTTCTATATACAAATTTTTATTGGCTAATGGACCACACATAGAAATGAGAAGGGGTTAGAATTATTTTTGACCATGCCTCAGCCCATGGTCAAGGACAAAGGTGGAGTATTTTTTGCTATGTGGAGCCTATATTTTAATTTGAGGGACCAATTTGATGTATTGTTGGAGTTGCCCTAATACGAACAATAATATATATTTTCTTTAAAATACATTATATGTTTGTGACATAAGGGTATTGTCATGTATTATCGTCATAATTATTATGTTGAGAAGATTATAACAATTTATTCTTATGACGACTCCTATATTATCATAGAAAATTGTCACAAAAATAATGCTAGAGTATGTTATGACGGTTTTAATGATAGAGGTTAAATTTTGGTCATTCTATACCATGTCATATTCTGAAAATCGTCATAAACAAGGTGATCTAATGACAAATTATTGTATTGTCATCCACTGTTCGTCATAGAAGGCCATAAGTGTTGTAGTGTGTGGTGGGAATTGGGAAAAGGGAAGCTGGGCTGGGCCGCTGAGCAAGTGAAGTGGGCCACTAGGCTGAAATTTCAATCCAGCCTGCCTGATCGTTCCTAAAATATAATAGACTAACATGACGATTGATTAATTGACGAATACACATCCATCTTTATTTCACTATGCTCTGTTGGCACGTGCCATTGAAGTTGTCAATTTAAGCTAGCTAGCACGTATGCCATCATAGTTTCAAGCTACATGATGATGCCTGGAGATGATTAACGGCGTGCATATATGTCGCCGGATGCCTGGATTATTGAAGAGATCAAGGTCGAGGATGACCGAGTTTGTACGGGCTCCAGGCGATGTGTGGGTATGTAGAGCATCGATATTGTCATATATATATATATATATATATATATATATATATATATATATATATATATATATATATTATATGCTAGCTGCAACGGTAAGCTAGCGACAAATTAAACAAGTTCATGCAAATCTCTCCGGGTGTAATTAAAATTCAGGATGGTCTATCACTGTTGATATAGCATTTTCATCTGATCGGATTGCACATTTTTTCAATCCAGCGACAAATTAAACGAGTTCACATTTTTTTCAATCCACAGCCAGCCAGCTCACGTCGTTACATTGCATGTGAGTTGTAGCCCTTCAATAAGTAACGTGTATAATTTTATAATGAATAATACCGAGAATAGAGTGAATAATCCTCACTAGTTATTAGATATGTGTCTTTTCTTTTTGCAAAGGGTCACGAGTTCGATTCCTACTCACGCTCGTTAATTATTTTTTCGCTATAGGATCATGACATCCATTTACCGACAAACGATCTGATGCTACTGTTTCCCGACAGACTTTGCGCCACCCATAATCAGTTTTACCGACAGATGGACTGCCACAATAGCTCGACATTATTGCCGACAGATTTGTTGACTCCAATACAACAACTACCGACATATAGTGTGATGGTAATATTTTGTAACAGACCGTCTGTCGCAAAACGTCTATTTTTATCGTCAGTTGTTTGACGCTAAAATTGTGTCATGGTGTAGTGACATGATATAGTTTGTTAGGACGACATAGGACTATATTTAGTCCTAGGATTGTATCTACTAGGGTAAACAAGACCAATCTAAAGAAAGAGGTTGTGCCTTGATTATGTCTCTTACCTCGTCGTGCAACATCATGGCGCCTCCCACCTACGTGCGCTTAGGCCTCACCCTTCGATAAGCCATTTGTATAATCTCAGTAGAAACAAAGCCTTAACAATCTGGTATCGGCCACTGCTAGGGTTCAATGAAGACGACAAGGTGGCATGTGTCGCCCAACCGCTGTCGTTGGAGCCAATCGCCACGATTATCACTGAAGTACAACGCCAACTTGGGGACTTCGTTAAGTAGACGTCGTCCATCTCTTCCCGCGTCGCCGCGGTGGAGAACACACAAGGAACATCTGCCACCACAACTTCACCTGGATTTTCATACGACATGCCATGTTACGACGACCTTCCCTCGAGCACTAGAGGGACCGACGGATCGTAGCCTCTTCCAATCGCCGCCACCTGCATCATTGCATGCACCGATGTAGCCACCGCACATACCCTCATCGCCACGACAATTCCACTCCTCCTGCTACCCTTTTCGCACTCGTCGTCGCCCCTACCACCATTGTCGCCATTGCCATGTCCAACACCCAGTACCCACTACTCGACCCCTACACTCGGCGTTCCCCGCTTCCACCGCTTTAGTTTGCCACATTCTATGGCAAAGAAGATCCGCTCAGATGGTTGAACCCTTGTGAACAATTTTTTCATGGCCAACAAATATTAAAAGATAAAAAGTGTGGCAAGCCTCATATCACATGACCTTAGTTTCCCAAACATGGTACTTCTAGCTCCAACGCGACGGCCCTCAACGATCCTAGACTCAATTTAAGCGACTCTGCCAACAATGCTTTGGACCATCACTGCGCCACAAGCCCCTTGGTGAATTGGCATGCCTCCCATTCTGTAGCACAGTGGACGAGTACCAAGGAAGATTTTGGGAGCTGCTTTGCCATACAAGGTCGGGTCTATTCCAACCCTTTCCCTCTCTCAATCGGTCACACAGACCGATTGAGGCTTCTCCTTAATCACTTGGGTCACTAATTCTTCGCAAGTATCACCACACACTTAGGTGTCTCTTGCTAGCTTTACAAAGCACTTAGAAGAATTAGAATGAGAAGGAGAAAGCAATCCAAGCAATAAGAGCAATAAAAGAAACACAAAACACTCTCTCTCAAGTCACTAAGCAATTGAGTTGATTTTGAGGCTTAGGGAGGATTTGATCTTTTGAATGTGTCTAGGAGTGAATGCTTTTGCTCTTGTATTGAATGTGAAGTTCAGAAAACTTGGATAGCTTGAATGGAGGTGGTTGATTTATAGCCCCAACCACTATTCTAGTCGTTGCTGTCGATGGCACACCGAACAGTTCGGTGGTCCACCGGACACTTCACTGTTCATTGTCCGGTGCCTGCCACGTCAACAGACCGTTTGGGTTTGCAGTGGTTGATCGTTGAAGTCTTTTTTCTTCTTGCTGCACCGGACAGTCCAGTGCGTTCTGACTTCGCAACTCTGACTTCTGACTTCTGCACTGTGCGCTTTTACTGTTTATCGTAGTCGAGCGTTGCGCGCAGATGACCGTTGATCCATTGGCTCACCGGACAATCCGGTGATTTATAGCGGAGCGACCCTGGGAAAAACTCGAGAGCAGCTAGTTTGTGGGGTGCTTGGCCTGGGCACCCGACAGTGTCCGGTGCGCCACTAGCAGCACCAATGCTTGTCTTTGCTCCAAACTTGTAGAGTTCCCTAACTTAATTTCTTTGTTGGTTTATGTTGAACTTTATGCACCTGAGATAAATGACAACTAGGCAAACTAGTTAGTCGACGTGGTTTATGATGGACGTCAAACACCAAAATCGATTATAGGAAATGTTTTAAACCCATTTCCCTTTCATCCGTTTAATTAAGATTTGGATCGAATCAGATAATTATCCACACCACTTGCACCCCTAGTTGCTCACTTGATATTAGCTTGTGTACCTAATCTTTGTTGCTTAGCTTATGTATCTAAGTAGTTGTTTCTCTCTAGTTGTGCTTGTGTAGTGCAACTAGTGAGTAGTGCTAGTAGTGATTATGCTTTGTGCAGTTTGCTCACTAATATGTCTAGGACTAGGAGAACTGGTGTGCTTAGAATTATAGTTGTATAGGTTTGTGTGACCTTACTATCTAGACTTGTTTAGGAGAGCTCTCACTAGCTCAACACCCTAGTTGCTTCAATTAGGATCTTTTGTAACATGCTTGTTATAGTTAGAGGGGTGTAGTCTTGGCTAGATCAAATAGTATTAATTCCACATTTATTTGTGATAGCTAACATAATTATTTTTAGAAAGTACTATGCATCCCTCTAGTTTGTCATCTCGACCTTACAAGTGGTATTAGTTCTCCTATTTGGTGGTCTTAACCGAACCGAGAGTTAGAATGGCGACTTAAGGGCTAGAGGTTACTTGTGATCCACACATTTTTCGGCACACACTTTGCACACGAAAAGCTTATATGGGTCACATTTTTCATGCTATTGATGCAAAATTCTGGTAGATTGTGAGTGTAGGCTTGTCGATGTTTCGAACCTCGCTTCGACAAGTAAATTTATTATGCGTGTTTCGGGCTCCAGACGGTGTGCGCAGTGAGCGCAAGATTGATACTGGTTCGGACAGAATGTCCCTACATCCAGTCATTGGTGGCTTGCGCTATTAGTACCATTGATGATCAAAGCTCGTAGTAGGGGTTACAAGCAGGCAAGAGAGAGAGGAGAGGCTCACAAATATCTTATTTGTGGTGGAGGTGGTTATAAGGTGGAGTCTTAACTAAGTTTTGGCTTGGCGATGGTGCTCTGACCTCTAGGGTTCTCATCTTATTTGTCGGTCTTTTAGGCATCGTATCATCTAGGATCCGTCCTCCGATCCTCCAAAAGGGACCTCCCGTGTCCGGGGATGACCTCCTCCTTTTTATAAGCTAAGGAGGGGGTCAGCCTATGGTGGTTTCCTCAGGAAGGAGCTACCGAGTGATGTTAAAACTGAGCGTCTTACCATGCGGTAACGACACACGTGTTTGCGGTTGCCTGGCTGTCCCGTATTCTTTATTATGGACGGCGCCAGCATCGTGGGCCCGAGCGCATCATTTGGGCTATGCCGACCCCTGGCCTTCGTAGCCTGGGGTTCGACGTGGCTCGTCGTGTTGCACCCTACCAGCGGCCCACGTACTCAGGTCTAGTCCTGATAGGTCATGAGTGCGTCACTGGCCAGGGGACGCATGGGCCATAAATGCGTCGCAGTCCGAGGAGCTCGTAGGTCATGAGTGCTCTGTGACCGGAGGAGTTTGTAGGTCATAAGTGGGAGGCAGACCAATGTCTTCGCTGTGGCTCGGCGCCTGACATTGTTGATATGGTCGGTCATTTATGACGGGTCGGTCTCAGGCTAGACGCGAGATCTACTCGAGTGGTTTCCTTTCGGCACACCTGGCCCCCTGTGCGATTTCGCCCCGCCGAACCCCATGCTCGATGCCACGGGGTTCGTCCGAATATGGGTTCTTCTAGGATAGACATTGTCTATCCCCTTCGATTGATTAGCAAGCCCTAGTTGTCAAAGGCCTCTTCCCTAGTGTGGTCGCTGGCCCCAGGGACCGAAGTTCGTATCCCCGATAAGGCCTTTTCTAGCCCCTTGGATGAGAAAACAAAAGATGTCACCCAAGCCCAAGAGGAATGCTTGCATCTTGAACACCAGGGTACTAACATTTTATATCAGTGGTGAGTGATAAGGTGTTCAAGAAAAAAAATATATAAGGAGACCGTCTATTCTATAGTGTTTTGTAAGGCTATTTGCACAATTTATTGTCTCTACGTTACTAAAAAACATCCAACATTTTTTATTTGGTTATTCAAAATAGTTATTTTTCTATTTTGAGAATAAGAACAACTCTCTAAAGTATAAATAATATACAGTAAAATTATTTAAAAATAAAAAGATAGAAAACAATTTCAACATAAATATTTCTCTAAATTATTTAAATAATAATTTAGGGAGTAAACTTTGGAAATACTCTTATAGATACTCTTAAGGCCTAGTTTGGATACTTTGGGATTAGAGTGCTTTGGAGGGATTAGAGAGGGTGTAAATCCCCAATAGATCAAATACTCTCTCAATACATCTCAATCCACTACAATCTCATTCATTACTAGAGTACCCAAACTAGGCCTAAGGCTAGTTTGGGAGATAGAAAATCAGAGAGGATTGGAGTGACTAAAAATCTATTTTATATTCAAAATTAAATAATAAGAGAATTTTAGTCCCTCCGATCATCTTCGGGTTTATGGTTCACAAACTATCTTTTAGAGTTTGTTTGGAGGTATGTGAATTGGAGGGATATAATCCTTTAGAATATTCGTTTTATCCTCAATCCATATGAAGGATTAGGATGTTCGTTTCATCTTCAATCAATATGTTATGAAAATAACCGTCCTTACTAATTATTTTTTACTATCAAACCCTCGTACTACCAAACAAGCCATCAACCAATGTCTAATTCTGTCAGTGTCCTCATCCTATCCTAAAAAATAAGAAATAATTATTCCTCCAATCAAAAATCGAACTAGGAATCTAGGATGGTCCCGGTAAAAATATAAGGTATAATTGTTCTATCCTCTTCGCCCAAACACAAACACGACCTAGAAGGACCACACATTCGGCCGCATAATCAGCGGGATAGCGTGCGGTCGATCACTTGGGTCGCGTGTCCCCCTCGCCTTATCCCTCCGCTCCACGGGCCCACCCGTACAGCCCTGTTCGCCTCTCCCCTTCCCACAAGCCGCTCTTGTGGGTTGTGAGTGTGACCTTTCGGTAGAGGTAGAACCCACCCATCAGCGGAACTGGTCCGTCGGCCCATGGGACACGTGGAGCTCTGTCGCGGCGCCGGCTCTCTCCCTCACCACTTGCATTTCCTCCCTTCCTTTTTCCGCCTCCGTTTTCCTCCCCCTCCGCCACCAGCCCACCACGCGAGAACTCGTCAGATATTTATGAGCGCAGCCGCGGGTTAACCTCCCCTTCTCGCTGCAGTGCTCCTGCTCGCGCGCGCGTTCGCAATCGCAGCGCTGAGGTTGAGCCGCGAGTGGATAAACCCTAGCCGGTGGTGTAGCTGGGTTGGTGGCTTTGATGCCGGCGACGGCCCGCTTGTCCCCGGGTGGGTGAGAATTCTGCGACCGGTGTGTACTGGCGACTCCATGTTTGTGTGGGACTTCCTGGGTGCGGGGGTGGTTGGGCACTGTTCCTTTCCCATCAATTTGACTGAACTTTTTTGCGCTTTTCGTGCGGTAATCTATCTACCTTGAGGATTTTCTACCTGAGAAAGGAGTGACCACTGACCAGTGATGTTTTGGGAGGTTCCGGTTCTCTGTTCTGTTGGATTTGGGCAGGCGTCCGATCGCTGTGTCTCTGGTATTTTATTTGCGTTAGGTTTTTGTTGTTTGATCCGTGGGTAGGATCGTACTGAAGAAGTCATGATGGTAAATTAGTGTGTTGTTTTCGAATTCGTTTCGGATTGTCCATTTTGGTCAGTTAGGGTAGGATCGGGTACATGATTGATAAATTGATATACTGTTTGCTTAATGTAATCTGAGATCACTCATCCACTGATAAAGAAGTGAGCAAAAAAATGCTGTACAGTGTTCATGTACCGATTTGACTCACCGGCAAATCCTCAACAAATATGTTCATGTTGCAGAATGGAGTGAGGTGACGAAGGCTGCCATGGGCTCTAACTATGCCACGATTGGATTATAGGATAGTAGCTGGCAGCTACCAGTTTCCTAGAACCAATTTGTGGATAGCGAGAGGAGTGACTGTTGTTCAGTACTTTCACCTCGATCATGGGTGGTGTCTGCTCAAGGAAGAGAAGCCAATTGGTGGATGAAGGTGACGCTCTCCAGACATCCCCAAGGTTCTCAAAGACCAGCAGCTTAAAATGGCTGTTGCTTACACTGCCTCGCAGCAGTTCTGATGTTTCCGGGAAGGGACAGGGAAATGAACCTGGGCGGTGCCCGTCCCTCATGGAGCTTTGTGTGGCTAGAGTTTGCCAGGTAGTATTGTGTCTACACGTGTTTGAATTTTGACATGGAATGTCTTTTTTCTTGAACCCAGTAATATTTGCAGGATATCGACAGGTATTCTACTTTTGCAATGCTGCCAAGGGATCTCAGCCAGCAGATTTTCAATGAATTAGTAAATTCAAACCGTCTTACAGAGGCATCACTTCAAGTTTTTAGGGATTGTGCTCTGCAGGTAAGGTTTCTGTTCTAATATGTCTAGCATTCCTATAGGAGTATGCCCCTACTGTTTCCCCCCAAAAGAAATGTGCTTAGCTTCCTTGTAAGTATAGCACATAGGTTGGTCCCATGAGATGCATATCAAACTCGAGAGGTGGGATCTAGTAGTTACAATAAGCAAAGTTGTCTAGCAAGCGACAATTGGAAGTTTGGAACCTCTTGTTAGATGTTTTTCTATTAGGTACTTAAATGCTCTTTCCTCTCATTTGGAATTGATATTCACTTTTCTATTGAGGACTTTATTTGAATTTCACTTCTGAGAATGAATCTTGTGTGATAATATGAGGCTATTTCACCTTTGTGATAACTGTTCTTTCATGCCTCATTGTTAGGACATTGGCTTAGGGGAGTACCCTGGAGTAAAGGATGCTTGGATGGAAGTAGTGGCATCTCAAAAGCAGTCATTGTTGTCGGTTGATATTTCTTGCTCTGAAGTAGCTGATAGTGGGATAGATCTTCTTAGAGATTGCTCAAGCATGCAAAGCTTGGCATGTAATTACTGTGATCAAATATCCGAAAGTGGTCTGGGAGTACTGTCAGGTTAGTCACATGTTTCTTACGGAGGTTTTGTTTATTTATATGACTTTAGTTCACTTAAGATGGATTTAAGGATGAACTTAAAAGCTATTTCCTGTGTGCAAGCTTAATGCCCTAGTAGGTTCTTCGAATGGTTGCTTATTGATTGCTCAAATGTGTTAAGAAGTCCAACTTTTACCGTAAACTTGGCCTATTGGTAGCACTTCAAATACAAGTCCCTATTTTAATTGTGTTATAGAACTTGTATTTTGTTAACTAAAAATTAATGCTTATATATCTGCAGGATTGTCAAACCTATCTTCTTTAAGCTTCAAGCGAAGTAATGCTGTTACTGCTGAAGGAATGAGAGCCTTTGCAAATTTAGTTAACTTACTAAATCTCGACCTTGAAGGTTGCCTAAAGATTCATGGTGGCCTTATTCATTTAAAAGGTCTCCTCTGGTCCTCGTGAACTTTCACTACTTTGGAGTTGTTGATTTGAAATATCAGTTGCAATGTCTTTTTTCCCTCCAGATCTGACAAAGCTCGAGTCATTGAATATGAGATATTGCAATTATATTGCGGATTCAGATATCAAATATTTAACAGGTAGCATAATATCTGTTTGTTTCCGTGAATTCCTTCAGAAACACCATATGATATCAGTCTCAGACAAAGCGGCTGTCTTGATAGAAATTTATCTATCGTCATTTTCAACATAATAAAATTTATAAGATGACATTTCCATATCTCCCATTTTTGCTTGACTGATGGTCACCTTTCTTTTGTAGATCTGACAAATTTGAAGGACCTTCAATTGTCATGTTGTAAGATCACAGATCTGGGGGTGTCGTATATCAGAGGTAAACAGTATCAGAAGTTTATTTATTTGTTTGGAGGTTGATCGGTTTTGCTGTGGATGTACTGCTGTCTACTTTGTGCTTTATTTAGCTTATTGTTCCCTCTAGGCTTGCAGTATCAAAAAGTTTGACAAGTATGCTTATTGTTCCCTCTAGGCTTGCAGAAGCTCACTCACTTGAACCTAGAGGGCTGCCTAGTGACTGCTGCTTGTTTGGAAGCTATTTCAGGTATTTCATCATTTCCTGATAGTGTCTTGTGTTGTGCTTTCAAATCTTGATATTATGTGACCTCAGTCAAAGTTTCATATCTGTTTCTGTTGTTTTCTTGGTTCATCAGCATTTAGGGTTCTACCTCTGTCATTCCTAACTTGCGATTTTTTGGTCTTTTCACTAATTAGGTGTCATAAACAGTTCTGCAATCTCCATGCAACACAAACTCTTGTTTCATGTGAGGCTGGCTTATGATTGCTTTCTTATACTTGTTATAAATCAACGCTAGCTTTCTTTAGGATTTAGGATTCAGCTCTTGCAGATGAGACCTGACTACCTGATTATATCTTGCACTGATCATTGATCTATATGGGTCATTGATTCTAGTATACTTTTTTTTGTCTTGTGTTCTATTTCTAGGATATCAGTTGTAGGTGTCAAATGCATCTTCTTAGCAGTGGTTGGTTTTTGTTTGGTCTGTAAGATATCTTAACTTCATTGCTTTCGCTTTTGTAGGATTGTCTTCATTGGTATTGTTGAACTTGAACCGTTGTGGTATATACGATGATGGCTGTGAAAACTTTGAAGGTAAATGTAATGCTACTTGCAAACTATTTCTGGACTCAGCAGTCAGCACTAATGCAGTTTTGTATAATATGCAAATAGTAATATTAAGCGACAAACATATTGTGCAGCCAGGGTGTGTTGTATATGTTTAATGGTGTGACATACATTTTTTATGGGTATTTTTTCTCTTCTGTTAAGTGGCGTCTGTCATATGTATAATGTTTTTTGTGTATGTGCATTTGTGTCTTTGTGAGCACATGCGCGTGCGTGCAACATTAGATGCAAGGAATTTGCATGAAATCTGGAAGTGTTTATGAACCTGCTCCCCACTTTTCCTTGGTTCTCCTCTGTATAATGTCCCGGGTTTCTAGTAAATAATAATAGGTAACATGAAATCAGTTGGAAAAGGCATTTCTTTCAAGTACTTTAGAAGTTCTTGCCTGCTTTTACACGTCTTACATGATACATGCATTTAGTTAGCCACTGAGCATGTGTTACCCTGATAACTGATTTAATCATTCTTGTACATGTCTATGTCATGCTTAACTGCTGTCTAATTCATTGCCTATTGCTGCATTCCAGGTCTTAAAAGGTTGAAGGTTTTAAACTTGGGGTTTAACTATATTACAGATGCTTGTTTGGTGCATCTGAAAGGTATGATTATTTTATAATGTAGTTGAGACCTCATATCTTTTAACATTTGGACGTCTGCACAATACAATGTATGTATTGGATCTATATTTTATTTATCATTTCAATAATGGTTATTTGTTTCAAGGAATTGATTTCGTACATAGTATACCTAACTAGTTTATCCAATTTTATTGCCTTTCAAAAATTAAACTGGATTGGTTCGTTCAGGGGCATGGATGGATATTATTCTTCATCGATAAAGTGTGCTAGTGATTTTTATTTCTTTTTCTTGATGCCCCGATCAATAAGCAAGAAACACTATTTATAGGGCTAAGTGTTTGATCTAAGAAGAATCAAAATAACAAAATACATAGATTAGAGAGAGATGTTCCATAACCAAAAGATATAAAATTAAATCATGTGATTTCCACTGGACACAAGTACATTTTATATCCATGCATATTGCTGCCAAAGTATGACCCCCCTCTTCTGCTTTGTTGCTTTTAAAGATACTGAAAATCCAAAAATCATTGTAGAGTAGAACTTCAATGTGGTTAAAGCTAAGTTCTTGTAATTTTGTTGCTTCTAGAATTAATAAGTTTGGAGTCTTTGAACTTGGATTCGTGCAAGATTGGAGATGATGGTCTATCACATCTGAAAGGTGAGTTAAAGTTTACTGGTTTTCAGTCTACTGCATCCTTTTGGGTACAGTTCTTTTTATCGTCTCTGAAATTTGTTTACTCTTTCCATTCTGTGCCTATATATTTCTGCCGTTCTTCATCAATTATGTTATTAATTATTTGTTTGAGTCAGAACTCATGCATGTGTATCTGTGAATGTCTGTTCTTAAATCGTTGTAGGAATATTTGTGCATCTAACACTATGAGCCTATGTTAATGCAGGTCTTGTGCTACTGCAAAGCTTGGAGCTTTCTGATACTGAAGTTGGAAACAATGGACTCCAGCATCTATCTGGTTTGTCTTGACTTTTGAAAAAAACGAAATCGTCTTTTTAGCTCTTACCTCGTAGATTGATTGAATCCTCTACATCGTAGAACCCTTGATGAAAGTTGTAGGGTTGCTTTTGACAGCAATATACTAACGTATGTGCTTTCGTCAAGTATAAAAAGAGAATGTTCTAAACTTTTAGCTTATGATGCAAAATTGCTAACTTTCTATGTGGAAACTGTATGTGACTATCAAATCATGGTTTATTTGAATATTGGAGTTATATACTTATATGTGTTTCTTTTACTTGTTTCACTGTGCACCTTTTTCTCTTCTAAATGATTTATTTCAGTGGCATGCTTATGAATTATGCAGCAGCAGCAACAACAACGAAGCCTTTTCCCAAGCAAGTTGGGTAGGCTAGAGTTGAAACCCAACAGAAGCCACAAATTCATGCTTACGAATTATGGATGCACTTTTTTTCTAGTCATTAAATAGTTTAATGAAGAAGATCTCTATGTATTTCTGCAGGTCTTCGAAATCTGCAAAGTATTAATCTCTCATTTACTTTGGTCACGGACATTGGTGTGAAGAAGATCTCTGTGTTGAATTCGCTGAAGTCAGTTAACCTTGACAATCGCCAAATTACTGATGTTGGCCTGGCAGCACTTATAAGTATGTACCATACACGAATTGTTTGTACATGCTTCTTTTTGTTCTATTTATGGTTTTCTGCTGGTATTTGGTAGTTGACACTAATATATGGGGCTGGATGATGCAGGTCTCACTAGGCTGACTCATCTTGACCTTTTTGGAGCTTGCATAACTGACAATGGCACAAATTGCTTCAGATGTAAGAGCATACTTCAAGATCAGTTTCAGTTGCAAAATTGGTTGTTAAGCTATGAAAAATTGATGTGTTCTATCTAGAGGGTTATACTTTTCAGTAGTCAATAATCTTCTAATATGTAGTAATACCAGCCTTATTTATGAGGTTAGTTCCATGGAACAATACCTTACTAAGGGGGGGGGGGGGGGTTTGGTTTCTAGGGACTAATTTTTAGTCCCTCCATTTTATTCCATTTTAGACCCTAAATTGACAAATATGGTTTTAGTTTCTGTATTTGGTAATTTAGAAACTTTTTTTCTCGAATACGCAGGAGGGCTGCGTATCATTGAATTAAAGTAGAGGGAAAAAGGGCCTGTGGCCCGGGACAAACAGAACACACACAACACAAACACACACTCAACCTTACAAAACACACACCGCACAGACACATACAACACACCAACACCCGAGTCTTTTAATAGGCTATAAGACTTTCCTTTCTCTATCCAGGGTCAAAAAGAGAGCGCATGTTCTTGGCTCCAGCAGAAAACCACAATCTCATCTCGTCTTTAAATTCGTCCTCTAAGGTAGTAAGGCAGGGTCGAGCTCCTTCAAAAACACACCTGTTTCGCTGCTTCCAAATACTCCAAGCCCCAAGGATTACCATACTATTAAACCCCTTTGTTTTGCTCTTGGGAATCTTGGTTGAAGCCTTTCTCCACCATTCAGCAAAAACTGAATCTCTTCTCTTAGGACCTACAGAAGAGATACCAATTGGAGTTAAAATATTATGCCAAAATTGTCTTGTGAAGACACAATTAGATAGAATATGCTACGGTATTTGGTAATTTAGAGACTAAAATGGAATAAAATAGAGGGACTAAAAATTAGTCCCTAGAAACCAAACACCCCCTAACTTGGCACACTATTGTTTAAATTTTTTTGGCACACTACATTTGTCTGCTATGACTTGGTTGTGGTGGTCATATAGGAGTATATTATATAAAATGACTGAAGCACTGTACGGAAGTACCTTTTGCTGGGGCCTGTTGAGTAGGCGAGGTTGTTGGTCATAAAAAAACTCGGTCGTGGAGGGAAAAGGGAATGATCATCCTCCCGGTATAATATTAAGAGCTAGTTTGGGAGCCACAAAACCGGGAGGGGATTGGAGGGGCTAAAATCCCCTCCTTATTCAATTTTGAATAAGAAGGGGATTTTAGACTCTCTAATCCCCTCCTGTTTTTGGACTCCCAAACTAGCCCTAAGAAGGACCTGAACCACCTGTCTCGGCCGAGAAAACCCTCGAACTTTGGCCCCCATCACTAACAGACCGAGTATAACTTCCCACTCTGCAACGGCTCAGTCGGAGGGTTGCACACAGGACATTGATGCCTGAGAGCGAGCGGAGCACAGCGAGGGGATTTTTTTGGGTGTGGAACCAGGGGTCGAATCCCTGATCTGGTGAAAGGGACAACGCCGCCTTCACCACTGGGCTATCAACCCAACTGCAGGTTGTTGGTCATGTTACTGAGGCATCCCTCTTCCTATTTGAAGATAAATAACTTCGGGGAAGCATTGTTTGACATTAGTTATCTTTTCTGCAAGCAGACCACATCATTTGACACAATTTATGTTGTTGCAGATTTTAAGAATCTTGTTTCTCTTGAAGTCTGTGGTGGGTTCGTTACTGATGCTGGAGTGAAGAACATCAAGGATCTGAAGGCCCTGACGTTGCTGAATCTTTCTCAAAATGCTAATCTGACAGACAAAACCTTGGAGCTGATCTCTGGTATTGTTCTTCCATGTTGGAATAAGTGTACTTCTTTTTACAGTTAAAATCTCATGGCCATCTGGTTTACAGGCCTGACTGCTTTGATCAACTTGAACGTGTCAAACTCACGGGTGTCCAATGCTGGTCTCAAACACCTGAATGACCTGCACAACCTGCGTTCACTGTCTCTAGATTCCACCCGGGTGACGGCAAACGAGATGAGGAAGCTTCGAGCAACAGTGCTGCCTAATCTGATCAGCATGCGGCCAGAGTAGTACCATTTGGCACCTGCTGTAAATAATCATTAGGTTCGAGCAGGCTGTTCTGTTGGTAAGTATTGCCTTCGTTCTCGAATATTTGTCGTTCGCTAGTTCATTTTTGAACTAGACCGCGATAAATAAAAAAGAACGGAGGAAATATCTTGTAAGAACCTGAATTGAAGGCAGGCATATAATTATATAAGTTAACAATGTGGTTTAGCGAGTGGTAGGTCTCGTGCTGTATGTCAGCGAGCTCGTTCGTTTCAGGGTGATGCTGAAGAAATGGCACTATGGCAGCTGCTTTGCACTGAATTGTAAATAGCCTTTCTCGCCATCTGGGAACTGGGATGCATACGTGGGTCGCCCTTTTTTATGTTTGGGTAGATTAGAGTTGAATGTGCGTTATGTACTTGTGTTCTGATGAGCACCGAATGCTTATTTTGTCACATGCTGTTATTTACCGGCCTTTCCCAGTTTACTCTGCAACAAAGGGCTTGTTTGTTTGAGATTATTATATTATATAATCTGATTATGTTATAATCCTAAACAAACAACTTCAAAGATGGGCGGTGTCGACTGACGGAGGGTTCAGTCTCGTCATCCAAGGGTGCATAGGGAGCTCCCTATTTCTTTCGTACACGTGTCTTTTTTCAAGCAACTTTAAAGATGGGTGGTGTTGACTGAGGCCATCTCCAGTAGGCCGTGTCTTTAATACTGTTTTGTGTTATAGATTACACTGTTTATAGAATATAGTTTGAAATAGAGAAAAATAAAAAGTATGATATGGAGGAGATACATTGTCTTTAAAGTAGTGGCGAACACATGTCAAGAATTCATGGAGAGCCAGAAACACCACACGACAAAATCAAGCGAGATCATAAAAACTTAGCAAAGATACTGCTAAGTTTTTTATGACCGGATCAAAGTCGTGTACCTTGTCAAATGTCGATCTCTTAGAAGGGCAGAGGTGTCAATAAAGGAGTGGGGTCAAGCGACGTCTTCAGCTCAGAGACAGGGCTTGCTGTTTCGCCAAGCTTGTTGGTCGTGAAGACGGGTCACATCATTGTGACGAGCGAGACCTGGCTTTGTCGAGCGGGCCGGTGTCGCGACGACGACGGAACGGGGGTGGAGGCGCCAGAAAGGGTCGAGGTCGGGCAGCGTTGGTCAGGTGGAGGCGGCGGTCGAAACGGGCATTAAGGCAAACTGGTTTAGGTGACGTCAAAAAGATTATGGTCGAAGTGATAGATGCGAGGACTGGGTTGGAGAGGATCTGACAAGGAGGCTCATGACAGGGTTGTTTTAGGTAGCTAACAACTGGGTTGGAGTGGTTCTCATGACAAAGATCTAGGCTAACTCTTTCCTTATTAAGAAATATATTGTTTTCGTGCCGCCTACAAGGGCATCTGACAGTGCCGGTTAATGACAAGGAGAATACATGGTCCACAAAATCTTTGGTCTTGGCTACCTAATCATCAGAATGACGTCCATTTATACTCCAGCCATTGTACATCCATGCACGGTCTTCAGCCATGTCTGAGACTGTTAAACCGAACCATATTGTGAAAACATTATTCAACTTCGTCAAGGGTATCAGTCCTACTTGTATAGGCAAGGATGGGTTCTAAACCCACAGCAAGCTAGCAGGACCCAAAAACATTTCGGCAGCATAACATCGCTGCCACTAAACAATATATTACTTATATATAAAACAAAGAATGATATACTATTAATCAAATCAAACTAAGTACCACATACACTAATAATGCAACTATTCTACGTACCAATATAATATACTATTAAAACTAACAATATAATAGTACCACATATAATATGAAATTATTGCCTAAATACAATATGCCTCTAATCCCTAAACCACATATACCACTAATACATTAATGAAATCGAACTAAACAATAATACTAATCACACACACTAATCAAACAAACACAACTACAAATATATACTGATTTCGACGACAATTAAATAACGGCCGCCGAAAATATGGAATAAAATACGAAAAAAATACCTTTCGATGGGGAAGAGCTTGGCGACGACGGCAGAGTGGTTGCACGCCCACGGCCGGTCGACGGAAGGTTAGAACGGCGACGGACGATGGTGGCCGCTTGGGGCGGCGCTGGAGCTGGGCGGCCCTGGGAGCGGCGACGCGGGGAGCGGCGGCGGACGGGGCGGGTGCTGCGCGTGGCGGGCGGCGGTCGGTCGCGCGGGACAGAGAAGAAGGAAGAAACAGATAAAGAAGGAATCGACCGGCCGTTTTAAAAGCTTAATTTTCGGCGGCTGTATCAGTGGCCGTCGAAAATGGTGCACAGTGGTGTTGTGATGGACATAGTAGATCATATCAGGGTTCGTTGGACCAATAGACCAAAATTGGTGTTTTAAAATTTTTAGGGAACATTTATTAGCAGACTGTTGTAGTTTTACATTTTTTAGTATTATTTTGTTTTTCAACAACCCCAATAACAGATTTTGAGGAAAAAAAGTTTAGTGACCTCTTGGAGTTTCTTTCAGCCAATTGCCCAACAAAAAACATCCCGCGTAGGTGGGGTCCCCAAATGTCTAAGGTCGGTGGTGGTCCCTAGCTAGCACGATACGAACTCAACTGTTGTAGCAATCTGGCTCAACAACATCCGCCGCAAAACACGAGAGATGCGTTGAGCCAAGCAACGGAATTCTCCAGCTCCAGGTATATTTTGGATCGACCCAACATCAACCAAAGGCGTACTATCAAACTACATCTCACCTGCCGTACACGCCCTCGTCGTTGGTGGGTGCCGCCGACTCGATCGAGTGTGCCGTGTGCAATATCAGGACCCGATAGGCGCTGCGGCGCATGCATGCTGCGGCCGGGTAGATGATCCCGAGTTCCGGCTGAAAACTTCCCTTCCTATATCCTATTGCTACCCGCAGCAAGGACTGCGTGCACATCTTAGCAGCGGGATTGGAGTAGCGGTCCGAGTCACGCTGCTGCACGCGCGGGCGGTCGTTGGAGTGGCCGACTACGAGATCGATCGGAGCAGCTCGGGACGGGAACCCGGCCGCGTCCGTGCGTGACTCCATGGAGAACGGCGGCCGCGTGGCTGCGATCGCCGTGCCTCTCCTCGTCTCCGCGCTCTTCGTCGCAGCCTTTTTGCTGCCGCCTTACTCCTCCTCCTTGGGCGGCGGCGCCGAGTCAGCCAGCATCCGGGAGCACTTCCTGCGGCACGTTCCGCAGAAGCCGTCGCGGACGCCGCCGGCGCCGAGCGCGCAACTCGCCGGGAAGGTACGCGCGTACACGCCGTGTCTTGAAACGCAACGCGGCGTCACGGAAATCACGCAACACTCTGCGGGATATATATATTATCGTCGTTCCTCGCGTTTGATCGTTTATACGTGTGCATCAGGTGAGCGTCGGGCCGATCGAGGAATCCCTGGCCCGGTCTCGGGCGGCCATCCGCCGCGCGGCTCGCGGTGCTCCAGCAGCGGCTGCGGCGGCGAAGAGCGCTCGGCGTCGGCGGAGCTTCAAGGACGTCGGCGACGCCTTCGTGCCGCGAGGCGCCATCTACCGAAACCCCAGAGCTTTCCACAGGTAAACACGTATGCGTTACTGCAGTTCTCTTCTCTCGGATATATGGCCAGATCTCATCGAACGCACGCACCAATATATAGATGATTTTTTTATTAGTATTATTATTTACATAGACACAATCACACAAAGCATATATATGTACTGTACTCGGTACTCCCTTGGTCCCTTCATGCACAAATCAATAAAGATTCAATCTTGAAACCAGGAGCTACCTGGAGATGGAGAGGAAGTTCAAGATATGGACGTACAGGGAAGGAGAGCCGCCGCTGGCGCACCTCGGCCCGTCCGCCGACATCTACTCCATCGAGGGCCAGTTCTTGGAGGAGATCGAGGACCCCCGGAACCCCTTCGCCGCGCGCGACCCCGGCGAGGCCCACGCCTTCCTGCTCCCGGTCAGCGTCTGCAACCTCGTGCACTACATCTACAGGCTCAACACCACGGCCTACATGGCGCACATGCGCCGCGCGCTCGCCGACTACGTCGACGTCGTCGCCCACAAGTACCCCTACTGGAACAGGTCGCGCGGCGCCGACCACGTCATCGTCTCGTGCCACGACTGGGCGCCTCTGGTCTCCGAGGCGAACCGGGAGCTCTACGCCAACGCGATCCGGGTGCTGTGCAACGCCAACACCTCGGAGGGCTTCCGCCCGCGCAAGGACGCCACGCTGCCGGAGGTCAACCTCGGTGACGGCCTCCTCCGCCGCCCCACGCTCGGCCTCCCGCCCGAGAACCGCACCACGCTCGCCTTCTTCGCCGGGGGCATGCACGGGCACATCCGCAGGGCCCTGCTGGGGTACTGGCTCGGCAGGAAGGACCCGGACATGGACATCCACGAGTACCTCCCCGCGGGGCAGGACTACCACGCGCTCATGGCCAGGGCCCGGTTCTGCCTCTGCCCCAGCGGCTTCGAGGTGGCCAGCCCGAGGGTGGTGGAGTCTGTGTTCACCGGCTGCGTGCCCGTCATTATCTCGGATGGGTACCCGCCGCCGTTCAGCGACGTTCTGGACTGGAGCAAGATGTCGGTGACCGTGCCGCCGGCGAGGATACCGGAGCTCAAGGCCGTACTCAAGGGGGTGTCCGAGCGGAGGTACCGGGTGCTGCGCGCCAGGGTGCTGCAGGCGCAGCGGCACTTCGTGGTGCACCGGCCGGCGCGGCGGTTCGACATGATCCGCATGGTGCTGCATTCCATCTGGCTCAGAAGGCTCAACGTTAGGCTCCCATACTGACGCAGGTTTCGGTCAGCTTCATTCATGTGCTCAATTATTGTACATTATTCGTGTCTTCCGGTTTTATTTCGGACATGTATTGATATAGTAGATTTTTTTTGTTGACCGTCAAATGTGTTATCTTGAGTTGAAGATTATACGGTTCTAGCTATCTTTTTATACAGCTATATAGGCCGGGTCTGCAACAGCCCCACCAATAAACGTGAATCTGGCATTTACTATAGATGAATCTAAGGTTTACCATAAAAATTGTATCGTTAAACCCTAGCTTCAGATTTAGTGAAGGGAAATTTAGTGGAACAGACATTTGGTATCGACTCCCTAATATTAGTAGAAAAAAATTCAATGCATACAAGACCAAAAAATCATCCCATTGTAGTCCCTCACATCTATTACACGTAGTTCCACACCAACAGAAAAAAGATGCCATTGCATCTCGCATACATAGATTCTTTTTCAATTAGTAGGGGTTCGAGTTGACTGGCGTAAACATCAACCTAGACCCTGAGAAGAGTATTAGTATCGGACCGGTTAGTCCCGATAGAAGGGATGAAGGGATATTAGTATTGCTTGAAACCACCAATCCAGTTACTTATCTCATGATCACATATTACTGTCGGTTGGTGGCATAAATCGGTATCATTAAAGGGTATCCTTTTGTACTAGTCTATGGTAAAACTGATACTCAGGTCTCCTTTAATATCAATTTTTGTCACCAACAGGTGCAAAAAAACCTATCTAGAGTTCAAGTAAAATAAAATCATCTTCTTTCTTGTCATAAATAGCTTTATAGTGGAGTGATAAGGAGCTAACGCGTGAAGTCGTAGGTATTGGGGTTGAATCCTACCATTGCATGCACACATATTTCATACTAAAATCGTGAGACTTTTGAGTTATGACACGTGTGTGTATCTTAGACCATATGCTTATTTTTCAATTTTTTTGACGCTTTCGGATCATTTAGTACCGAGTCATCACTACCGGAATCCGGGTCTTTGCCGAGTACCGGCGGCTTTGCCGAGTGCTTTTTATTGGGCACTCGGCAAAGAAGACTTTGCCGAGAGCCGCACTCGGCAAAGGCATGCGCTCGGTAAAGGTCTTATTTACCGAGCGCGGGACACTCGGCACAGCCAGGCACTCGGCAAAGATGGCTCTCGGCAAAGGGCCGTTAGCGGTCGTCTAAAGCTGACGGCCGTCAGTCTTTGCCGAGTGTCAAATATCTGCCTATGTAGACACTCGGCAAAGCATATTTTTATTTTTTTATTTTGGTCACCAAACTTTTTGTGGTATGTTCCTACACTATGTAGACCTATATGTACCATTTTGGGACAATTATAACAGTGTTTTCTATAGCTAGTACATTTAGTTTGTTTATTTGAATTTCTTCGGAAAATTCAGATTTGAACTGCAGGTCACTCGAAACTTGGAAAACCGTGCATGCAAAAATGATATACATGCTACTTAGCACAAGTTACGACCGATTTCAGGAGCGGACCATAAACTTCGAGCACCATGCTCACTCAATATGACCGTGAACTTGCCATCCAGGTGTTTAAAAATTATATAAAACACAAACAAAGTCAAAAAATCATGAAACCTGTCTACGTGTCATGATATCATATGTAGAGACTGTGATAAAAATTTGAAAAAGTTTCGAGAAAGCTGTAGCGCACTATGTGTACAAACCTAAGAGATCCACATTGAAACTCTATGATTTCATGTGTAGTTCTCTTAGGTTTCTACACATAATATCTCACAACTTTCTCCAAACATTCTAAATTTTTTATCACAGATTCTACATATGATATCATGACACGTGGACAAGTTTCATGATTTTCTAAGTTTGTTTATGTTTTATAAAATTTTTAAACAGCTGTATGGCAAGTTCACGACCACGTTAAGTGAGCATGGTGCTCGAAGTTTCCGGTCCGATCCTAAAATCTGTCGTAACTTGTGCTAAGTAGCATGGATATTATTTTTGCATGCACGGTTTTCCAAGTTTCGAGTGACCTGCAGTTCAAATGTGATTTTTTCAAAGAAATTCAAATAAACGAACTAAATCTACTAGCTATAGAAAACAATTTTCTAATTGTCTCAAAATGATACATGTAAGTCTATATAGTGTAGGAACATACCACAAAAATTTTGGTTGGGAAAATAAAAAAAATAAAAATGTACTTTGCCAAGTGTCAAGAAATGACACTCGGCAAAGATGGTCTATGCCGAGTGCCGAACATTGGACACTCGGCAAACTAAGGTTTTTGCCGAGTGCCTACCTCTGGAACTCGGCAAAGTTAATTTTTAAATAAAAAAAGAACTTTGCCGAGTGCCAGATCTGGGGCACTCGGCAAAGAGCTCGACCTTAATCAAACTGACGCGGGTTCTCTTCTCTGTTCTCGCTCGCTCTCTTCTCTCTCTGTTCCCTCGCAAAAACGCCGCCGCCGTCGCCGTGATAGCAGGCGCCGCCGCCCCGGCCATCCGCTCGCTCGCCCGGACCACGCCGGCCACCGCGCGCCCCGCGGCCCCTGCTCGCTGTCCACCGCGCGCCGTCAACGCCGCTCAGGCCACCGCCGTTCGATGGCGCTCGACGACCCTGGTCCTTGACGCCGCCCCGCGGCCCCTGCTCGCCCCGCCATCGCCGTGAGTTTTGACTAATGAATTATTATTGTTTTGATTGAGCCAAACTATGATTGTTTGGACTGATGAATTATTATTTGATCCTTGAAATGGTAGCTTTTGACTATGATTTTTGGTTAAATATAGTGCATAAATATAGTGAATTATTATTTGCATAAATATAGTGTTATACTCCGTATATATATAGTGCTATACTCTGTATATATATACACAAAGAGATAAACAAAGAGAAAGTATAATTGCTTGTCATTGCTATAAATCGTGGAGGGAAAAGAAATGCTTCTAATTTGTATCACAGTCATTATCTTGTAGGCCGATCAAGTTCATTATCTTGAATACATCAAAGTGCAACTTTGCATACTCTTTTTACTGTGTGCATGTCAGCCATCGTGCTGTTAGTTTTATTTGCAGGTTTTAAAAACCTCAATGTACAGGGGAGGTGCTGTCGATTTTTTTGTATTAACAGACTTGTGTTTCTTTTTTACAGAGAAGATACTTGTCTTCCTAGCCGCTGCGGGTCTGCCTGCACCGCGTCGCGTCGCCACTGCACCGACCCGCCACAACCCCACTAGCCTGACTCCACCGCCACCCTAGGTATAACCTCTATTTCCGCATCATGGTCGTAGATCACGTAACCCAGTTAGTCGTCTCCCGTTCGAAAGAGATACGGTGTAGATATGCAGATCTTTGCATATCTACAAATGTATCAGTTTTGAATTGTCCATGTTTTTTGGATAGCCCGCGGTTGCGTAGATGGTGTTAGTTTCATGCTCTACTCCGGTCCGAGATAGAGTTTCGGCGTCACCTCTCTGTTGTTCTCCGGATAGTACACTCTCCCTGCCAGGACGCGTATCCGGAGAACAGCGGGGAGGTGCTGCCGAAATTCTATCTCGGATCGGAGTAGAGCATGGAAACTAACTCCATCTACGCAACCGCGGGTGGGATTAGGACCTATCATCACCTATTAGAAGGTAGGAACGTAGTGTACATGCATTACATGTCTATATTAAACTATACTCGGTTATATATGTTAGAGGATGGAGGACCGTGAGTGGATGTACACGGGCCACGTTCGACGTAATGATGTCACCCCAGAATGGATTAGGAAGACCGATGCTTTCGTGGAACGGGCATATGGCGAAGCTGCTAAAGGAGCTAGCCTAGTCCCTTGTCCGTGCAGCAAATGTGACAACCGGAAAAGAAAACCAAAGAAGGCCATGGTAGAACATATTTGGAAGAATGGATTTACGTCGGACTATACTCGGTGGATCTTCCATTGTGAAGCGCATCGCACGAGAGAGGAGGTGGTGAGACAACGCGTTGAGGATTACGATGCTGATGCCGGGGTAGCGGACATGTTGAACGACTATCACGAGGCACAGTTCGCCGAAGGACGTACGGAGGACGAGCCAGAGGCGACCGCAAAGGCATTCTACGACATGTTTGACGCGGCACAGAAACCCCTTCACGGCAAGACAAAGGTTTCTCAACTGGATGCCATTGGGCGTATAATGGCGTTCAAGTCGCAGTATAGCATGAGTCGAGACGCCTTCGATGGTTTGTTGATAGTTATTGGCAGCCTGCTTCCGGAGGATCACGTTCTGCCAAAGAGCATGTACGAGGCACAGAAACTCCTTCGTGCACTCAAGATGACGTATGAGCAGATACATGCTTGTCCGAAGGGCTGTGTCCTATTTAGGAAAGAACACAGTGAGGCAAAGTACTGTCCGAAGTGTAAATCGTCTAGGTTCATGGAGGTAGACTCTGGTGATGGACAGAAGAGGCAGCTCGACATCCCCGTGACAATCCTACGCCACCTTCCGTTCATACCGAGGATCCAGCGTCTATACATGACAGAGGAATCCGCGAAACAGATGACATGGCACAAAAAAGGAAAACGATACAATCCTGACAAGATGGTTCACGCATCCAATGGTGAAGCATGGACCCACTTTGATGCCATTCACCATGAGAAAGCCAAAGAGGCTTGTAATGTTCGTGTTGCGCTGGCCACAGATGGGTTCAATCCCTATGGAATAACCGCTGCCCCATACACATGTTGGCCCGTGTTCGTTATCCCCATCAATCTCCCCCCCGGCGTATGCTTTCAAAGACAGAACATATTTGTGTCGTTGATAATTCCTGGACACCCGGGGAATAAAATGGGCGTGTACATGGAGCCTTTGATTGATGAATTGGTCCGTGCTTGGGAGGAAGGGGTATGGACGTACGACCGAGCTACGAAGACAAACTTCAAAATGCATGTTTGGTACCAGTACTCCATGCATGACTTTCCGGCGTATGGGCTATTTTGCGCCTGGTGTGTTCACGGTAAGTTCCCATGCCCACTTTGCAAGGAAGCTCTTAGGTTCATTTGGTTGAAGAAGGGTGGCAAATATTCGTCATTCGATAAACATAGACAATTTCTCCCTCCTGACCATGCATTCTGACTAGACATCAAGAACATTACGAAAGGTGTCGTGGTGACAGACCGCCCACCTGCAATGATGACTGGTGCCGAAGTTCGCGAACAGATAGATGGTCTCGTGGCCAACCCAGAAGGTGGTTTTGTGGGATATGGTGAGCAACATATGTGGACAAATAAGTCGGGCTTGACTCGGCTCCCCTATTATGATGACCTGCTCCTTCCACACAACATTGACGTGATGCACACTAAAAATAATGTCGCCGAGGCACTTTGGGCAACAATTATGGAGATTCCTGATAAGTCAAAGGATAACGTAAAGGCAAGAGTGGATCTGGCAGAGTTATGTGATAGACCAAACCAAGAGATGAAGCCGCCTAGTGGTGGTAAGACATGGAGAAGGCCTAAGGCCGATTTCGTCCTGAGCAGGGCCCAGAGGAAGGAAGTACTACAGTGGATCAAGATGTTAATGTTCCCTGATGGGTATGCAGCTAACCTTAGTAGGGGGGTGAACTTATCTACTCTGCGAGTCTTAGGGATGAAGAGTCATGACTTTCACATATGGATTGAACGAATTCTTCCGACGATGGTTCGAGGCTATGTCCCTGAGCATGTCTGGCTAGCGCTTGCAGAGTTGAGCTATTTCTTCCGCCAGCTTTGTGCAAAAGAGTTAGCTCGGACCATGATTGCAGACTTGGAAAGGATGGCACCCGTGTTACTGTGTAAGCTGGAGAAGATCTTTCCACCCGGAGACGATGTCTATATTGTGGCCCAACAGGCCACACAAGTGTATTATCTTCCATATGCGTGCCAAACGAAACAACATCTTAAGGGTTGGGATGTTGTGTATAAGGTATCACCGCACGCTAAATTATCTGTTCCAAACGATGAAGATTATAACTTAGACCCGGACACATATGACGGAGAGTTCTTCCAAGAAGATGGGCTCGAAGGGCAATTTGAGATAGACTTAACCGAAGCGATCAGAATGGAAGTAGATATTGAAATGGTTGTTGATGACGAGGATGATGAGGTGCAAAATGAGAATGACTTAGAAATACTTGAAGACAATGCCAATGACGAAATTGCGCCTTCAGATGATGTTGACTATGAAATGGTTGATAGTGATGGTGACACTTATGATCCGGCTAACCCGGACACATATGAAGATTATTTTTAATCGATGTAATGCTATATTTCATTTATTTTGCATATGTTTCTAAATACATATTTTTTTATCTGTGCTTAATTGTTTACTCTTAATTGCAGGTTGTTGGACAAAGATGGTGGGCGGTGGGACGAGGACGAGGAGGGGGAGGGGGAGGGGGAGGAGGAGCACCCGTAGGACGGAGGAGGAGGCGCAGCAGGACGACGCCGTACAGCAGCAGGTGGAGTAGCAAGCCGCTGTCGATGCGGCACAGCAGGACGACGACGATGCGGCGCAGCAGGACGACGACGACGACGCCGCTCAGCAGGACGTCTCAGGTTCTGGCTCCTCAGGTTCGAGGAGTATCTACCTGCGAGGTCCCGCGAGTCTCCCTAAGCGACCCATACTTCGTGACAGACGTCCGCTGATACGACCCGATGAAGAGAGGTAGGTAACTTTAGATGTTATTGCTGCTTTTTCATATTATATGTTCAAATTAATAATAGAAACTAATACTTCATCTTAATCACTTGGACAGGTCTTGGATGGTTTTGGAGACTGCAGGGGGTCACGGCCGCAACCCTAATGGCATCCTCGGCCTTCTATGCAGGGAACACTTCCCTGAACTTGTCGAGTACGTCGGAGTGACGAGCCCAGCATACACCTTCGACCACTACGCCGTCGCCCCCGATGCAGTAGATCAGGACGACAGACAATTCAACAACAAGGCGGAGCGGGTGAAGCAAGAGCTGTGGGTAAGTCTTCCTTGCACTATATTGTTTAATAAGTCGCATTTGTTGCATATTCTTGAAATAATGTATGGATACATCGTCTTTGTATATAGGATTTCTTCAGATGCAATGCTGGATACGAGGCCAGGGCAGATGTGGTGTCTACTACGTGCTGTAAGAAGCTCGTCGTGGACATGCACTACGAGGCGCGCATCCAGGCCATCGTCACTTACCACGGCTCCGTCCTTGGGGAGAAGGTAAGCAAGAAGGACGCCCGAACCATGTCGTTGACTCTGGACCAGTACTTGCAGGTAAATACAAAACTTTATTATTGGTACTAAATATGCTTATTTTTATCTTCTGATATGCGGTGTACTTATATTTTTTTTAGATGATTCCTCATTGGTGCGCCGCGCATCCTGAGTGCTGGGAGCAGATGGTGCAGAGGTGGTGCTCGGCTGAGTGGGACGAGGCGCACAACGCTAGCCGGGAACGGCGTTTGCTGATGCAAGGTCCCTCCCACCATCAAGGCAGCCGCAGCCTGGGCAAATACACGGAAGCATGGGTACGCGCTCTTTTTTATTTAGGTATATAACTTTCGATTAGACATGATTTCTAACCATCTCGTTGGTTTTCTCGCAGTCGGAGGCACATGGTGGCGCGCCTTGCTCCACGTTCTCGGCATATGCTATGGCCCATAAGGGGAAGGCGACGTCCGACGTCACCTACAACCCGGATGATAGGCCCGAGGCGTACACCAACCCCGCCATCCACAGCCGCCTGAGTGAGTACACCGCCATGGCCAAGGAGGTCCATGGGCCAGATTACGATCCGAGGACCGAGGACATCGACGGAGATGTCCTCATGAGGGTCGGGGGAGGCAAGAGGCATGGGCGGTACTGGATTGCCGACGGGGCAATCGACTCGTCCTCCACTCCCACTCTCTCTCAGGTGCGAGCAAGGAGCACGAGCGCGAGCCCACCATACGACCTCGGCAGGACAGCTCACAGCATCGTATCCAGCAACTCCAGGTTATTCCTTATCTATTCATCGTTCATTGATTATTATATATCTTCTCTTTGCATTATCGTAACATTAGGGCGAAATATTACAGACTCAGCTAGATGATGAGAGGAGGCAACGTGAGGAGCTGGAGAAGAGGATGGCGGAGATGTTCGCATACATGCAGAGCCTTGGCGTCGCACAGGGTCATGCTCCACCACCTCCGTTGTTCCCTGCAACTGACCCTGCTGAGTTCACTACTCCTGTGAGTATCAAAATTTTAGTACTGCATGATATATATTCATATGTTCTCACACATACAATCTCTTCTCTGTGCAGGGTCAATCGGCGGCGTCGAACAACCCTCATGCTTCGTCCAGCCCTTCGCCGAACCAGTCCAGATGCCCACCTCGTTGATGATCCAGACTTGGTCTTGTGAGTGTTGGTGATGTTTGGCTAGACTTGGTCTTGTGAGATACTTGGTGATGTTAGTGATGATCCAGACTTATATCTTTTTTGTGATGAACCTGACTTATATTTGTGAGACTTATATTAGTGAGACTTTGTGATATATATGGTGTTGATGATAAATGTGTTCATTCTGTGATGCGATTGATATATAATGTGATATGAATGATATATATCTTTTGTTTGTTTGGATGGAACAGCAAAAACAAATAAAAAAGGGACATCCTGGTCACTTTGCCGAGTGTAACACTCGGCAAAGGGTCGCTTTGCCGAGTGCTATGACCATGGCACTCGGCAAAGAAGAAAACCTGGGAACCGGTAAAGCCATCTTTGCCGAGTGCTGACCATGGCACTCGGCAAAGAAGGAAACCTGGGAACCGGCAAAGCCATCTTTACCGAGTGCTGTTGCCAAGGCAATCGGCAAAGGGACTGGCAAAGGGGCCCACTGGAGGACTCTTTGCCGAGTGCCGATCCACTAGACACTCGGCAAAGAGTCCTCCTTTGCTGAGTGCCTACGGCAGCTCTCGGCACAGGAACTGGCGGTGGGGCCCACTGGACCTTTCTTTGCCGAGGGCCGTGATAGCAGGCACTCGGCAAAATTGGCCTCTTTGCCGAGTGCTAAAGAAGACACTCGGCAAAGGATCCGTCACCGTCACTTGGCGCCGTGACGGTGACTTTTCTTTGCCGAGTGTCAAATGGCACTCGGCAAATTCTTTGCCGAGTGCCCGACAAAAAGTACTCGGCAAAGAGACCGCTGCCGATGTACAGTTCGCCGAGCGTTCTTTGCCGAGTGTTACACTCGGTAAAGCCTTTGCCGAGTGTAAACTAGCCTTTGCCGAGTGTCTAAGACACTCGGCAAAGGAGCTGTGTCCGGTAGTGCATAGAATTAGGACTAAAGAATAAGGTCTTTAGTCTTGGTTCCATAGTACCAATTTGGGAACCCGGTACTATATTCGGTTCCTAATCGATACTAAAGACCCTTTTTGTTTTAGTGAGAGTAGAGAAAAAGGACATGGATTCGACTAGCTTGGCACACGGCACCGCCAAGATGCGCGACCCTAGGCGAGCGTAGGCACTGGCGCACGGTTTGACTAGGGGACAATGTGGCAATGGCGGTCAGCCACAGCGCGACCACGCATGCCTAGGGCCGAGCCAAGGCAGCGACACACACTAGGAAAGGGTCATAGGCGCAAGGCCCTGTTCATTTCTTCTTGATTCCACCCCGGAATTATTCCAGCTAATTAAAGCTTATATAAATTACACAAACAACATACATGCCACGGTTGCAAAGGAACCAAACTCGCAGTTTCAAGATATTTGTCATAGTGGATGCCTCCCGTTCTCTACCCTTTTTTGCTGAAACATGTGCTTGGACAACTATCAGTACATTTTGCTTTAGTTGTATTAAGTATACCTTTTTTTAAAGATAATTGTTATTTCCTTCCAATTTTGTGTCCGTAGCAACATTCATAAATTGGAACGGCAAACAACTCCGTAATCTATCCTGAAATACAAAATTGCGTTGGAAAGCCATTTTTTGGCAAAAGATGTGTTTAGAATAAATCAAGGGTGACCCTGTAGCTGTAGGGGATGCCATACAGCCATAGTGTCCATTCAATAACCTATAACATAATAGGGCTTTAGTTTTATACAAATAAAAAAGAATTGCTAAACATACTACGAACACAACCACTTCCTCCAGCCTGAAACATAAATTGACATAAAAAAATGCTTGGACTCTCGTATAACCTACGACCGGATCTACCTGTAGCCGGTGGTGTGGTCGTTTAGGTCATACGTACTTATTCAGATATATCCTGATTTATCCTACATGTGTACATAGATATATCCTGATTTACAATCTATCAGTTATGTCACAACATTTTTCCATAATATAATCTTTCCAGCGGATTACATCACCATTCACTTATTCAGGAAAACAGAGAAGCATCAATTAGGTTGGAAGCACACAGAGAAGCATCAATTGGATTTTCAATGAGATTCCTCCCACGGTTAATGAGTGCAAGACAATGTTTAAGAAAGAATTTTTTTTCTGCTGTGTCATCGAGTCAAGCCTTCTCTTAGAGAGAAAATTAATATCTGGTTGCAAACTTTTGATCTGTAATCCTTCCCCTTCCTTTTCCTTCCCTTCCTATGTAATTTCCCTTTTCTTTTCTTGACACTAGTTATCTTTTGAGTTAATAAAATTATTGTAGGTCCTCCCTACAGTACCTTCACCTCAAAAAAACAGAGAAGCATCAATTAGAAGCATCAATTAGGTTGGAAGCACCCAATTTTTAAAAAACTGGTTTATTAAAATTGAGGTGGGTTGTTCTTGTCTGATAGATGGCTGAATGGCTGTTGTATTCAGGGCGTTGCTCCTGAGGTGGCTGCTAAAGTTTATAAGAAGACACTTTCCACTAGAACGGTGGCTCAAGGTCTTAACAACAGATTGTGGGTGAGAAACATTATCCCTTTTTTACTAGAGATACAGCAGTACCTTCTTCTCTAGGATTCTTTGGGAGAGGTTGTGTTGACCTAGGATGATGATCAGCATGTGTGGAGGCACGAGGCTTCTGGTCGGTTTTCATCTAAATCCTGTTACAAGATCCTACTCATAGGATCCATCCCTTTTGAGCCATGGAAGAGGCTATGGAAAAGTTGAGCCCCTCCTAAATGTAAGACCTTTCTATGGCTGGCCATGAGGAATAAATGTTGGATAGCTGATACTTTGGCAAAAAGAGGCCTCCCACATCCGGAAGCTTGCCCTCTTTGTGACCAGGAGCAAGAAACAGTTCAACATCTCTTAACTACGTGTGTCTTTGCTCGGCAATTTTGGTACAACCTTCTATCTCCTTTCGGTCTTGGGGTGTGTTTGGTTTAGCTTTTGTCTTTGGCTTTTGACCCCTAAAAGCCAAAAGTCAAACCAAAGGGATGGATCCAGGAAACAGTTTTTTTCTAAAAGCAGACTTTCTCGCAGTGCAAAACTGAAAGCACCCCTGAACCTGCTTTTAGTGGCTTTCAGATGGAACTGTGAAAACATATATCGAAGAACTTTTAACGGATTTTAGTGGTTTCCACCAAACGGTTTTTAGCTTTTTAACAACTCACAGCCCATATCAGCTTTTTCCACAGCTCACAGCCCACAACGGTTTTTTTCACAGACACAGCTCAACCAAACGGACCCTTGGTCACCTCTCCCCTGGTGTAGAGGATATCGCTTTTGCTGACTGGTGGAGAAGAGTTTGCAACAGAGTGTATAAAGACAAGAAGAAAGGCTTTTTTTCTCGAACACGCAGGAAATCTGCGTATCTTTCCATTAATAGATAGAAGAAGGTACAACACAACACAACACACACAACTCAACCCACACGACACAACAAGACACAGCACAACCACCACACACAAACACTCTGAACAAGGCACAAGATTATCACCCAGGGTCAAACACTAGAGCTGAAAGCAAGTTCAACCCTTTAGCTCCAGCAAGACACCACATCCTAAGCTCATCACCAGCGAGGGTGAGAACACTTGCTAGGCTCGGCGACCTCCCATTGAACACACAGTCGTTGCGATAACGCCAAAGGCTCCAAGCGCCAAGAATTACTAGAGAATTGAAGCCTGATTGGAGATCTCGGGGAACCTTCTCCACAGCCCTGCTCCATAAGTCTTCTAAGCTGCAAAGAGCATTGTCCGGTGAAAGATTAGGCAACCCGGACCTGCGCAGCAAGAGGTACTAGAACTGTCTTGCAAAAACGCAATAGATGAGAAGATGTTGTATTGTTTCCTCTTCTTGGTCGCAAAGGGGACACGCACTAGGGTGGGGCAGTCCTCTTTTAGCAAGACGATCTACGGTCCAACATCTATTGTGTATGGCAAGCCAAAGGAAGAAACTGCACTTTGAAGGTGCCCAAGAATTCCAAATGCACTCAAAGGCTCCAAAAGAAGTGGATCCTAGGAATAGCATATCATAAGTCGACTTTGAAGAGTATTGGCCGGACGAGAAAAATCTCCAGATATGCTTGTTTGGCACTCCATCACTAAGGGAGAATTCTACAATAACTTTACTAAGAGTCAAAAGATCAGAGATGACGGCCCAAGTGATGGTGCCTCTCAGGTCCCGGATCCAAGCCATCTCCACTAGTCCTTCTGCCACCGTTCTCCTGTTGGCAATCCTAGTCGGGACGAGAGCGAAAATATGAGGGGCTAGGTCCTCAATCATTTGTCCCATCAACCATCTATCCCTCCAAAATAAGGTGTTACGACCATCACCCACCTTTGTAACCATAGTTGTAGAAATGATATATTTCAGCATGCTGGAATTCTGGAGAAGCAAATCAGCCCAAGACTTCGAGGGGTCTGTTTTTTCCAACCACAAACATCTTACCCGTAGGATGTGCTCCGTGGTCACTGCTTAGTTGCTTGGGGCAAAGGAGCTTGGTGGTCTTGGCATCTCTGAAGAAGAAAGGCTTTAATAGTCATTATTCTAGGTGCTTGGTACTTATGGCTGCAATGTAACCGGGTGGTTTTTGAGGGTGATTCTCCCTCCATTAGCAAGGTGTAGAGAAGTTTCTTAGATGAGTTGGTGTGCTAGGTGCTAGCTAGAGCCAAACAACTCGGAAGCTTGCACGTAGTCGAAGCCCTCGGTGTAGTCGAAGAAAATTATGTAATGTAATGATCATGTAATAGTTTTTAAGTGTCTAAGTGTGTGTTCCTATGGGGAGTATTATATAACAGGGGTTTAACCCTTCTTGTAAGACCTATCTTTTCTCTCTCTAATATATAAAGATAAAGATGCATAGCTCTTCTATACGTTTAAGAAAAAAACATACTAGTTTCTAACTTTAGAAATTAGATTCTCAATTTCTTAAAAACCAAAAAACTGGCATCTCCTACCTAAAAGATAAAAACTGGTTTCTTAGAAAATAAATTGCTTTCAAACAAGACCTTGGTCATTACAAGTTTGATTGTCCGACCACAATCCACAGAATATTAGTATCAGGGATGAGCTTAAAAGCAAGATCGGTAGCAAGGCTCCAGCTAGGTCGATGGACATTTAGGGTTTGTTTGAATAGTGAGAAGATTTTAGCCTCTCCAATCCCATTTGGTATACTTTTCCAAACAAGCGAGAAGATGTATGTTATCGGAGCCCTTGGACGAGAACGGAAGGTATTCCTTACAGCTGCTACGTGGTATGATCAACTCTAATCAGTATTAAGCAGGGGCCGTAGGGTAATATTTACACCAAAAGTCCTCTTCACACTTTAGAAATCAATCGGTTGTCGATCACGTTCTCCAGCTCCTACACACAATCAGAAATTTAGAATCCTCGCCAAAACAGATAAAGACAACTATTATGTACCTAGATGAACAATTAACGAGTAGTTTAGTTCAAATTATATGAAAACTGGATAATGAAACCAAACAAATGGTGAGATTGGCAAACCTACATTTAACACAGAGCAACCAAGGACAATGGAACAAAGTGTCACGACTGTCAAAAGAATCTACTGGGGCAGCATTTGTTCAAGAGAACACTTTGTACAGTTCAGCCAGCAGGCGATCACCCCTAGAAAACCAGAAGTTGCTGGCTGGCGAATGTCATTTTCTCTTCTTTGTAATGACCTCAAGAACTCCTCTGAGCTCAGGTTACCATCACAGTTAGCATCAAATACATGGAAAATTATGTCCACTACTTTGTCAGTCAAGTCCACTCCACAAACCTATAAAGCAGACAATATGTAATTAATAAGAAAACAGATCTGATATTTGTGAATAACTGGAGCATGTAAGCTATAAAAAATCGGCTAGCTAGCAGCCTAGGGCAGAACTGTACATAATGAAAGAAATGTGAAACCCAGTGGTTCTAAAGAAACCTGGAAGAATGTATTTCAATTGGTAATAGCTAATTCAAACTACTCAGGGCAGGTGTAGAAGACCATACATGTGATGCAGCACGTTTTAGATCCTGCTTCGTCAACAAACCATTTACTTTGCCATAGCTGAAGATAGCCATTGCAAATGGTTCCAACCTTCTTCGAAGATCAGCAAATGCCTTGAACTCCTGAAATTATAGACTCTAATTTGAAATGGAACAAATGGTGAACCCAAGAACACTGATGATTGATGAGGGATAGTCCAACCTCAAAGGTAATGCGCAGATCCTTGAGGTCAAGATTGTCATCCAAATCATCAACTCTATCCAATAACTTGTCTATGTGATTCATATCAGCAGAAGCAACCATGGATAACGCAAAGTCCTTTGCAGATATTGTGTTCGATGATTTCAAATCGTAGTGACTGAACTCCAAGCGGACAATCTGCAGAAGATTCAACCAGGAAAAAAACACGAGTTAAAAATTTCTTGTGAATGGACTAAGCAGTAAGCACAATGAGAGGGGGGGGGGGGATACAACTTAGGCTACTTGTGCTAAGAAAAAGTTTCATGCTTTCACAGAATCATTTAACAAGGATTATTAACATTTATTTTATGATGGTAACCCATGTGCTGGTCAAGAGTAATGCATTGGAAATAATCACTAATCTACATCAATACAAAATGAGATGCGCTTGTATAGTAAAATCATTGAACTTTGACCTTATCAAAGTTCAGTTTCTCCAGTACAAACACACTATATAGTTTCAAAACAAGGAAACTCAACCACAATTTGTGCATTCAAAATCTGGAATGAATTGGAATTTGGTAGTACAAGCTTGTCCCTAATTTTTCTACATTCCAGAATTTGCAGTCTTTTCCATGTACAGATAATTTGTTTCCGACTCTCCACAAATTGCTTCTTTATAGAAAGTATATAAAACCAAATACAACTCTATACATATTAATCAGCAAACTTACATATAGCATAGTCATGCTCATCAACATTTTCTAGAAAACAGAACTCTTTGTGACACACAATCTTCCTTTATGAAATGAACGGAGTGTTTGGAAATCTTAAGAAATAAAGAAGCAAATTATCCCAAAAATATACTTGATTGATACAAACTCATTATTTGGCTTACACTATGTCTCCCAAGAGTTATAACAATAGAAACATTATCTAGATTGATAATATATTAACAAACAAAAATGAAAAAGAAAAAAAATCACCTCATCATGTAATTGTTTCAAAAAACTAGAGAACTTATCATAGTGTAGATGTTCATTCCCATCCTTGCCAAAGAAGTACTCGACGAGTCCACCATTTTCCACTGGCTGACCAACCTTACGCCCAAAGCGTAAACCATCCCTGTGGGCAGCTCCTTGTCTATTATAGGATCGCATCAGTGTCATCACCTTCCTAAACTCATCTTTGTCAATTTCCCTGTGATGAAGACATAGTAGCAAGTGAGAACAAAGGATATACAGATAAACAGCTTGTCAAATTTAATCATACCCTTAAGAGCGCCTGAGATTGGACATGCTCAAAATGCAGGTTTTTTCTGGATGACAAACTGTACATGAATTGTCAAATGTAAACATAGGCATGCAGCATAAAAAAGTTTAAAAAGGTGGTAGACCGAGTGTCGAAGGCTCACACATGAGTAGGGTCTAGAGAAGGGATAAACGAGGCAAATCAGAGAGGTGACCTTCTGTAAAGCCCATACCAAAATGTAAATAAGATGATTTTAATAGATTCAAAAAGAAAAGGTCAGAGTTTAAAACTTTAAATGGAGCAAACCATGCAGAAATCAGAACTAACAATGCCGGACATTTCTTCTACTCTGTCTGATTTTCTTCCAGAACTATGACATTCACAGTTTTTAATTGATATACTTGCTCTGTAAAGGGTAAAGACATGCATTGGTTAACTCACTTAACTGTTCCATTGCAACAACTCACGTATAATCTGGATGCCTTAGTTAAAATGGATATTAGATTTTCTATGAAATATTGCGGTAAAAAAACTGGGTGTAGGGTGGAGGGTTTGGAGGTTTTATCTTTGTTAATATCTGGTGCTTCCTTTGAATCCATGAAGGTGGCATTTTACCAGTGGGGGGACACATCAGGAGTTCTATATACCAAATGTTATCAAGTGCCATCAAAAGAAACATGGGATTGTAGTTTCCCCGGATATCATTAAGTGTGGAAGATCGTTCATATGACCATAGTCATCTGACACCAGTATGTCCAAACAATATATGACTAGTCAAAAAAAAATCCAAAGTCCAAACAAAAATATGTAAGTGAGCATGCTTGCAACAATTAAATGGTTCAGATCTAATTAAATTGAGGAAAGAGGGAACAAATGCTGAGATGAACAAAGAAGCTCTAGAGAATATGAATATGAATGGGTCCAGTAGCTGGAAAGATAACATACCCATTGTGGTCAAGGTCAAACATCTTGAAAGCCACATTGAAACTTGATTCAGGGATGCTAAGTAATGTTACAAAGAAGATATACCTGCATGGGGCAACATTAGAAATTGATAATAACATATGGCCTACGGGAATCAAGAAAATAGTAGAGTACAGGAAGCTATGTAACACTAATAGCATAATGATACTGATACCCTGTTATCTAGATGACTAGATGTGTCAGTGTCATTGCATAAAGATACTTGACAGAATAGAGAGAAATTGCCAATATGTTGCGGATATGGCAGAGCAAACGGGAAACAATCATTTTGGTTGAAGTCACAACCCACTTACTCGGCAAAGGAGATGACTCCATCAGCATTTGTATCGAATAACATGAAAAAGTCAGACGGGGCACATTGTAGCTCGCCAGGGTGGCGCTCCCCCCTCAATCTCCCTTCCCTGACAATTTTGGACTCTGATGGGGGGAAAATGGGAACAACTGCCCTCATCAGGTCCGTAGGTAACATGTGCATCTCACCTTCCGGGCTGTGGACGGATGCGAAGTACTCAAAGATCTAGCAGAAGAAGCACAAGAATTTGAATCGGAAGATACCGAGCCATATGACGTAGAATGGTTATTCTGAA
The DNA here is from genome assembly GCA_029449295.1 of Zea luxurians. Classification (NCBI taxonomy): domain Eukaryota; kingdom Viridiplantae; phylum Streptophyta; class Magnoliopsida; order Poales; family Poaceae; genus Zea; species Zea luxurians. The sequence continues at coordinate 101,100,312 of JAOPSE010000006.1, read as the reverse complement.
TATGGAAAGACACGTTACCTTTTCTGGAGGGCTGCGCGTCCTAATCCTTTTCTCGTACTTGAAGAACACCCTTCGGCGATATGAATCTACAAGACGATCGTAACCAAATTACCATGCCGTTTGTATCAACTATGACCAAATTTAACTTAAATGCTCGTCAAACGAGAAGAACGCTGACGGCGACTCGGTGAAAAAAAAAACACTAGCATTTTACGTGCAAATGCAACGATAGCCACAAATCCACTGGCTCATTGTATCTACACAAAAAGTAACGCAGACGAGCTAGTTCATTGCATAGCGCTACAGACTCAACCAAGGGAGCTCACCTCCGAACAGGAACCTGCCCTCCCGCTCCCCGGTGGCTCCGACACCGCCGAAAGCTGCGGGGAAGGCAATGTTGCCTCCGCCGCCTGCGGTGGTGGCATCCTCCGCCTGGCCGGAATCCGCCAGCGAGTGCGGGTTCGACGACAGCAGCCAGATCCCCAGCCCCGAGCTGGCGGTCACCGCGGCCGCGGCCTCAGCAACGGCTGCGGAGAAGGGGCGGGCACGGGCGCGGGCGCGGGAGGACCCGAGCCGCTCGATGGCGGATCGGAGACGAGCTAAACCGGCGGCCATGGATGTCGGGGGCTAGCGGCTTCGATTCGCCGAGGACGGGAGGAAGGAGGGAAGCGGCAACGCGGGGACGCACACGCACGGCACGGAATGCGAGGGAGGGAAAGGAGAGGCGATTCGCTGGCCGCCTTTGTTGGGCTTCCCTTTTCTCGGTGCCGTGAAGACAAGACAACCGGCCGAGGCCCTCCCCAGCTTTGTAGCACTGGACAATATATGCATGCGAAAAAAATGTTCTTTTTCAATTTCCTTTATTTACTCAAAAAATGCGGTCCGTATATGGAAGTGGCAGTAACATTTTTCCTTTTGATGCTGTGTGGGAGAAGTTTATCCACTTTTTTATTAGGAACGCTATATTTAAAAAGTAAAATAAAAAGGCTCGTTTATTTGGCTTGTCCTAGTGAAGTTGTGTCTTAGGCTTAGAAATCTGAGTCAGAGGTTTATCTTGATGAAGACATGATTTTGTTTTTTCAATACTTAATCCTCTAGACACATCTCAAGACATGATACATTAATATACATTATACATGTCCAAATAAGATGGCGTAGACGGATTATAAAAGATGACATGTGAGATATCACGTGTAAGGAAGAGGGGAGAAAATATACTACTCAACAGTAGCCAGCTGACACTGCTCACGGATTCTAAGATGGTTTGTGCGAGAAAAAAGTGGACCCATCATTAAATGTATAGCTTATATTATTAAATAGTTATTATTTATATCACTATATAATCCATCAGTTTAAACCTTGAAAAACCGACCAAATCAAATCAGCTCACACCCATAGCCTCCACTAAATCAACCAAACAAATTGCACCTAAACTTAACACACCATCAAAACCAACGATTCATATCGCTAAATAACCTCCTCTCTCTTACTCACTCAAATTTAATGAATAATATTATTTGGATCATCCATCATCGCTCGTCTCTCTCCAATCCCCCGCGGTCCTAGCCTTCCCTCTCCCCCTTGTCCCCGCCTCCTCCTCCCCTCACTCGCATCGTCGCTGCTGTCGCCGTCAACCTCTCCCCTTGCGCTTCCAGTGCCACCGTAAACCCCTTCCTTCCCCCTTCGGGATCGTAGCGTTAGCACGAGCTATATGTTAGTATAAGTAAACTTTTAGTTGGCTATACATAACATGACAACATATCCGGTACTGATATCTAGTGTGTTCTGATCGGTGCTCATCAGACACGCCCGATGAGTATAACGCTCAAGGGCACACTTGTAGACCTCTCTTAGTGTCATGCTTGTTATCATATTCGGCGCCTCACCAAACACGTCCCATGAGTACACTATAGAGATGGCAGCGGGTACAAACCCGCTGGGTTTTGCCATCCCAAACCCGTACCCGTGAAAAATATCTATACCCATTAAAAAAAACCTGTACCCATGACAGGTTTGCAAATTTGCCCAAACCCGTACCCATCGGGTTAGCGGGTACTGAAAGTCGCCTAGAGGGGGGTGGATAGGCGAAACCTAAAATTTATAAACTTAAGCACACACTATAAGCGGGGGTTAGCGTTAGAATTAAAGTCAAGTCCGGGAGAGAGGGGGGAAACAAATCAACCAAGAAATAAAGCGGATGAACACGGTGATTTGTTTTACCGAGGTTCGGTGCTAAAGAACCTAGTCCCCGTTGAGGTGGTCACACAGACCGGGTCTCTTTCAACCCTTTCCCTCTCTCAAACGGTCACTTAGACCGAGTGAGCCTTCTTCCTTAATCTCATGGGTCACTTAGACCCCGCAAGGATCATCACACAATTGGTGTCTCTTGCCTTGCTTACAAAGCACTTGAGAGCAAGAATGAAAAGAAAAAGAAGGCCAAGCCAAGCAAATAAGAGCAACAAAAGAACACAAGAGATCCTCTCACAAGTCCTAATGCACTAGAGTTGATTTAGGGACTTTGAGTGGATCGATCGCTTTGATTGTGTCTTGGAGTGGAGTCTTTTGCTCTTGTATTAAACGCAATGTTCAAAATGCTTGGGTGCTTGGTGTGGTGGTGGTTGGGGGGTATTTATAGCCCTCAACCACCAAATGGTCGTTGGGAATGGCTGCTGTCGAAGGGCGCACCGAACAGTCCGGTGAACCACCGGACAGGCACTGTAGGCTGTCCGGTGCGCCGCCACGTCACCCAACCGTTAGGGTTCGGGAGCAGTTGACCATTGGCGTCGTTGTCTTCTTTTGGCACCGGACAGTCCGGTGCCACACCGTACATCTCCTGTTCACTGTCCGGTACGCCTATGACTCTGCGGCTCTGACTCTACGCACACTGTTCTTCACTGTTCATCTGACTCAGCGGCTTTTGCAGTCGATCGTTGCGCGAGTTAGCCATTGCTCCGCTGGTGCACCGGACAGTCCGGTGGCACACCGGACAGTCTGGTGAATTATAGTGGAGCGCGCCTATGAAAATCCGAGAGCGGCTGCTTGGACTATGTACAGTCCTGGTGCACCGGTGTAACGCCCCGAATTTTTGCAGTTGAATTTTTTTCTTTTCTTTACTCGCCAAAATTCGGGCGTTACCTTTTCTTTTTCTTTTCCCCTCGCTAAACCTTGACCTTTTCCAAAGTTTTAGCGGGATTCGGTTTGGAATTCCCGTGTAAAGAAAAACCCTAAATACTTTATGTTGTTTGATGCACCATGCCGAACTATGCATTCTTTGATTGTTTGAAAGTGCAAATGCATTCATCTAGGAAGATCGGATTTCGAAAACAGGGAAATAATCTTTTCTTTTTCTTTCTCTTTCTCTCTCCCTCTTCCCCTTTCTCTCTCTCCCGCGCCATGGGCTCTTTGGCCGGCCCAGCCGCCCCTTGGCCGGCCCAAGCCCCCTGCGCGCCCCCCTCTTGGGCCCAAAAAGGCCCAGCCGCCCCCACCCCCTCCTTTTTTCCCAAAACCCCCTCTCCCTCTCCCTCATTCTCTCCCTCTCTCTCCCCACCGCCGCCCTACCCCTCTGCCCTAAGCCGCCGCCGCCGCCCCTTGCTCGGCCGCCGCCCCTCGCCGTCGGCCGCCCCCGCCGGTGAGCCCCCCCTCCCCCCTCTCTTCCTCCTCTCTCCCTCTCCCCTCCCCCTCCTATCCCCTCGGCAGCCCGGCCGCCTGGCCGCCCTGGCCTGGCCGCCTTGGCCGCGCCCCCCAGCCGGCCGCTGCCGCGCCGCCCTGGCCCCGGCCAGCCCCGGCCAGCCCCCAGCCCGCCCCCTGCTCGGCCCCAGCCGGCCGCTGGCCGCGCCCAGCCCGCGCCCGGCCGCCCGCCTGGCCCCCTGGCCGCGCCCCCTGCGCAGGGCCGGTTCAGCCGCCCAGGCCACCGGTTCAACCGCCCGGGCCGGCTCAGCCGCCCTCCCCCGCGCTCGGCCGCCCCAGCCCAGCCGCCCTGCCTAGGGCCGGTTCAACCGCCCTAGGGCCGGTTCAACCGCCCCCCCTCTGTTTTTTTTATTTTATTTTATTTACTTTCTGTTATCATAGCTATTTTATTTTAGGTAGACTAGTCATTGTTCATGCTATTGAAATAGGAAGTTTAATTTAGAATTCTGTTGCGCTAGTTGATTCATTTAGTTAATTGTTTATCTCGTTCAATGTTGATCAACTTAAAATGATTAGGTTTCCATTAGTATATATATAACAGAATTCTTTTAAGAATCAATTGTAACTAATCATTAGTGCATAAACTTTAACCCCCTGCGAGCCCCTTTTTCCCGTTTCTTTCTAGTCATAACAAATGCGATATCGAATGTCGTACCTGATGCATACTCACTTTAATTGTTCCCTTGTATGGTGTACTGTTCTTTTGTATTAAATATGTGGATGTATGTATGTTTGCGCTCGCATAGAGAACGATCCGGTCGAAGAGCCCGAGGAATTCGCAGGAGAAGCCCCTGAGCAGCAGTCGGTTGGTGGAGGCAAGTGTCCTTTGACCTATCTCTGTCCTATTCATTCTTTAATTCACCTCCCGCATTACACATTTATACCTAAGGATTGACTAGCTTTTGTTATCCATGTCCTTGTTTACCTATTTGGGTCGGATTATTACTGCTTGGTCTGATGCTAATGCTCAACTCTAATCAATGAACATGATGTGATTATCTATGATACGCTGTTTTCCCGTCTTATTTATGATTATATTTGTGACCTTTAAGGGGACTCGAGCGGTTTCTCGAGTGCCTCTCCGTAAGGACCTGTTCAATGGATGACCGCCCGGGAAAACAGTGCAACCATGAGGGTGGAATGGGACGCCCTTAGCTAAATAATTGGAGGAACCGGGGTGTAGTTCGCTTAGCCGTCGTGCCGTCAATGGGGCTCGGTGTATGCGGCTCGCTCTGCCAAGGTTGATTTGTCCCTTGGGGAGGAGTGCGGTACATTTAGGAAACCTAACGGGTGGCTACAGCCCCGGGGAATCTTTGTAAAGGCTACGTAGTGAGACCCTGCCTATTCACCTTGGTAGTGTTTAAGGGTTTGATCAGCCCGAGGCAAGAGGGAATCACGGCTTGTGGGTAAAGTGCGCAACCTCTGCAGAGTGTTATGAAACTGATATATCAGCCGTGCTCGCGGTTATGAGCGGCCAAGGGAGCTCCAGAGATTAGTAATACTTGATCAGAGATATTTTGGTACAGGTGGCAATGAGATTGATGGTTCTGATTATGATTATGGTATTGGTAAGTGGTATTCTTTCCGTTTGGAAAGGATACATTGGGCTAATAACTTGGGTTAATGTTAAAACCTGGCTTTCTACTAGTAAGTAATAACCTGACCAACTAAAAGCAACTGCTTGACTTACCCCCACATAAAGCTAGTCCACTACAGCCAAACAGGATACTTGCTGAGTATGTTGATGTGTACTCACCCTTGCTCTACACACCAATCCCCCCCCCAGGTTGTCAGCATTGCAACCACTGCTCAGGAGAAGATGAAGCTGTGGAAGGAGACTTCCAGGAGTTCCAAGACTACGATGAGTTCTAGGCGTGGGTTAGCGGCAACCCCCAGTCGGCTGCCTGTGAAGGCCGCAGTTATCTACGTTTCGTTTTCGCACTTTGATTTATTGTAAGAACTATATGGACGTCTCAGACGTATGATGTAATCGACTATTATTTCCCCTTTTAATACTATTTGAGCACTGTGTGATGATGTCCATGTTATGTAACTGCTGTGTACGTGAATAACTGATCCTGGCACGTACATGGTTCGCATTCGGTTTACCTCCTAAAAACCGGGTGTGACATAAGTGGTATCAAAGCCGTGCTGACTGTAGGACCGCTAACCTAGAGTAGAATGGTCGTTCTAAGGATTATAGACCTCTGTCCTTGCCTTGACTTTGATATCCCTTCAAAAGTTGGTCCTACTGCCCACAAACCTATGTTCTACTATATATTATACCTTGCTGAAAATTATGTTTTATTCTAATCCTTCATTTATTTATGATTCATTATTTGCTGGTCATATTAATTCTGTTCTCACCCTTTTGCTTGCGATGTCTTTTGTAGATGGCTCGACTTAGACACACTGCACGAAAGTCCGTCATCCCCTTCTTACCCTCCCGCCTTGCTGAGCGCCCGCTTCGCCGTCCCGTGGCCGGACAGTCCAGCCACTTGGAGAGACTGCACCACCGCCTGCATGAGGAGCAGGAACGTCGACGACAGGAGCAGCAGGGCTCCTCTTTCTCGCTCCAACAGGAGATAGAGTCTGTGAGGAGCTGCTCTCCTGTGCTTCCTCTGGAGGCGCCCCCTGCACCACCACTGGGCGCCCCAGCTTCTGGAGTAGCTGCTGGAGGAGACCCAGACGACGGAGGTGGCGACGACAGCTTGAGCCACGACCTCGACCTCTCTAATCATGAGCCGGAAGGATGGGTTGCTCGACCCATCACTCGCGACGCTGCTCGCGGGTGTCACTTCCACGACGCGCTCGACACCCTGCTACGTTGGGCACTTGACCGGCGTACCTGGTCCATCGAGTATCGCTGTGTGGTCTACCAGCATAGTCGCGGGGTCTACCCGGACCGCTGGGAGGCGACCTGCTTGGTGCGCCGTCCGGAGAACAGTCTCCATGGCGCGGAGGACTTGCTCAGAGCACTATTCTATCTCTGAGCGGGACTCAGCTGAGGCAGCCATGCAGGATGCTGCACGGCGTGCGCTTTCGCACTACTGCTCGGTTCTCGGTGGGGTAGCCGACGGTCTCGACCTGAAGTATTACCCCCGCCGTCCATCTGGCAGCGCAGGAGGCGTGATTGTTTCACCTGCTGGAGAGGACAATCCTAGGTTGAGTAGCACAGTCAACCTAGCCGCCAGTGCTAAACACGGAGCTGGACCATGCACTAGACGAGCTGAGTAGGGCTCGTGCTGAGATCGCCCTGCTGCGGGCTGAGCGCGCGGAGCGTCGTCACTTGGATGATGGTTCCCCCGCCCCCGTCGGGACCCAGCACCCGTACCGCTCACCTCGGCGTGGACTCCGGTCTTATGGCAATCCCGACTGCAAGACCAAGATAAATCTAGAACCATAGATCGTTAGAGTTGGATCTTGTAATTAATACGAAATATATATACATAGAAGCTTCAGTCTTAGCGTTAGTCTCGGTCTTAGTTAGTCTTAGTTAGACAGGGTAATTTGCTATATCCTGTGCATTTATGTTTGTCATGATGAACTATGTTTGGTTTGGATCTTTGTAATGATTGTCACCAGAGTGTGGGTATCCCCTGCATTTTGGCTTACCTATTATGTTAATGGAGTTAGTTATATAGTTGGGAAACCCTTTATTCTACTTTCCTCTTTATCTGAGAAGCTGTGTGGTCTGTGTTGGAGATCAGTGAAGATGCTCATCTGTTCAGTGCTGTTGGAGAATTCTATACTCTTTTCTTATGCTGCAAGATTTGCCAGATCAGTTCTGATGTGTGGTTGCGTTCTGCAGATGTCAGAGAACAGGCGCAGAGGAGGAAGGCGTGCTCAGCAGGAGCAAGCCGGTCAGCAAGATGAGGTGCCTCAGCAGCAGCACCTGCCGCCCCCGCCCCCGATGTCGATCGAGCAGATGTTTCTGATGCAGACTCAGGCAGTTCAGGCCATCGGTCAGACTCTGGCCGCCATTCAGCAGCAGCAGCAGCAGCAGCAGCAGCAAGCACCACCCCAGCCTCAGATGCCTCAGATGCCTAGAGACAAGCGTGCTGAATTCATGAGAGGTCATCCCCCAACGTTCGCTCACTCTTCTGACCCCATGGATGCTGAAGATTGGCTGCGCACTGTGGAGCGGGAGTTGCATACCGCTCAGTGTGATGACAGGGAGAAAGTCTTGTATGGTCCCCGTCAGTTGAGAGGAGCAGCCCAATCATGGTGGGAGTCTTACCTCGCCACCCATGCCAACCCCGATGCCATCACCTGGGAAGAGTTCAGAGGTAGCTTTCGTCAGTACCATGTGCCTGCAGGTCTGATGACAGTGAAGAAGGAGGAGTTTCTGGCCCTTAAGCAAGGGTCATCATCTGTCAGTGAGTATCGAGACAGGTTTCTGCAGTTGTCTCGCTATGCTCCCGAAGATGTCAACACCGACGCCAAGCGACAGTACCGTTTCTTGAGAGGCTTGGTTGACCCTCTTCAGTACCAACTGATGAATCATACCTTCCCGACATTCCAGCACTTGATTGACAGAGCAATCATGACAGAAAGGAAGCGTAAGGAGATGGAGGATCGTAAGCGCAAGATCAGTGGACCCCAGCCTGGAAGCAGCAGCCGTCCTCGTTTTTCAGGCAATCAACCTCAGCAGTTCAGGCAGAATCAGCGTCCACCTCAGCAGCATCAGCAGCGTCAGCAGTATCAGCAGTTCCAAAGGCAGTATCCTCAGCTGTAACACCCACTTTGTAATTGCTAGATAAAATACCAATAGAGAAAAACAATTTCTCTCTTTATGAGTTTGATCTTTATGCATCATCATATGTGAACACCATATTTTAAAACAGATAATTATAAAATATATGCCACTAACTCATTGCATCATGCTGAGATTTTTATTTTGTGTGCATTTTATGACAATATAAAAATAATATAAAAAGAAATATATTAAAATCCAAAGTGGAATTTGACATCTAAATGAAATTCTAGAAATTAGAAAAGAGAAAGAAATATTATAAAATACAAGATAAATTCATAAATGAATAGATCCTATATTGGTAAGTTCAAATTGAATATATAAACTGAGAGTAAACTTGCCACAAAGTTTGGAAACTTAAACCTGGAATTGATTTGAAAATTTGAATTCGAAATAGAAAAGGAAAAATAGAAAGAAAAAGGAAAAAGAATAAACCCTGGTATTGGGCCGCTCCCCTCCTATTCGGCCCATCCCACCTTCCCCCTCGCGCCCAGCCCATCACCATCGCGCCCGGACTCACTGACCGGCGGGCCACCCTCGTCAGCACTCCCTTTACCGCGCCTTCTCCCACTGGCATCCCGGGCCCACGCGGTCAGCCGTTCCCGTCGTCCGCGCATGCCTCGCTCTCTCTTCTCCCCGTGAGGCTTACAGGTGGGTCCCACGTGTCATATCCTTCCTTACCGAAACGGCCGCGTGCGCGTGGAGCTCAACGGAGCGCGCGGACTCCGCGAGGCTCGCCGGTGATCTCGGTACCCGTGCAACAGCCGCGTAGCGCTCCCTGTGTATAAGTACGTGGCCGCGACCCCTCTCCTTTACATCTCTCTCCCCGGGACCGAGCTCTCTCCCCGCGTCTCCGTCCGCCGCCGGAGGTCTCCGCCTACGGTGGCGAATCATCCTCGACGCTTCAACTTAGGACTTCGCCGAGCCACCAGGAAGACATCTCTGCCAGTGTTCGATGGGATTGAGCCTCGAGGCGGTCTCAATTCCTCACCGAAGTTCAAGCACCGCCGCGGGTCCGCCCGCCGCCGTGGCCTGCCTCTGCCGGTGGTCTATCTGCTCGGTAACTCACCTCACCGTGCTCGCCAAGTCCCCCTCTACGCTTAGCTCGGTCCGATTTGGGTTTGGCGCTCCGGGACGGCCGATTGGCAGCCTTGCCGGCGTGCTCCGCCGCGCGCGCGGGGCGGCGCCGTCGTGCGAGTGCGTCCTGTTGGGGCGAGGGCTGTGGCCCGTTGGATTCACCAGCGATGGCTCAGATTAGAACGAGGACACCGGTTCGGCCTGATCCGTTCTGGATCGTTCGCCTTTGATCGGACGGTTCGGAGAGGATCAAGCTTCATAAAATCAGAGTCGTTGGATTCCGATCCTGCGGCTATCAGCGCGTACCGGTTCGAGCGGCCGTGGATCTAATCCTCACCATCGAGATCTGATCGAACGGCTGAAAACGCTCGATACCCCTTCGGCCAGGCGCTTTTTCATAAGAGACCCTCTGTTTATTTGAAAACAACCCGCCATCCTCGGTAACAGTAAGCTGTGTCTCGGGAATCTTACGCAGTGAACCCTGTGTTTCCCATTAATTGAGGCCCAGTCCAGTGCAGTATTAAAGTGATTAAATGAATTAGAAATTAGATTTTTTATACAAAAATAATTGTTAGAACTTAGATAATTCATAGAAAATTCATTTTAGCTCCAAATTGAACCATTCCAGTTTCTAAAATTTTGTAATAATATTCTTCATCATTTTGTGCCTCTGTTTTGGCATGAAAGGCTCATTTAAATTTATCTAATACTTAATCTTGTATTAAACACATAAAACATTAGAAAATCCATAACCTAAAATCTATAACTCCAAAATTAATGATTCCTGTTCCTAGAATCTTATTTTAATGTGTAGATTATTATTATGTATTTTGTTTACCTGTTTGGTGTGATGTTAAATTTTGCCTACACTGTTTGTTTGTATTACTACGACTAGCAGTGAGGTCACGAGTCACCTGAAGATCATCCTGGTACCTGGATTCTCAAGGCCCAGGCAAGTTGTGCCCTTGATCACTTCTTTTACCCAGCCATGTTCTGATTAATCATAATGATCTGCATAGGTTAATTTTGATGGGACCCAATAGGTTACCCTAGTTTGACTATCTTTATACCTTGTTTACCACTGAACTTTTTGGGTAGTACTTGCTAGTGCTTTATGTGGTTTTGGGTATGAAGATTACACTATTCATGATTATACTTTTGTTATCAGTTGTTATTTATGGTTCATGTTAAGATCATTATGTTAATTGGAACATGGAGCGACCACCCGGGAAAACAGTGCTACCACAAGGGAGGAATGGGACCCCTTGGCTGATTAATTAGGAAAGCTAGTGGAAGACTACCTTACCCGAAAGGGGCAAGGGCAGTAGGGGAGAGGTCAGTGTAGGGAGGCCCTCGGGAGGATTTTGCTGCGATGGCGGTCCTGCAAGGGATTCCTGCACTGGATCTTCCTATAAACTGTAGCGGGTTTTCGGAAGCTAGTGGAACTTTGTAAAGGCCTCGTAGTGGATCCCTAGCCATTCACCTCGGAAGTGTCTAAGGGCCTTGCAAACCCTGGCGACATGGGATACACGACTTGTGGGTAAAGATGCGCAACCTCTGTAGAGTGTAAAACTGGTATACTAGCCGTGCTCACGGTCATGAGCAGCTCGGACCCTCACATGATTAAATTATGGAACTTAAATTCAATTTGTCATATGCATTGCATCGCGGGTGAAGTTGTTACTTTTGTTCTACTATTTAACTGGGTTGGTATTTACTTATACTTAGTAACTGCTAATAAAAGTTTGACCAACTTTAAAAGCAATGCTCAGCTTCAACCATCTTCTTTGGTAAGCCTTACACTTCACATGAGCTCCCGCCTTTGGCGAGTTCATGCACATTATTCCCCACAACTTGTTGAGCGATGAACGTATGTGAGCTCACTCTTGCTGTCTCACACACACCACAGGTCAAGAACAGGTACCGCAGGATGAGGCGCTTGGAGGATGCTGCAATGAGTTCGTGAGAGGTCTAGGCCGTCGTCTCCCAGTCAACTTTGGGTTGCTGGACCGTTGTCTCCTTATAATGTAATTATTTATTTTGTATAGAACTCCTGTTAAATATATAAAGATGTGACATTCGATCTTGTGCCACTATACATCATATGTATGAGACTTGGTCCCAGCATACCTGGTGTTTATGTTAACCCCGGGTTTTGGACCCCTAAAATCCGGGTGTTACAGAAGTGGTATCAGAGGAATGTTGACTGTAGGACGACACCTAGATAGAACTGGACAACCATTCTTTACTTACCTTACTCTGATTCTTTTCTAAACTTATCTTAATCTTTTCTCATCTATTTCCGCTTTACTCTGATTACTCTTACCTTTTCATTCTAAAGACAAATGTGGATTTCACACTTTGAAATCCTGTGCCTAAAGTGACTTTAGGAATAGGAGACCTACTCCTAGGAACAAAAACAAAACTATTTTTATGGTTATCTATGCACTTGAATGTTTGTTTTTATGATATTTGTTTGATTTGGACTTTTGATTGAGTGTGATGGGTTGTGGAGTAATGTCCACAATTACATCTACATATACATATAGGCATACATATATAAAATTCATAAGATAATTAGACAACCTAGATTGTCCCCATTGGAACATATCTAGCTTAAGGAATTTACCTTATCCTAAAAAGCTCTCATTCTAACCAACCCATCTTATCTTAAAGATTCTCCCTTATCTTAATAGATCCATTTCATCTTAAAAGATACTCATCCTATCTTGAAAAGATTGTATCTCATCCTAAATAGATCTAACTGGTCTCAAAAGATTCTATCTTATCCTTATGGATCCATCTAATCCTAATAAGCATACTTATTCACCCTAGTTTAAACAACCATGATCTAATGCAAATTAATTATATCTTATCTAGTCAAACTAGTCATACCGGTCTAATCTAGATCCCATCTAATCTAATATGATCCAATCTAAAGTGAGTTATTTAATAAATTAGTCAGTACTAGTGAAATGGATTAGACCTCACTCCTATAAAAATGATTTAAGCTAAATTGATGCCCTAGATTAACTTGACCATATACATATGCAACTACCTTACCCATCCGATAGTTGCATAATCCCTCTGTGTCAACACTAATAGAGCTTCTGACCTACCTACACCGTATACCCCATCCTATCTCAAAAGATTCAAACATATCCTAACAAGATATATCTTACCCTGAAAAATCTAACTTAAACTAGTCTAATCTAAATCATATCTAATTTAATATGGTCTAATCTAGTGTGAGTTACTTAATGCTGGTGGAAAGGGATAAAGCCATACTCCTAAATCACTTAAGCCTAATTTGGAGACTTATATCAACTTGGCCATACACAACAACTCGACCTATATAACAAGTTACATAACTTACCCAATCAATAGAGTCTTAATGGATTACATAATCTATCAACCACCACCTGACATCAAACCAGATTTTGACCTATATCATGTAGTCTATCTTACCACATATATCTTAACCATATGTCCTTAACTCAGATGGCAACTCCAAGAAGAAAAGCCAAAGGAGACCCACCACGTCAAAGAAGGATAAGCATCAACTCAAGACTTCAAAGATCAAGTTGAATCGCCAACGGAGTCAAGAACCACAATCTTGGATGAAGTCTTTTCTTATCCTACTTTCTTATCCCAAACCTATATATGCCATACAGACCTATCTTAACCTCTTGACCCAAACCCGGATGGAGACACCAAAGAGCAAGAAAGATAAGATCAACCTCGACATGGAAGAATAGGAGTCAAATCAGATCTCGAGATGATTCAAGATTTACCACCTTGGATGGAGTCTTCCCTTACCAAGTTCTTCTTACCATCATCTAACCTCACTCTAATCATCTCTCCTCTTACCTAACTGTGTGTCTAAACATAGAAGATACCCATGCTTTTCTAAATCACTTTCTAAGTAACATGAAACTTCTTAATCTTAAACTGATTAGAAACTAAAAGCTAAATTATAAATAAGGCCTTTTACATCCCTTTTCTTACAAATCTCGAGGACGAGATTATTTTTAAGGGGGGTAGGATTTGTAACACCCACTTTGTAATTGCTAGATAAAATACCAATAGAGAAAACAATTTCTCTCTTTATGAGTTTGATCTTTATGCATCATCATATGTGAACACCATATTTTAAAACAGATAATTATAAAATATATGCCACTAACTCATTGCATCATGCTGAGATTTTTATTTTGTGTGCATTTTATGACAATATAAAAATAATATAAAAAGAAATATATTAAAATCCAAAGTGGAATTTGACATCTAAATGAAATTCTAGAAATTAGAAAAGAGAAAGAAATATTATAAAATACAAGATAAATTCATAAATGAATAGATCCTATATTGGTAAGTTCAAATTGAATATATAAACTGAGAGTAAACTTGCCACAAAGTTTGGAAACTTAAACCTGGAATTGATTTGAAAATTTGAATTCGAAATAGAAAAGGAAAAATAGAAAGAAAAAGGAAAAAGAATAAACCCTGGTATTGGGCCGCTCCCCTCCTATTCGGCCCATCCCACCTTCCCCCTCGCGCCCAGCCCATCACCATCGCGCCCGGACTCACTGACCGGCGGGCCACCCTCGTCAGCACTCCCTTTACCGCGCCTTCTCCCACTGGCATCCCGGGCCCACGCGGTCAGCCGTTCCCGTCGTCCGCGCATGCCTCGCTCTCTCTTCTCCCCGTGAGGCTTACAGGTGGGTCCCGCGTGTCATATCCTTCCTTACCGAAACGGCCGCGTGCGCGTGGAGCTCAACGGAGCGCGCGGACTCCGCGAGGCTCGCCGGTGATCTCGGTACCCATGCAACAGCCGCGTAGCGCTCCCTGTGTATAAGTACGTGGCCGCGACCCCTCTCCTTTACATCTCTCTCCCCGGGACCGAGCTCTCTCCCCGCGTCTCCGTCCGCCGCCGGAGGTCTCCGCCTACGGTGGCGAATCATCCTCGACGCTTCAACTTAGGACTTCGCCGAGCCACCAGGAAGACATCTCTGCCAGTGTTCGATGGGATTGAGCCTCGAGGCGGTCTCAATTCCTCACCGAAGTTCAAGCACCGCCGCGGGTCCGCCCGCCGCCGTGGCCTGCCTCTGCCGGTGGTCTATCTGCTCGGTAACTCACCTCACCGTGCTCGCCAAGTCCCCCTCTACGCTTAGCTCGGTCCGATTTGGGTTTGGCGCTCCGGGACGGCCGATTGGCAGCCTTGCCGGCGTGCTCCGCCGCGCGCGCGGGGCGGCGCCGTCGTGCGAGTGCGTCCTGTTGGGGCGAGGGCTGTGGCCCGTTGGATTCACCAGCGATGGCTCAGATTAGAACGAGGACACCGGTTCGGCCTGATCCGTTCTGGATCGTTCGCCTTTGATCGGACGGTTCGGAGAGGATCAAGCTTCATAAAATCAGAGTCGTTGGATTCCGATCCTGCGGCTATCAGCGCGTACCGGTTCGAGCGGCCGTGGATCTAATCCTCACCATCGAGATCTGATCGAACGGCTGAAAACGCTCGATACCCCTTCGGCCAGGCGCTTTTTCATAAGAGACCCTCTGTTTATTTGAAAACAACCCGCCATCCTCGGTAACAGTAAGCTGTGTCTCGGGAATCTTACGCAGTGAACCCTGTGTTTCCCATTAATTGAGGCCCAGTCCAGTGCAGTATTAAAGTGATTAAATGAATTAGAAATTAGATTTTTTATACAAAAATAATTGTTAGAACTTAGATAATTCATAGAAAATTCATTTTAGCTCCAAATTGAACCATTCCAGTTTCTAAAATTTTGTAATAATATTCTTCATCATTTTGTGCCTCTGTTTTGGCATGAAAGGCTCATTTAAATTTATCTAATACTTAATCTTGTATTAAACACATAAAACATTAGAAAATCCATAACCTAAAATCTATAACTCCAAAATTAATGATTCCTGTTCCTAGAATCTTATTTTAATGTGTAGATTATTATTATGTATTTTGTTTACCTGTTTGGTGTGATGTTAAATTTTGCCTACACTGTTTGTTTGTATTACTACGACTAGCAGTGAGGTCACGAGTCACCTGAAGATCATCCTGGTACCTGGATTCTCAAGGCCCAGGCAAGTTGTGCCCTTGATCACTTCTTTTACCCAGCCATGTTCTGATTAATCATAATGATCTGCATAGGTTAATTTTGATGGGACCCAATAGGTTACCCTAGTTTGACTATCTTTATACCTTGTTTACCACTGAACTTTTTGGGTAGTACTTGCTAGTGCTTTATGTGGTTTTGAGTATGAAGATTACACTATTCATGATTATACTTTTGTTATCAGTTGTTATTTATGGTTCATGTTAAGATCATTATGTTAATTGGAACATGGAGCGACCACCCGGGAAAACAGTGCTACCACAAGGGAGGAATGGGACCCCTTGGCTGATTAATTAGGAAAGCTAGTGGAAGACTACCTTACCCGAAAGGGGCAAGGGCAGTAGGGGAGAGGTCAGTGTAGGGAGGCCCTCGGGAGGATTTTGCTGCGATGGCGGTCCTGCAAGGGATTCCTGCACTGGATCTTCCTATAAACTGTAGCGGGTTTTCGGAAGCTAGTGGAACTTTGTAAAGGCCTCGTAGTGGATCCCTAGCCATTCACCTCGGAAGTGTCTAAGGGCCTTGCAAACCCTGGCGACATGGGATACACGACTTGTGGGTAAAGATGCGCAACCTCTGCAGAGTGTAAAACTGGTATACTAGCCGTGCTCACGGTCATGAGCAGCTCGGACCCTCACATGATTAAATTATGGAACTTAAATTCAATTTGTCATATGCATTGCATCGCGGGTGAAGTTGTTACTTTTGTTCTACTATTTAACTGGGTTGGTATTTACTTATACTTAGTAACTGCTAATAAAAGTTTGACCAACTTTAAAAGCAATGCTCAGCTTCAACCATCTTCTTTGGTAAGCCTTACACTTCACATGAGCTCCCGCCTTTGGCGAGTTCATGCACATTATTCCCCACAACTTGTTGAGCGATGAACGTATGTGAGCTCACTCTTGCTGTCTCACACACACCACAGGTCAAGAACAGGTACCGCAGGATGAGGCGCTTGGAGGATGCTGCAATGAGTTCGTGAGAGGTCTAGGCCGTCGTCTCCCAGTCAACTTTGGGTTGCTGGACCGTTGTCTCCTTATAATGTAATTATTTATTTTGTATAGAACTCCTGTTAAATATATAAAGATGTGACATTCGATCCTGTGCCACTATACATCATATGTATGAGACTTGGTCCTAGCATACCTGGTGTTTATGTTAACCCCGGGTTTTGGACCCCTAAAATCCGGGTGTTACATCAGCCTCAGTACCAGAACCGCCAGAGCAATCAATCAGGAGGTCAGTTTCAGAGGCAGAATCAGCAGACACCTCGTCTTCCTGCCCCCGCAACTCAGCAGAGCAATCAGGCAGCACCAGCTCAGGTTGGAAACAGAGCATGTTTCCACTGTGGAGAGCAAGGCCATTGGGTGATGCAATGTCCGAAGAAAGCAGCCCAGCAGCAGTCAGGCCCCAATGCCCCAGCAAAGCAGAATGCGTCTCAGTCTGGAGCAGGCAACCGCCCTCAGCAGCGCTATAATCATGGAAGATTGAACCACTTGGAGGCTGAAGCAGTTCAGGAGACCCCCGGCATGACAGTAGGTATGTTCCCAGTCGACTCCCATATTGCAGAAGTGTTATTTGATACTAGAGCAACACATTCTTTTATTACTGCATCATGGGTGAAAGCACATAATCTTCCAATTACTACCATGTCAACCCCCATTCAAATTGACTCAGCTGGTGGTAGAATTCGAGCTGATAGCATATGTTTGAATATAAGTGTGGAAATAAGGGGGATAGCGTTTCCCGCCAACCTTATAGTAATGGGTACTCAGGGAATAGATGTCATCCTAGGGATGAATTGGCTAGATAAGTATCAGGCAGTTATCAGTTGTGATAAAAGGACAATCAAGTTGGTGTCCCCACTAGGAGAGGAAGTGGTGACCGAATTAGTCCCGCCTGAGCCAAAGAAAGGAGGTTGTTATCAGATGGCTGTCGATAGCAGTGAAGCAGACCCAATTGAGAGTATCAAGGTTGTGTCTGAATTCCCAGATGTGTTTCCGAAGGATTTACCGGGTATGCCACCAGAGCGGAAAGTTGAATTTGCCATAGAGCTTCTTCCTAGAACCGCCCCTATCTTTAAGAGAGCTTACAGAATATCTGGACCAGAGTTGGTTGAGCTTAAAAAGCAGATTGATGAGCTATCAGAGAAAGGTTACATCCGGCCAAGCACCTCGCCTTGGGCCGCCCCTGTCCTATTTGTGGAAAAGAAAGATGGCACAAAGAGGATGTGTATCGATTATCGAGCTTTGAATGAAGTCACGATCAAGAACAAGTACCCTTTGCCCAGAATAGAAGATCTGTTCGACCAGTTGAGAGGAGCCAGTGTGTTCTCCAAGATCGATCTGAGGTCAGGTTATCATCAGCTCAGGATCCGACCTTCGGACATTCCGAAGACGGCATTCATTACCAAGTATGGGTTATATGAGTTCACAGTGATGTCTTTTGGTTTGACCAATGCACCAGCGTTCTTTATGAACTTGATGAACAGTGTATTCATGGATTATCTTGATAAGTTTGTGGTGGTATTCATTGATGACATTCTGATTTATTCTCAAAGCGAAGAAGAACATGCAGATCATTTGAGGATGGTATTGCAGAGATTGCGAGAGCACCAGTTGTATGCAAAGTTGAGCAAGTGTGAGTTCTGGATCAATGAGGTCCTGTTCTTGGGTCACATAATCAACAAAGAAGGATTGGCTGTGGATCCGAAGAAAGTGGCAGACATTCTGAACTGGAAAGCGCCAACGGATGCTCGAGGAATCAAGAGCTTCATTGGAATGGCAGGATATTATCGGCGATTCATTGAAGGATTTTCGAAGATTGCGAAACCAATGACAGTGTTTCTAGGCAACAAGGTTGAGTTCAAGTGGACCCAGAAATGCCAAGAAGCCTTTGAAGCGCTGAAAGAGAAGTTGACAACAGCGCCTGTCTTAGTCTTGCCTGATGTGCACATGCCCTTCTCGGTGTATTGCGATGCTTGTTACACTGGTTTGGGATGTGTGTTGATGCAAGAGGGAAGAGTTGTGGCTTACTCGTCCCGACAGTTGAAGGTTCATGAGAAGAATTACCCAATCCATGATCTAGAGTTGGCAGCAGTGGTTCACGCACTGAAGACATGGAGGCACTATCTGTATGGACAGAAATGCGATGTTTACACAGACCACAAGAGTCTGAAGTACATATTCACTCAGTCAGAATTGAACATGAGGCAACGAAGATGGTTAGAATTGATCAAAGACTATGAGTTGGAGATCCATTACCATCCAGGCAAAGCAAACGTAGTGGCAGATGCTTTGAGCAGAAAGAGCCAAGTCAATCTGATGGTCGCTCGTCCGATGCCTTATGAGTTGGCCAAGGAGTTCGACAGGTTGAGTCTCGGATTTCTGAACAATTCGCGAGGAGTCACAGTTGAATTGGAACCTACCCTGGAGCGAGAAATCAAAGAAGCGCAGAAGAATGATGAAAAGATCAGTGAGATCCGGCAACTGATTCTAGATGGCAGAGGCAAAGATTTTCGAGAAGATGCAGAAGGCGTGATATGGTTCAAAGACCGCTTGTGTGTTCCCAATGTCCAGTCTATTCGGGAGTTGATTCTCAAGGAAGCTCATGAGACAGCTTATTCGATTCACCCTGGCAGTGAGAAGATGTATCAGGATCTGAAGAAGAAATTTTGGTGGTATGGAATGAAGAGAGAAATCGCAGAGCATGTGGCTAAGTGCGATAGTTGTCGGCGAATTAAGGCAGAGCACCAGAGACCTGCTGGATTGTTGCAACCATTGCAGATCCCTCAGTGGAAATGGGATGAAATCGGTATGGATTTCATAGTCGGATTGCCTCGCACTCGAGCCGGCTACGATTCCATTTGGGTAGTAGTGGACCGCTTGACCAAGTCAGCCCACTTCATACCTGTCAAGACCAACTACAACAGTGCAGTATTGGCAGAGTTGTATATGTCTCGGATCGTTTGTCTTCATGGTGTGCCAAAGAAGATAGTGTCAGACAGAGGAACGCAGTTCACCTCTCATTTCTGGCAGCAGTTGCATGAAGCCTTGGGCACACATCTGAATTTCAGTTCAGCATATCACCCGCAGACAGATGGCCAGACCAAAAGAACCAATCAAATTCTCGAAGATATGTTGAGAGCCTGTGCGTTGCAAGATCAGTCCGGATGGGACAAGCGATTGCCTTATGCAGAGTTTTCCTATAACAACAGTTATCAGGCCAGTTTGAAGATGTCACCATTTCAAGCGCTCTATGGAAGGAGTTGTAGAACTCCGTTGCAATGGGATCAGCCTGGAGAGAAGCAAGTGTTTGGGCCAGATATTTTGCTTGAAGCTGAAGAGAACATCAAGATGGTCCGAGAGAATCTGAAGATAGCGCAATCGAGGCAGCGAAGCTATGCAGACACAAGAAGAAGAGAGCTGAGTTTCGAAGTCGGAGACTTTGTCTATCTGAAAGTGTCACCGATCAGAGGAGTCAGAAGATTCGGAGTGAAAGGCAAGCTAGCACCCCGCTACATTGGTCCGTACCAAATCCTCTCAAAGCGTGGAGAAGTGGCCTATCAGCTCAGTCTGCCAGAGAATTTGTCAGCGGTGCATGATGTCTTTCATGTGTCTCAGTTGAAGAAGTGTTTGCGTGTGCCAGAAGAGCAGTTGCCAGTGGAAGGTCTGGAAGTCCAGGAAGACTTGACCTATGTTGAGAAGCCAGCTCAGATCCTTGAGGTTGCAGACAGAGTCACCCGAAGGAAGACCATCAGAATGTGCAAAGTCAGATGGAGTCACCACTCTGAGGAAGAAGCAACCTGGGAGCGTGAAGATGTTTTGATGGCCAAGTACCCAGAGCTCTTTGCTAGCCAGCCCTGAATCTCGAGGGCGAGATTCTTTTAAGGGGGATAGGTTTGTAACGCCCCGAATTTTTGCAGTTGAATTTTTTTCTTTTCTTTACTCGCCAAAATTCGGGCGTTACCTTTTCTTTTTCTTTTCCCCTCGCTAAACCTTGACCTTTTCCAAAGTTTTAGCGGGATTCGGTTTGGAATTCCCGTGTAAAGAAAAACCCTAAATACTTTATGTTGTTTGATGCACCATGCCGAACTATGCATTCTTTGATTGTTTGAAAGTGCAAATGCATTCATCTAGGAAGATCGGATTTCGAAAACAGGGAAATAATCTTTTCTTTTTCTTTCTCTTTCTCTCTCCCTCTTCCCCTTTCTCTCTCTCCCGCGCCATGGGCTCTTTGGCCGGCCCAGCCGCCCCTTGGCCGGCCCAAGCCCCCTGCGCGCCCCCCTCTTGGGCCCAAAAAGGCCCAGCCGCCCCCACCCCCTCCTTTTTTCCCAAAACCCCCTCTCCCTCTCCCTCATTCTCTCCCTCTCTCTCCCCACCGCCGCCCTACCCCTCTGCCCTAAGCCGCCGCCGCCGCCCCTTGCTCGGCCGCCGCCCCTCGCCGTCGGCCGCCCCCGCCGGTGAGCCCCCCTCCCCCCTCTCTTCCTCCTCTCTCCCTCTCCCCTCCCCCTCCTATCCCCTCGGCAGCCCGGCCGCCTGGCCGCCCTGGCCTGGCCGCCTTGGCCGCGCCCCCCAGCCGGCCGCTGCCGCGCCGCCCTGGCCCCGGCCAGCCTCGGCCAGCCCCCAGCCCGCCCCCTGCTCGGCCCCAGCCGGCCGCTGGCCGCGCCCAGCCGGCCGCTGGCCGCCCCAGCCCGCGCCCGGCCGCCCGCCTGGCCCCCTGGCCGCGCCCCCTGCGCAGGGCCGGTTCAGCCGCCCAGGCCACCGGTTCAACCGCCCGGGCCGGCTCAGCCGCCCTCCCCCGCGCTCGGCCGCCCCAGCCCAACCGCCCTGCCTAGGGCCGGTTCAACCGCCCTAGGGCCGGTTCAACCGCCCCCCCTCTGTTTTTTTATTTTATTTTATTTACTTTCTGTTATCATAGCTATTTTATTTTAGGTAGACTAGTCATTGTTCATGCTATTGAAATAGGAAGTTTAATTTAGAATTCTGTTGCGCTAGTTGATTCATTTAGTTAATTGTTTATCTCATTCAATGTTGATCAACTTAAAATGATTAGGTTTCCATTAGTATATATATAACAGAATTCTTTTAAGAATCAATTGTAACTAATCATTAGTGCATAAACTTTAACCCCCTGCGAGCCCCTTTTTCCCGTTTCTTTCTAGTCATAACAAATGCGATATCGAATGTCGTACCTGATGCATACTCACTTTAATTGTTCCCTTGTATGGTGTACTGTTCTTTTGTATTAAATATGTGGATGTATGTATGTTTGCGCTCGCATAGAGAACGATCCGGTCGAAGAGCCCGAGGAATTCGCAGGAGAAGCCCCTGAGCAGCAGTCGGTTGGTGGAGGCAAGTGTCCTTTGACCTATCTCTGTCCTATTCATTCTTTAATTCACCTCCCGCATTACACATTTATACCTAAGGATTGACTAGCTTTTGTTATCCATGTCCTTGTTTACCTATTTGGGTCGGATTATTACTGCTTGGTCTGATGCTAATGCTCAACTCTAATCAATGAACATGATGTGATTATCTATGATACGCTGTTTTCCCGTCTTATTTATGATTATATTTGTGACCTTTAAGGGGACTCGAGCGGTTTCTCGAGTGCCTCTCCGTAAGGACCTGTTCAATGGATGACCGCCCGGGAAAAACAGTGCAACCATGAGGGTGGAATGGGACGCCCTTAGCTGAATAATTGGAGGAACCGGGGTGTAGTTCGCTTAGCCGTCGTGCCGTCAATGGGGCTCGGTGTATGCGGCTCGCTCTGCCAAGGTTGATTTGTCCCTTGGGGAGGAGTGCGGTACATTTAGGAAACCTAACGGGTGGCTACAGCCCCGGGGAATCTTTGTAAAGGCTACGTAGTGAGACCCTGCCTATTCACCTTGGTAGTGTTTAAGGGTTTGATCAGCCCGAGGCAAGAGGGAATCACGGCTTGTGGGTAAAGTGCGCAACCTCTGCAGAGTGTTATGAAACTGATATATCAGCCGTGCTCGCGGTTATGAGCGGCCAAGGGAGCTCCAGAGATTAGTGATACTTGATCAGAGATATTTTGGTACAGGTGGCAATGAGATTGATGGTTCTGATTATGATTATGGTATTAGTAAGTGGTATTCTTTCCGTTTGGAAAGGATACATTGGGCTAATAACTTGGGTTAATGTTAAAACCTGGCTTTCTACTAGTAAGTAATAACCTGACCAACTAAAAGCAACTGCTTGACTTACCCCCACATAAAGCTAGTCCACTACAGCCAAACAGGATACTTGCTGAGTATGTTGATGTGTACTCACCCTTGCTCTACACACCAATCCCCCCCCAGGTTGTCAGCATTGCAACCACTGCTCAGGAGAAGATGAAGCTGTGGAAGGAGACTTCCAGGAGTTCCAAGACTACGACGAGTTCTAGGCGTGGGTTAGCGGCAACCCCCAGTCGGCTGCCTGTGAAGGCCGCAGTTATCTACGTTTCGTTTTCGCACTTTGATTTATTGTAAGAACTATATGGACGTCTCAGACGTATGATGTAATCGACTATTATTTCCCCTTTTAATACTATTTGAGCACTGTGTGATGATGTCCATGTTATGTAACTGCTGTGTACGTGAATAACTGATCCTGGCACGTACATGGTTCGCATTCGGTTTACCTCCTAAAAACCGGGTGTGACAACCGGACACTGTCCGGTGGCACACCGGACAGTCTGGTGCGCCAGACCACAACACACTTGGTTTCTTTTGCTCATTGAATTTTATCCCTGACTTGAATATTTATTGGTTTGAGTTGAACCTTTATGCACCTGTAGAACACGTATTCTAGAGCAAACTAGTTAGTCCATTTGTTTGTGTCGGACATTCAACCACCAAAATTAATTGTAGGAAAAGGTTAACCCTATTTCCCTTTCAATCTCCCCCTTTTTGGTGATTGATGCCAACATAAACCTGAAAGGGAAATGTGCCCTTGGGCCATTTCTAGTATAGTTTTGGTGATTAAGTGCCCAACATGTAATGAGTGAGTAATCTTGTGCCAAATGATTGATGAAGTGTAAATCAACAAGAAGGTATGATTCTAGACTTAGTACATTGGTTTTTGTATCTCTACTACTATATAAGTGTGTAGTGTAGACGTACACAGATACAGATGGTGCACGGTTCTGCCAAAACCGCGTCCCCGCGCTTTCTTCTCCACGCCGCGCTTTCTTCTCCACGCGCTGCCCCGCCTGCCATCGCTGGAGCCTCCTCGGACGCGCAGATGGAAGGTCCGCGCCCTGCGTCCCCAAATCGCGCATCCGCATCAATGGAAGGTCCACGCGTCCGCAGTCCCCAAATCGCGCACCCGCCGTCAATAAATAAGCCTCCTACTCCGCTCGCGGCTGGCCCATGAAGATGCCCGGCACGGCGGCCATCGCCCACCGCCCGTGGATCAGCTCCGCCTCCCGGTACCACTTGAGGAACGCCGGGTCCTTGCCCAGCCCCAGCGGATCGAACCCGAAGTCGCCAGGGAGCCTGCAAAGTCGCGGCGGCGGCGTCATGGTCAGCTTCGAGCTCCATCCCCCCCTCGTCTCTGCCGATGTGAGATTGCCGTGGCGCTCGCGTCCACCTCCGCCACCGCGCCCCGGCCATGGCGCTCGCGTCCACCTCCGCCACCGCGCCCGCTGCCGTGCTCAAGACCCCGTTCCTCGGCGCCAGGCGCGCGCTCGCCAATGCCGCCGCGCCCAAGCCCACGCCGCGCGCTCCTCGCCGTCGCCGCGGCTGCCGCCAAGAAGTTGTGGATCCCCGCCTTCAAGTCGCGTACGTCCAGATCCCCACCATCCCCAGCGAGCTCTTGTCCTCCTCCGTCATGTCGTACCAAGACGGTGTAGATCTGGAGCATTTCCTAGCGCCGGATCTCGTAGAGGTGAAGGCCGAGGGCATGCGCTTCAACTTCACCAACGACCTCGACCTCGACGACGAGGGCAACATCTACTTCACTGACTCCAGCATCCACTACCAGAGATGGTCTGTGATGCCATGCCCTCGCTCTCTTCCCTCTGCTTTGCGCGCTTGGTTGGATGCTCACTTGATTCCTACTGACCACGGGGATGGTGATCGACTGATCGTTAACATCACTTGATTCCTCTGTTTTTATATTGATTCCTACTGAAGATGGACAATATAAAAACCTAAAATGAACTAATTCTTTCTTTGAGGGCTACAGCCCTACTCTGGTGTAACTTATACTTGTTCTAGCACTTGGCCCTCTGATCTGGTGAATAAGTTATGCAGAAGAAAATTTATGTTTTATTTTATATTTAACTATACTTTGTTGCAGCTTGTAGGTACTGATCAGAGGGCTAGGTGCTATCCACGAACGATAGTGTAATGTCTAGGAACGATAGCTGATTTGGAAAACCTGCAAAGTCTATTCACAACAGGTACACTGCCTTCCCAATTAAGGAAAAACTGACACTCATATCCCATTGAATTTGCTGGCTATGCATACATGTTCAGTTCACAATGATATAACCACTTACTTTATGTAATGTGAATACTTTTATTAAAATAGTTATGATCAGCATATCCTTCCTTAATCGACATATTTTTTTCTTCTATGTACCTTCTATTCAGGTTACGAATACTGTAAAGATAATTTAGAATTTCTCATACAAATCCTTAACCACTGTAAATATATGGGGAATTTCTAAAATGTGTTTAGATTCATACATGTACAAATCCTGAACCACTGTAAATATATGGGGAATTTCTAAAATGTGTTTAGGTTCTTTTATTAATGTTGAAGTTGTTGGAACTTTAGTTCGGCAGAGTTTGTTGCCTTTTCTTTTGGCTGTCAAACCCATTTGTATCTTTATTGCTTTCATCAAGTGGTATTGTATATCGAGCTTGTGCTTTGATGATTTCTCTTTTACCTTTTGAACATAGGCATAGGAACAGTTTTCTGAACTGGACCACATTAGCAGGACATCTTATGTTCGATAGATGCACAAAGCACTGCTGGATTCGAGGTTTCAGTTAAGGTTGAATAGTTCGACTCTGACACGTCAAGGTGATAGAAGAAGTTTGGACAAGAAGAATGATGATCATTATAGTTTGGGGCAACCAAAAACATTATTACGACAATGGCTAGGGTCCAAATGATTATCATCTTCAATTTTCGTAATGATCTGGTTGTAGAATTACAAATTTTTATTGTCTTGACATTTTTAACACTACCCTGAATGGTTGAATGGATGCTAGAATTATGTCAAGATTTTTCTGTGCCGTCGCAACGCACGGGCACTATACTATATATATTGAAATAGAGGACGCGATAGGGGATGAGATAGGGGATTTGCTGGAGATAGCCTTAGGGTACCTCTTTTTGGGTTATTTCTGACTATTTGAATGTATCGCCTCTATTCTTGATGCCATGATAATAACATGCCAACTGCATTTTGATTTTTACTGCAGAAAGTGGAACAAGAGAAGCTGGAGAAGCTCGCACACAAGGTATGCAAATACACAATATCTCTAAGCATTGAATTGGGCAACATTCTCTTATGTTCGATCCAGTGTTGTCGTAAACGGCCCTGTAATCTGTTTACACACCATGTAAACTACAGGGTCACTAGCTGTTTCCATTTAATAATCATTTATCCTGTTTTCCTTGATCATTTACCATTTTAAGTTTAGTCTGTCATTGGCTAATAGGCTAAACATGGACTAATTAAACATTCTTTTTTTTCTAATGAGTTCTACTCATCAATCACCATCTATTAGTTCATATTAGTCCACGATTAGTCCCCCCCACAACATTCTGGTCAACATGGGCTCAATCATATTCTTCTGCGTTGTTGATGCTTGTGTTTTACAAATTTTCGTACTTGGAATCATGAACTCTTTACTTGTGTTATATGTATGCCCATGTTGAGTAGGAGTTTTTTTGCTGGAGGGTTATGAAAACATTAAACTCTCACACAAGATGTAACATTGATTCCAGGGCCCCAGCTCAGGAGAGCAACCCTCGTCAACCACAGGCTCTGCAGCAAGTGATGTGAAGGCCGATGCTGGGCCAACGGAGTCAGCATCTGCAAGTGTGTCGACCGACAAGAACAGAAACTATGCTGTTCTGGCAGGCGCAGTTGCTGCCCTAGGTGGCCTGGGTTGGTATCACGATGCTGCTGGAGAAAGGCGCTGACGTTAACGCGCGCAACTACTGCGGCCAGGTAGATCTTTCTGTGCTTTCTGGGTTCAAAAGTTCTCATCTGTGTGTTCCAGCTATCTTCTGCCAGTTCAAACCGAACAAATGCTAAGATCTATCGTGCACAAGTGGCCGATTTGTCAACTCCTATGCCATGGAAATATATTGTGGCATCAAGATTCAGTTTTTAGGTGGCTAATTATGTTGCTCTGCTCAGCGATGGCATAAGAAAGCCTGAATCTGTTATGCATTTGTGGCTAGAGCTGAACCAAGTTTTTTTCATAACTCATTTTGGCACTTCTTTATAGGGCAGGCCTGATACAGTCGTGAAAAAGTGTGAAACTGACCAGGTCTTGAGTTCTAAGCAGCCTCTCCGCATTTGTGGGGAAGGCCTATCTCGGTTTATCCCTTCTACAGACCCCACTTATGTTGGAGCCTCTGACACTGGGTTTGCCCTCTTTTTGGCACTTCTGCACAGGGGATAGGAATTATATTTTTGTTCATTCTTCAGTTTTTATCTATATTAAATAGTCTGTTGATTGGTTGCTATTGTTTTAATGATGGATCAAGACTGCACTGATGCATGCGTGTCGGCATGGGCACTAGGAGGTGGTGCAGATGCTTCTTCTCTTCAAATGGTTTCAGTGGCTCCCAGTTGCTGAATTTTGGTATAACACCAACTTTCACTCTTCCTTGGATACATCTCCATTCGAAGTCTTGTATGGGTATCTACCTCGCCACTTTGGTATTCAGGATTCTACGGTGGTTCCTTCAGATCATATCTTCAGGATTCCACCTCTATATTTGGCATGCATGAGTCTAGGTTACTTCCCAGATTATTGAAAGCACACACTTTGTTTTCTTATCTGGATAGACAACTAGAGTAATTATCTTAAAGTTTCTGTATCGCCCAAAAGAAAATTTCAATCATCACTTTAATTCAGACCTTAGTTTTGCAACAATAGGCACATAAACTTTGCTTTCTCATATATGCTCGTAATTATTTATGTAGCTTTACATGTGGTCTCATGATTTCCATATAAAGATTCCATGAGATGTCAATATTACTGATGAATTATTTATTTTAGCCCCCAGTACTCTGCTCATATGCTCCAAATCTTGACCTTTTTCTGTGATAGAACTCTTTCTTATGTTGATCAATTATTGTACCACTTTGGTTTTGAACTCCTTATCATACAGAGGTGGAGCATGCTTGTGGAATGGGAACATTGCAAATGGGCAAATATGAATCAAATGTTTCTAATGGGAACGACACCTTCAGCATTCGGGAGCCACTTGGTGTTTGCGCTGGGATATGCCCATTTAATTTTCCTGCTATGATTCCGCTATGGGTATGCCTAAACTAACCTTTTCTTCCCAGTCAGTTTGTTTGTAATAGAAGCCTTGGGACCAATGGTCATTTGAACTATGTGACAATTATACCATTGCATTCTTACTTCAACATGACCTGTGTTGTTTTCATGAGCATAATATTCTAGACAATTTCATTATTTCTGCTGCTATTTTCCATTGAAAATTTTCAGCTAGGGAGAATATATTTGGTCACTTTGAATGATTCTTATTTCCATTGGTCAACATATTTCCATAGCAGTTACGTGTGGCAACATTAGCATCTACAATACCAAATAAATGCACTTGACATGTGGATGGCTTTAAATATTGTGGACTCTTTTCTAATAACATGGCCTACACTTGCTAACCTGGGCAACAACAGCCTCATGGGTACATTCTCGGACATGTCAGCGCTCCCCGTGCTAAGGTTCTTCCTCGTTTTGATGCCTTACTGGTTACATTCTAGAGCATTCTGAGCCACACCTGTTCTTCCTAGCAGCTACCCAGAAGAACAATGTTTAAATTACAAACAAATGACAAAAATATTTTATTGGGTATCGTTTCAAGGTTGGATCAGATTCTATTAGTTGGTTTTATCTTGTCTGTATTCTTGAAAAATGTTGCGGTATCATTTTGTGCTTTAGTTAGTATCGAGACACTGAAACTAAAATGCTCTTTTGTGATCTGTTGGTCATATTACAATTTACTACCATACTTGACATACCAGGTACCAGTTTGACCGTCACTGTTTATAATTGATATCCATAGCTGAAAGCCTGAAACTAAGAATATAAGAAGATAAGAACGTAGCTCCCACTGGCTCTTCAGGTCTGTTTCAGTTATGCAAGTTTTGAAGGCATATGAAAATATTTTTTATTCATAATTAATCTAATTACAGTTAAAAGTGCTCTTCCTACTTTGTGACCTGGATGCACTAAAAAATGTTGAGGCATACATAACCTTAATTTCTAGCTGTTGCCACGGGGAGTATGAGGCACCACTTCCCTCAAAACATGGGCTTGCGTATGGTAGATGAGCATCTTCACTTTTGTTGGTGTTAAATGCAGCCCACTGTATAGCTGCTATTGAGGTATAGAGCTGGTATAGTTTCTATTTGGTCGATACTTGTCTTTATAATTCATGTGCAGTAAGAGTTGCAACTTGCAACCTCATAATATGACCAAATTTCTGATTTGCTCTACAAAGTTGTTGTGTCCAATTTTGAATACGTCTTACTGGCTCAGGATTCTATATGCATGTTATTACACTTTAGAGGCTTTGATGAAACAAAATCCTAGAAGACATCTCAACCACCACACTTGTTGGCTTTTGTCCGTTGCCGCAGCGACCAAGATCTTCATTTGAATTTAATACCAGGGAGCCGATGCTAGAGTTCGTGATCGCTATGTGGATCAGTGCACGGAATAGCCGGAGCTGCTCATATCTTCTACTAGTATAGAAGAATATATATTGCTAATTTGTTATCTACTGACATCATAATCTTGTTTTGATTGGTGCAATGTAGTTTTGAAAAAGCTATATTTTCAGTTCTTCCTTATATGAGCTGCCATTTGCGAGGTTTCTCCTGAAGGACCATGCTGGAGCCCAACCAACCACTTGAAGAACATCACCTCTCCGTTGAATTTGAGCAAGTTTGCGGTCCTTTCTTTAAGCTTGTGTATGTAAGGAAATCAAATCACTGTAGAGCAGTTAATAATATCATATGTAAGAACTATTGTAGATATATGTTTTATATAATTGCAAATTATTCTCTAAGAAAGAAAACTACTGTCTTTCTTCTTTTGGAATCAGTTTAAAGTGGAAAACTCCACTGAATATCCAGATCCATAATCATATTTGGGTGACTGCTATAGCTAATCTAAATAATGATAGTAAAGGGAAGCCATGGGAGAATGTTGCTTATGACCACTCTTGCCTTTCTATTTGTTTTTTTCTACCTAATAAATTTCACTTAATTTGCTTTTCCACATTTGAGTATGATTTCATCTGTTTTCTAGCTAATATAAACTGCAGAAGTTTATTATCCATACACTAATGCTTGTATAGCAGTTGCCATTTAGAAATTAAACGTATCAATAATAGGGTGTAATATTTATTTCTCCCATTTTCAGTTGCCAGTGAACACTGATCTCTTTTTATGTGAGAAATAACATCATTACATCAAATTATGACCATTTATGATCTGTTCTCCAGATCTGCTTGAGGTGTCCACACTCTCCATAGCATGTATTTGTGTATGTATTTAGTGTATTAGGAGTTGTCGTTCAGTTAGCAACGCAGATCTCAGGATTGTGTCCAGTCTATTCAGTTTGGTCAAGTGCAGTTTGGTCAGTTTCAGGTAGCGTTGTCGTGCTGCAGGCAATAGTTTGATACATGATTTCTAATAATATTAATGATATAAAAAATATGTCTAATATTTGCATTGTTTCTTTTTGCAGTTCCTCGAATAATGCCTTACACCACCAAAACATTGTAGAAGTATGGGGAGTACTACAGAAAGCATCTCTCCTGATAAATCTTTATACACAGGTATAAGGTAGTTGTTTTAGCCATCATTAGTTTGTTAACATGATTATCTAAGTCACACGAGAGATGATTTATATAGACCTGAAAACTATATAACATACGATATCTGTGTACAAATTTGACAAGTACCACCAGTAATGGTCATTTGGACATAGCTACTGAAAACCCACCTACAACTGATAACTCTCAGACAAGTCATCATAGCTCTGAATGGGTTGAACTATTTGTCAAAGAGATGATGAGCTCCTCCAACATATGTTCTTTGACAAGTACCACCAGTAATGGCCATTTGGACGTAGCTACTGAAAACCCACCTACAACTGATAACTCTCAGACAAGTCATCATAGCTCTGAATGGGTTGACCTATTTGTCAAAGAGATGATGAGCTCCTCCAACATATGTTGTGCACCTGGAAGCTGGAAGTTGAGATGAAATACTAGCATGTTACGGATTTCTATAATTAAAAGTTTTAAATTAACTTTTTAGAAATAATTTGTGAGATATTGATAATGTTTTCCACACGAATTTTGCATATTACAGTGATGTTTGTCGTTCAGTATCAATGTTTTATACAATTTTTTTACTTCCGTCGCACCGCACGGGCACATACCTAGTACTAATATATTTGTCTAAGAGCTAGAATCAGAGAAAAGAGGAGAAGAAATCATCTTGGCTCGAACAGCCAAGACTCATCGTAGTCTGGCACACCGGACTGTCCGGTGGTGCACCGGACAGTGTCCGGTGCACCAGGCCAGCCTCCGGTGAACAGGCCACTCTCGGGAACTGACGGCGGTGTACAACTATAATTCACCGGACTGTCCGGTGGTGCACCGGACTGTCCGGTGAGCCGTCTGCGGCGAAGTCGTCGCTCTCGGGAATCGTTCAACGCGTACGGCTAAAATTCACCGGACGGTCCGGTGAGGCACCGGACTGTCCGGTGAGCCAACGGTCGTCTGCGCCAACTGTCACACCCGGTTTTTGAAGGTAAACCGAATGCGAACCATGTACATGCCAGGATCAGAAATTCACGTACACAACGATTACATAAATGACTCATCATAGCACAATGCTTCAAATATTAATAAAGAGTAAGTAATAATGTTACAGACTAGAGCCATTTACATAATATAAATCAAAGTACACAGAATCAAAACGTAGCCAACGTAAACAACCCACCATAGGCAGCTGACTGGGGGAGGTCGCTAGCCTAATCCTCGAACTCGTCGAAATCCTAGAACTCCTGGAGATCCGCCTTGACACCGTTCTCCTTCTTTACCTGAGCATAGATTGCACCAAAGGCAACCTAGTGTTTTGTGAAAGCAAGGGTGAGTACACATCAACGTACTCAGCAAATGTCCTGTTTGGCTTGTCGGGTACCATAATTAGGGGTACCCCCAACGCTCCTAATCATGGCTGGTTAACACCCTCAGACCAACTGACGGGTGCGGTTCAAGCCAAGACTTCGTCCACCCGAAGGACGCGATCTCACCCGAGCCCAGCCTCGGGTTGGAACAGTGGTCCTAAACAAATTCACGCCTCGCCTGAGGGCCTCCTCAGACGGCAGGTGCCCCCTCGGCTCTCCCGAGGCCCGGCTCGGGCAGACTTCGTTGTGAAGCAACCTTGGCCATACCGCCTCACCAACTGACCGCTTCGCAGGCGCATTAAATGCGGGGGATGCCTGACGCCGTATCCTGACACGCGCGCCTCAGTCGACCAGGCCGAAGTGACCGCAGTCACTTCGCCCCTCCTCTTCACTGTCCGATATGACAGGAAAACAGCGCTGCCCACTCCACTCCGACTGCCGTGTTAGCCACCCCGACAACGACTGACAACAAGTCACGATCACCCACCGAGCTCAAGCCTCGGGCGCAACTGGAAGCTCCGCCTCGCCCGACCTCACGCTCCGGCCTCTGGAGGAGGTCTCCGCCTCGCCCGACCTCAGGCTCCGGCCTCGGGAGGAGGTCTCCACCTCGCCCGACCCCTGGACTCGGCCTCGACCCCAGTCTCGGGGGGAATCGCGTCCTCGCCCGACCCCGGCCTCGGCCTCAAGAGAAGTCTCCGCCTCGACCGACCCTAGGCTCGGACTGACCATGCAGATAGGGGACGCATCATTCCCCTATTCCTAGCCTGCTCAGGCTACAAGGAACAAGACCGGCGTCCCATCCGGCTTACCCCGACGACGGGTAATGATGGTGCCCCGCGTGCGCCATGACGCCGGTGGCTCTCAGCCCCTTACAACAGCAAGGAGACGTCAGCAGGGTCCTCGCCGCACTGCCAGCTGCGCTCCTACAGAACTCAGGCGCTCCTCCGGCGGCCATGCCATCACATGTACAGCGCCCAAGCTCTCCCCCAACGGCCACGTTGGCATGTACACAGGGCTTAGGCACTCCACTGCCAGACACGTTAGCGCATAGCTACGCCCCCCCGTTGTACACCTGGACTCTCTCCTTGCCTCTATAAAAGGGAAGTCCAGGGCCACCCTGAGGGAGGTTCGTGCGAGGGAAGTGGCGGACGAGCTCTGTGTCCCCCTCTCTCTCTCCCCCACGCGACGCGCTTGTAACCCCTACTGCGAGCGGCACCCTTGGTGCAGGATAATACAAGGCTTGTCCCACATCTTGTGTTCCATCCCGCGCCAACCCATCTGGGCAGGGACACGCAGCGACAATTTACTCGTCGGTCCAGGGACCCCCGGGGTCGAAACGCCGACAGTTGGCACGCCAGGTAGGGGCCTACTGCGTGTTAACGAACACCTTCCCGTTGAGATCCAGATGGGGAGTCTTCAGCAACCTCTCCAGCCCGGGACGATGCTGAGAGCACCTAGAGGGGGGGGGGATGAATAGGTGATCCTGTAAAACTTGAAAACTTAAAGCCACAAAACTTGATTAAGCGTTAGCACAATAATGCCAAGTGGCTAGAGAGAAGTCTTAGCAAAACACAATAACCACAAGGATATCAACACAGAGAGACATAGTGGTTTATCCCGTGGTTCGGCCAAGTACAAAACTTGCCTACTCCACGTTGTGGCGTCCCAACGGACGAGGGTTGCAATCAACCCCTCTCAAGCGGCCCAAAGACCCACTTGAATACCACGGTGTTTTGCTTTGCTTACTTTATCCCGCTCGCGAGGAATCTCCACAACTTGGAGTCTCTCGCCCTTACACTTTGATGTTCACAAAGAAGCACGGAGTAAGGGAGGGATGAGCAACACACACAAGACACAAAATCAGAGCGACAACACGCACACAAGTCGCAACAAGAGCTCTCAACACAACCCGACGAGTTCTCAACTCAACTAGAGCTCTAGTTGCTCTCACAAAGAATCAAATGCGCGGAATCGAAGTCTTGGTGCTTAGGAATGCTTAGAGAATGCTTGGTGTACTCCTCCATGCGCCTAGGGGTCCCTTTTATAGCCCCAAGGCAGCTAGGAGCCGTTGAGAGCATTCCAGGAAGAAAATTCTTGCCTTCTGTCGCCTGGCGCACCAGACAGTCCGGTGCACCACCGGACACTGTCCGGTGCGGATTTCTTTCCTTATTTGGCGAAGCCGACCGTTGCAGATGTAGAGCCGTTGGCGCACCGGACACTGTCCGGTGCACACCGGACAGTCCGGTGCCCCAATGTGACCGTTGGCTCGGCCACGCGTCACGCGCGGAATCCTCGGCTGACCGTTGGCCCGGCTGACAGTTGGCTCACCGGACAGTCCGGTGCACCACCGGACAGACCGGTGATTTTTAGCCGTACGCCGTTAATCACATCCCGAGAGCGACGACTTCGCCTGTGAACGGCTCACCGGACAGTCCGGTGCACCACCGGACAGTCCGGTGATTTATAGCCGTACACCGCCGTCGAAGTCCCGAGAACAGCAAGTTCGCCAGAGCCAGCCTGGCGCACCGGACACTGTCCGGTGCACCACCGGACAGTCCGGTGCACCCAGACCGAGCTGACTTTGGCTGAACAGAGCCATCTCTTTTCCAATTCGATTTCTCCTGTTTCCAGCACTTAGACACAATACATTAGTCCATAAAACAATGTACTAAGTCTAGAAACATACCTTTACTTTTGATTTGCACTTTGTCCATCACTTGGCATACTTTAATACTTAAGTACTTGTGTTGGCACTCAATCACCAAAATACTTAGAAATGGCCCAAGGGCACATTTCCCTTTCAATCTCCACCTTTTTGGTGATTTATGCCAACACAACAAAAGGAAACTAATAGAAGTGCAACATCAATACAAAAGAGAACTCAAAATTGTTTTGATTCAAATTTGGCATATATGGATCACTCTTTGCCACCACTTGGTTTTGTTTTTGCAAATCTACCTCAATCTCCTATCTCTAATTCAAACACAATTGTAGAGACATCAAGAGAGTTGTTCCAAGAGAAATTGATCAAAGATTTCAAAAACTCCCCCTTTTTCCCATAATCAACCATTCTCCCCACAAGAGGCCAACTTTTTATAAGAGAGACAATAAGAGAGTTTTGACAAACCAAAAGCTCTATTCTACTATTTTCAAAATTTCTCAAGTGGTAGCTGATCCATTTATTGCTTTGGCCTTATTTTCTCCCCCTTTGGCATCAAGCACCAAAACGGGATCAATTTTGGCCCTTTAACCCCATTGCCTCACCAAAATCTTCAAATAAGAGTACAAAAGCAATAAGAGTACATGAGATGAACTTGGAATAAGTTACCCTCTCATCGGAGTGTAGTAGAAGTCTTTCATGGTCCAAGTCCACCTTTTTCCTTTCAACCCTCCTTTGAGACTAAATCAAGCAAACTCAAGCACACGGTTAGTCTCAAAGGGTCAAGTTGTAGCACATCTCCCCCTAAATATGTGCATCACTTGCAAAAGGACTTGTGAGGTCCGGAGAGTGTTTGTACAACTTGAGCACCACAAGTAAACAACAAAATGCATAAGGAACATGATCAAGGCATAAACACATGTATGCTATAAATTAATCCAAGTTCCACGAATCTAAGACATTTAGCTCACTACGCAGCCTGCAAAAGGTCTTCTCATCTAAAGGCTTGGTAAAGATATCGGCTAGCTGGTTCTCGGTGCTAACATAAAACACTTCGATATCTCCCTTTTGCTGGTGGTCTCTCAAAAAGTGATGTCAGATGTCAATGTGCTTTGTGCGGCTGTGCTCAACAGGATTTTCCGCTATGCGGATAGCACTCTCATTGTCACATAGAAGTGGGACTTTGCTCAGATTGTAGCAAAAGTCCCGGAGGGTTTGCCTCATCCAGAGTAGTTGCGCGCAACACTGTCCTGCGGCAACATACTCGGCCTCAGCGGTGGATAGGGCAACGGAAGTTTGTTTCTTAGAACTCCATGACACCAGGGACCTTCCTAAGAATTGGCACGTCCCCGATGTACTCTTCCTATCGACCTTACATCCAGCATAGTCGGAGTCTGAATATCTAATCAAGTCAAAGTTAGACCCCTTTGGATACCAGATCCCGAAGCAAGGCGTAGCGACTAAATATCTAAGGATTCGCTTCACGGCCACAAGGTGACATTTCCTTGGATCAGATTGAAATCTAGCACACATGCATACGCTAAGCATAATATCCGGTCTACTAGCACATAAATAAAGTAAAGACCCTATCATTGACCGGTATGCCTTTTGATCAACGGACTTACCTCCTTTGTTGAGGTCGGTGTGTCCGTCGGTTCCCATCGGAGTCTTTACGGGCTTGGCGTCCTTCATCCCAAACCGCTTTAGCAAGTCTTGCGTGTACTTTGTTTGGGAGATGAAGGTACCGTCCTTGAGTTGCTTCACTTGGAACCCAAGGAAGTAGTTCAACTCGCCCATCATCGACATCTCGAACTTCTGAGTCATCACCCTGCTAAACTCTTCACAAGACTTTTGGTTAGTAGAACCAAATATTATGTCATCGACATAAATTTGACACACAAAAAGATCACCATCGCAAGTCTTAGTGAAAAGAGTTGGATCGGCTTTCCCAACCTTGAAAGCATTAGCAATTAAAAAGTCTCTAAGGCATTCATACCATGCTCTTGGGGCTTGCTTAAGTCCATAGAGCGCCTTAGAGAGCTTACACACGTGGTCGGGGTACCGTTCATCCTCGAAGCCAGGGGGTTGCTCTACGTACACCTCCTCCTTGATTGGCCCGTTGAGGAAGGCACTCTTCACATCCATTTGGAACAACCTGAAAGAATGGTGAGCGGCATATGCTAGCAAAATACGAATGGACTCTAGCCTAGCCACAGGAGCAAAAGTCTCCTCAAAGTCCAAACCTGCGACTTGGGCATAACCTTTTGCCACAAGTCGAGCCTTGTTCCTTGTCACCACCCCGTGCTCATCTTGTTTGTTGTGGAACACCCACTTGGTTCCCACAACATTTTGCTTGGGACGAGGCACCAGTGTCCAAACTTCATTTCTCTTGAAATTATTGAGCTCCTCCTGCATGGCCAACACCCAGTCCGGATCTAGCAAGGCCTCTTCTACCCTGAAAGGCTCAATAGAAGAGACAAAGGAGTAATGCTCACAAAAATTAACTAATCTAGAACGAGTAGTTACTCCCTTGCTAATATCACCCAATATTTGGTCGACGGGATGATTCCTTTGAATCGTCGCTCGAACTTGGGTTGGAGGTGCCGGTTGTGCTTCTTCCTCCATCACATGATCATCTTGTGCTCCCCCTTGATCACACGCCTCCTTTTGATGAACCTGTTCATCGTCTTGAGTTGGGGGATGCACCATTGTTGAGAAAGAAGGTTGATCTTGCTCCTTTTGTTCCTGTGGCCGCACATCTCCAATCGCCATGGTGCGAATCGCGGCCGTTGGAATGTCTTCTTCATCTACATCATCAAGATCAACAACTTGCTCTCTTGGGGAGCCATTAGTCTCATCAAATACAACGTCGCTAGAGACTTCAACCAAACCCGATGATTTGTTGAAGACCCTATACGCCTTTGTATTTGAGTCATAACCTAACAAAAACCCTTCTACAGCTTTGGGAGCAAACTTAGAATTTCTACCTTTCTTCACTAGAATATAGCATTTGCTCCCAAATACACGAAA
Source organism: Zea luxurians (assembly GCA_029449295.1). Taxonomy (NCBI): domain Eukaryota; kingdom Viridiplantae; phylum Streptophyta; class Magnoliopsida; order Poales; family Poaceae; genus Zea; species Zea luxurians. The sequence goes on along the minus strand of JAOPSE010000006.1, from coordinate 101,062,534 downwards.
GTAAGACACATTGGGTTTGTTACCGGTGAGAAGCTCATATGAAGTCTTCTTGAGGAGGCGGTGAAGGTAGACCCGGTTGATGGCGTGACAAGCCGTGTTCACGGCTTCCGACCAAAAGCGCTCGGGGGTCTTGAACTCTCCAAGCATCGTCCTCGCCATATCGATGAGCGTCCTGTTCTTCCTCTCTACCACACCATTTTGCTGTGGTGTGTAGGGAGCGGAGAATTCGTGCTTGATCCCTTCCTCCTCAAGGTACTCCTCCACTTGAAGATTCTTGAACTCGGACCCGTTGTCGCTCATTATCTTCTTCACCTTGAGCTCAAACTCATTTTGAGCTCTCCTTAGGAAGCGCTTGAGGGTCCCTTGGGTTTCAGTTTTATCCTGCAAAAAGAATACCCAAGTGAAGCAGGAAAAATCATCAACTATTACAAGACCATACTTACTTCCTCCTATGCTTATATAGGTGATGGGTCCGAAGAGGTCCATATGAAGTAACTCCAGGGGTCTTGATGTTGTCATCACATTTTTGGCATGATGAGAGCTTCCCACCTGTTTACCTGCTTGACAAGCTGCACAAGGTCTATCTTTTTCGAAATGCACATTAGTTAGACCTATCACGTGTTCTCCCTTTAGAAGCTTGTGAAGGTTCTTCATCCCCACATGTGCTATGCGGCGATGCCACAGCCAGCCCATGCTAGTCTTAGCAATTAAGCATGCATCTAGACCGACCTCCTCTTTTGCAAAATCAACTAAATAAAGTTTGCCGTCTAGTACACCCTTAAAGGCTAGTGAACCATCACATCATCTAAAGACATACACATCTACATTTGTGAATAAACAATTATATCCCATATTGCATAATTGACTAATGGATAACAAATTATATCCAAGTGACTCAACTAAAAACACATTAGAAATAGAGTGCTCGGATGAAATAGCAATCTTCCCTAACCCTTTCACCTTGCCTTGGTTCCCATCACCGAATATGATTGAATCTTGGGAATCCTTGTTCTTGACGTAGGAAGAGAACATCCTCTTTTCCCCCGTCATGTGGTTTGTGCATCCGCTGTCGATAATCCAGCTTGAGCCCCCGGATGCATAAACCTGCAAGGCAAATTTAGGCTTGGGTTTTAGGTACCCAACTCTTGTTGGGTCCTACAAGGTTAGTCAAAATGGTCTTAGGGACCCAAATGCAAGTTTTATCTCCCTTGCATCTTGCCCCTAACTTCCTAGCAATCACCTTCTTATTCTTTCTACAAATAGCAAAGGAAGCATTGCAAGTATGAAAAATTGTAGAAGGTTCATTAATTACTTTCCTAGGAACATGAACAATATTCTTTCTAGGCACATGATGAATATTTTTCCTAGGCATATCTCTACCATGCACAACATGGGAACTAGAAGCAGTCATAGCATATGAATCATAAGCACAGGTCCTATACGCATTTCTAGAAAATTTTCTATCACCATAAATGAAAGCATGGTTCTTTTGAACACTATTAGTCATAGAGGCCTTCCCTTTCTCCTTGGCGGGAATGGAAGCCTTATGACTAGTTAAGTTCTTGGCTTCCCTCTTGAAGCCAAGCCCATCCTTGATTGAGGGGTGTCTACCAATCGTGTAGGCATCCCTCGCAAATTTTAGTTTATCAAATTAATTTTTGCTAGTCTTAAGTTGGGCATTAAGACTAGCCACTTCATCATTTAATTTTGCAATAGACACTAGGTGTTCACTACAAGCATCAACATTAAAGTCCTTAAACCTATTGCAAATTACAACATGTTCTACACAAGATGTTGATTTACTAGCTATTTCTAACTTAGCATTTAAATCATCATTAACACTTTTTAAACTAGAAATTGAGTCATGGCATGCAGACAATTCACAAGAAAGCATTTCATTCCTTTTAATTTCTAAAGCAAGAGAATTTTGCGCTTCTACAAATTTATCATGTTCTTCATACAAAAGATCCTCTTGTTTTTCTAACAATCTATTCTTATCATTCAAAGCATCAATCAATTCATTGATCTTATCAATTTTATTTCTATATAAACCTTTAAATAAACTAGAATAGTCTATTTCATCATCATCACTAGACTCCTCATCACTTGAAGAAGCATAAGTAGCATTCCGAGTACATACCTTCTTTTCTTCGCCATGAGGCATGTGTGACGCTCGTTGGGGAAGAGGGCCGATTTGTTGAAGGCGGTGGCGGCGAGTCCTTCGTTGTCGGAGTCAGACGACGAACAATCCGAGTCCCACTCCTTGCCAAGGTGTGCCTCGCCCTTAGCCTTCTTGTAAGACTTCTTCTTTTCCCTCTTGTTCCCTTGTTCCTAGTCACTATCATTTTCGGGACAGTTAGCGATAAAATGACCAACCTTACCGCACTTGAAACAGGAGCGTTTTCCCTTCGTCTTGTTCTTCTTGGGATGCTCCTTGTGGCCCTTTAGCACCGTCTTGAAGCGCTTGATGATGAGGGCCATCTCTTCCTCATTTAGTCCCGCCGCCTCAACTTGCGCCACCTTGCTAGGTAGCGTCTCCTTGCTTCTCGTTGCTTTGAGGGCGATGGTTTGAGGCTCATGGATTGGGCCATTTAGCGCATCATCCACGTATCTCGCCTCCTTGATCATCATTCGCCCGCTTACGAACTTCCCAAGAACTTCTTCGGGCAACATCTTGGTGTACCTAGGATTTTCACGAATATTGTTCACAAGATGTGGATCAAGGACAGTAAAAGACCTTAGCGTTAGGCGAACGACATCGTGGTCCGTCCATCGCGTGCTTCCGTAGCTCCTTATTTTGTTGATGAGGGTCTTGAGCCGGTTGTATGTTTGGGTTGGCTCCTCTCCCCTTATCATTGCGAATCTTCCAAGCTCGCCCTCCACCAACTCCATCTTGGTGAGCATGGTGTTGGGGGCCTTCGTCCTCCGAAGGTCCTCAAAAACATGATTTGACAATGTCTTCCAAGTGGATTATGTGAACAGGTATCTTCGGTCTCAGAATTATAAAGCACGGTTAGGACGAAGCTTGAACCAGACGAAGGGCGAGCTGATTACCAAGCTCTACGAAGGTGCACAGCCGAAGCTGTGTGCAAGGAAGCTTCGTCACGATAGCGGAAAGGGGAACCGACTTAAAGATGAAAAGACTACGTGGGCCTCGACAGATTTCCATAAGTCATTAACAAATGTAATGGACATGGATGTAATTTTACGTGGGCTGCGTCCCGCGTCTATAAATAGATGAACAGTACTCCCGTACTGTTCACGCTGACTTGGCATTCGCTTTTGCGTCACACTTGTACTTTCTACCTTTTCTCAGGACCGAAGGTACATTTGTAATTTGTAATCATTTCTATTTCTTCGTGTTAATAAAATAGAAATGATTCTGTAACACCCGGGTTCTAGGGGTCCAAAACCCGGGGTTAACATAAACACCAGGTATGCTGGGACCAAGTCTCAAACATATGATGTATAGTGGCACAGGATCGAATGTCACATCTTTATATATAGCAGGAGTTCTATACAAAATAAATAATTACATTATAAGGAGACAACGGTCCAGCCACCCAAAGTTGACTGGGAGACGACGACCTAGACCACTCACGAACTCATCACGGCATCCTCCAAGAGCATCATCCTGCAGTACCTGGTCTTGACCTGTGGTGTGTGTGAGACAGCAAGAGTGAGCTCACATACGTTCATCGCTCAACAAGTTGTGGGGAATAATGTGCATGAACTCGCCAAAGATGGGAGCTCACGTGAAGTGTAAGGCTTACCAAAGAAGATGGTTAGAGCTGAGCATTGCTTTTAAAGTTGGTCAAAATTTTATTAGCAGTTACTAAGTATAAGTAAATACCAACCCAGTTAAATAGTAGAACAAGAGTAACAACTTCACCTGCGATGCAATGCATATGACAAATTGAGTTTAAGTTCCATAATTTAATCATGTGAGGGTCCGAGCTGCTCATGACCGTGAGCACGGCTAGTATACCAGTTTTACACTCTGCAGAGGTTGCGCATCTTTACCCACAAGTCGTGTATCCCATGTCGCCAGGGTTTGCAAAGCCCTTAGACACTTCCGAGGTGAATGGCTAGGGATCCACTACGAGGCCTTTACAAAGTTCCACTAGCTTCCGAAAACCCGCTACAGTTTATAGGAAGATCCAGTGCAGGAATCCCTTGCAGGACCGCCATCGCAGCAAAATCCTCCCGAGGGCCTCCCTACACTGACCTCTCCCCTACTGCCCTTGCCCCTTTCGGGTAAGGTAGTCTTCCACTAGCTTTCCTAATTAATCAGCCAAGGGCGTCCCATTCCACCCTTGTGGTAGCACTGTTTTCCCGGGTGGTTCTCCATGTTCCAATTAACATAATGATCTTAACATGAACCATAAATAACAACTGATAACAAAAGTATAATCATGAATGGTGTATCTCCATACCCAAAACCACATATAGCACTAGCAAGTACTACCCAGAAAGTTCAGTGGTAAACAAGGTATAAAGATAGACAAACTAGGGTAACCTATTAGGTCCCATCAAAATTAACCTATGCAGATCATTATGATTAATTAGAACATGAGTAGGTGAAAAGAAGTGATCAAAGGCACAACTTGCCTGGGCCTTGAGAATCCAGGTACCAGGATGATCTTCAGATTCGTAACCTCGCTGCTAATCGTAGCAATACAAACAAACATAGTATAGGAAAAATTAACATCACACCAAACATAAGTACAAACTACATAATAATAATCTACGCGTCCTAACGGGATCGTGGGTTCAAGAATTACTAAGATCGAAGTTATGGTTAAGGAGATATGATTTTCCAGAGATCTAGGTGATTAAACAATAAAAGATATATTATATGTTACTTAATATAATTTAGGTGAGAAATAATTAATCCAAATTTAATCCGAGTTATAACTTGATCGTAGGTTGTATCTTTAGTCAGGTTGTAATCATGGACAATTAGTTTTTTTTAATTAGCAAGGTAAATCACTAAGCATAGATTGCACAATATCTAATTATAAAAATAAGTAATATGTGGTAAATAATGTTGTTATTTGTGTAGTAAATTTTACTATGAAGCTAGCGCAACTTGAACAAGGCGAAACAGAGTTAAAACGGACAAGATATAAGTTTCCTAAGATTCTAGATTAATTTCCATGCTAAAAACCATTTTCTGGAATTTTATTGAGTAAATATAAATTCCCTGGTCGCGGGTTATATTTCTTAAAAGATCAGGGTCGAATTTATAAGATTTTGGACTCAGTTGCGATGCTCTTTCCTCTTACGTGGATGGCGGGTTGATTTAATCAAATCTTGGGGTCTCTTTTACAAAACACACTACCCGAAGGGGTATCAAGAATCCAGGGCCGTTGGATCACCAGTCGATGGCCTAGATGAGATCCCGCATTATACCCAACCGGTACACCCAACCGTGGCCACCTGATTTCTATCAAACGGCTAAGATCTGATGTCGCGAAGGGTTATTCTTCTCATTTAATCACAGCCGTTGATTAGGGAATCGACAGCACAAGGTTCGTCATCAACCCCAGGTGGTGCCCACGCAACAGCATGCGAGCAAGCCGCGGCGGCGCGCGACGGAGGACATGGCAGACCTTGAATCTAGCACCGAGTCGACCATCAACGAGTCTGTCCACATCACACGGTCTTCACGTGACGACGCACCATTGCTAGCGACGACATCAACACCTTTCCACGATACACCAAGCCCAGATTCAACGCGCCCTAGCTACATACTATGGTAATATTGCGAACAATCGGGCAGGAACTAACCTTCGTCCACGGCCGGGGATGAGTCGACCCACAACACATGGCAGCCCACGGCGCCACCCTGCCTTTCGACGATAAATCATCAGTCTCCTCGTCACCGCCCCCGCACAGGACGCCAACCAGCACATCCAGCCTAATCCCTCGAAGCTCCCTGGCATTCACCCGACTCCCGACGACAGTGAGCATGACTCTACGTAACAGCAGGACTCTTAGGCGCCAGCGAAAGTAGGAGCTCAAGCTCGTCCTCCGCAACAGGTGCCGGGCGACGTTGCTGCCAGCCGCGTTTATATGCGCGTGAGCAGGGTCCGCGCGACGCAGGTGTTTGCAACTGAATCGCGCACATACCGGCGGGGTTGTTACCAGCTCGTTGATGCGTTTCGCAGGGAGAAGCCGACTACCTGCATGGCTTGCATGCTGACCTCATCACTAATGTCATGCTGAGGTAAGCTCCGGCCAAATGAATAAAAAAATGGAAAATCGTATGGCAAGTGCATGTGAGCTATCTAGGTGCAATTGGCCCAACCGGCAGATTTTTCTTTCTTTTGTTTCCTCTTTTCTCTCTTCTTTTTTTTTATCTAAAGATCCAATCAGTATCAAATAGGTTTTAAATTCAATTTATATGCACAATCAAATATCACATCGTGAATGCTAAATACCACTTTATTTATTCATTTATGTATTATATTGTTCATTTATGCAAATGCGTTCAAGTATGAAGTATATGCACATTCTCCCCCTTTTTTTTCAAGAAAATAATATTTTGAACGTATAGTCAAATTAATTTTTTTTTTATTTTAGAACACAATAATAATTACCTATTCAATTTAGTAGAAAATAGTTTCTAGGGAATAATCTTTGTTATAATATACTTTTAGTTTGAAACTTTTTAAACGGCATTTATAAGTACATTATTAACAGGACTCATATAAGGATCTTTTCATTTAATCTTTTATTAGGAACGACATTTACTTAGACCTTAGAAGAATCTTTTCAACAAATCCAAAATAAAATTTGGGTGTTACAAATTCTACCCCCCTTAACAATAATCTCGTCCTCAAGATTAGTAGAAAGAGAAATGTAGAAAGTTTGGTTAGCTTTTTAGTCTTCTTTTTTTAGTTTCTAATTCGTTCCAATAACAAAAGGTTCCTTTTCCTTTAATATTAATTAGTAGGTGATTAGGAAGGCATAAGCATCTTTTATCTCAAGCCGTTTAGTAGGCAAGGTGGGGGTGGTTATGGCGAGGATAGGTTGGGGTAAGAAAGGTTAGAGTCAGGAAAGACTCCATTTTAGATGGTGAATCTTGATTTATATGAAGATCTGGTTCTACTCATATTCTTCGTTGTCGAGGTTGACCTTCTTCTTTCCTTCGGTCTTGGCGTGATCATCTAAGTTAGGGACATATTGTTAAGATATATGTGGGTAGGATGGATTACATGGTGTAGGTAGGTTAGAATCTCTTCAAGATAAGATAAATCTATTAAGATAAGAGAAAACCTCTTAAGATAAGATGGATCTATATACATTAGGATAAGTTAAGACCTTTTGAGATAAGATAGATCTATGAGTGTAGGATAGAATCTCTTGAGATGAGATGAATCTATTAAGATAAGGGAGAATTTTTTAAGATAAGATGGGTATTGTTAGGCTAGTTACTTTATTGAAGGATAATTTGGTTTATCTAGTTATTTTATAAATATATTTTTATACCTATATATGCAGATGCAATTGTGGACATTACTCCACAACTCATCACACTCAATCAAAGATCCAAATTAGACAAGTATCATAAGAACAAACATTCAAGCACATAGATACAAAATAAAAAAATAAAAAATTTGTTTTTGTTCCTAAGAGTAGGTCTCCTATTCCTAAAAGTCACTTTAGGCACAAGATTTCAAAGTGTGAAATCCACATTTGTCTTTAGAAAAGAAAAGATAAGAATAATCAGAGTAAAGCGGAAATAGATGAGAAAAGATTAAGATAAGTTTAGAAAGAATTAGAGTAGCAAAGATAAGTAGAGAATGGTTGTCTAGTTCTATCTAGGTTTCGTCCTACAGTCAACATTCCTCTGATACCACTTCTGTAACACCCGGGTTCTAGGGGTCCAAAACCCGGGGTTAACATAAACACCAGGTATGCTGGGACCAAGTCTCAAACATATGATGTATAGTGGCACAGGATCGAATGTCACATCTTTATATATAGCAGGAGTTCTATACAAAATAAATAATTACATTATAAGGAGACAACGGTCCAGCCACCCAAAGTTGACTGGGAGACGACGACCTAGACCACTCACGAACTCATCACGGCATCCTCCAAGAGCATCATCCTGCAGTACCTGGTCTTGACCTGTGGTGTGTGTGAGACAGCAAGAGTGAGCTCACATACGTTCATCGCTCAACAAGTTGTGGGGAATAATGTGCATGAACTCGCCAAAGATGGGAGCTCACGTGAAGTGTAAGGCTTACCAAAGAAGATGGTTAGAGCTGAGCATTGCTTTTAAAGTTGGTCAAAATTTTATTAGCAGTTACTAAGTATAAGTAAATACCAACCCAGTTAAATAGTAGAACAAGAGTAACAACTTCACCTGCGATGCAATGCATATGACAAATTGAGTTTAAGTTCCATAATTTAATCATGTGAGGGTCCGAGCTGCTCATGACCGTGAGCACGGCTAGTATACCAGTTTTACACTCTGCAGAGGTTGCGCATCTTTACCCACAAGTCGTGTATCCCATGTCGCCAGGGTTTGCAAAGCCCTTAGACACTTCCGAGGTGAATGGCTAGGGATCCACTACGAGGCCTTTACAAAGTTCCACTAGCTTCCGAAAACCCGCTACAGTTTATAGGAAGATCCAGTGCAGGAATCCCTTGCAGGACCGCCATCGCAGCAAAATCCTCCCGAGGGCCTCCCTACACTGACCTCTCCCCTACTGCCCTTGCCCCTTTCGGGTAAGGTAGTCTTCCACTAGCTTTCCTAATTAATCAGCCAAGGGCGTCCCATTCCACCCTCGTGGTAGCACTGTTTTCCCGGGTGGTTCTCCATGTTCCAATTAACATAATGATCTTAACATGAACCATAAATAACAACTGATAACAAAAGTATAATCATGAATGGTGTATCTCCATACCCAAAACCACATATAGCACTAGCAAGTACTACCCAGAAAGTTCAGTGGTAAACAAGGTATAAAGATAGACAAACTAGGGTAACCTATTGGGTCCCATCAAAATTAACCTATGCAGATCATTATGATTAATTAGAACATGAGTAGGTGAAAAGAAGTGATCAAGGCACAACTTGCCTGGGCCTTGAGAATCCAGGTACCAGGATGATCTTCAGATTCGTAACCTCGCTGCTAATCGTAGCAATACAAACAAACATAGTATAGGAAAAATTAACATCACACCAAACATAAGTACAAACTACATAATAATAATCTACGCGTCCTAACGGGATCGTGGGTTCAAGAATTACTAAGATCGAAGTTATGGTTAAGGAGATATGATTTTCCAGAGATCTAGGTGATTAAACAATAAAAGATATATTATATGTTACTTAATATAATTTAGGTGAGAAATAATTAATCCAAATTTAATCCGAGTTATAACTTGATCGTAGGTTGTATCTTTAGTCAGGTTGTAATCATGGACAATTAGTTTTTTTTAATTAGCAAGGTAAATCACTAAGCATAGATTGCACAATATCTAATTATAAAAATAAGTAATATGTGGTAAATAATGTTGTTATTTGTGTAGTAAATTTTACTATGAAGCTAGCGCAACTTGAACAAGGCGAAACAGAGTTAAAACGGACAAGATATAAGTTTCCTAAGATTCTAGATTAATTTCCATGCTAAAAACCATTTTCTGGAATTTTATTGAGTAAATATAAATTCCCTGGTCGCGGGTTATATTTCTTAAAAGATCAGGGTCGAATTTATAAGATTTTGGACTCAGTTGCGATGCTCTTTCCTCTTACGTGGATGGCGGGTTGATTTAATCAAATCTTGGGGTCTCTTTTACAAAACACACTACCCGAAGGGGTATCAAGAATCCAGGGCCGTTGGATCACCAGTCGATGGCCTAGATGAGATCCCGCATTATACCCAACCGGTACACCCAACCGTGGCCACCTGATTTCTATCAAACGGCTAAGATCTGATGTCGCGAAGGGTTATTCTTCTCATTTAATCACAGCCGTTGATTAGGGAATCGACAGCACAAGGTTCGTCATCAACCCCAGGTGGTGCCCACGCAACAGCATGCGAGCAAGCCGCGGCGGCGCGCGACGGAGGACATGGCAGACCTTGAATCTAGCACCGAGTCGACCATCAACGAGTCTGTCCACATCACACGGTCTTCACGTGACGACGCACCATTGCTAGCGACGACATCAACACCTTTCCACGATACACCAAGCCCAGATTCAACGCGCCCTAGCTACATACTATGGTAATATTGCGAACAATCGGGCAGGAACTAACCTTCGTCCACGGCCGGGGATGAGTCGACCCACAACACATGGCAGCCCACGGCGCCACCCTGCCTTTCGACGATAAATCATCAGTCTCCTCGTCACCGCCCCCGCACAGGACGCCAACCAGCACATCCAGCCTAATCCCTCGAAGCTCCCTGGCATTCACCCGACTCCCGACGACAGTGAGCATGACTCTACGTAACAGCAGGACTCTTAGGCGCCAGCGAAAGTAGGAGCTCAAGCTCGTCCTCCGCAACAGGTGCCGGGCGACGTTGCTGCCAGCCGCGTTTATATGCGCGTGAGCAGGGTCCGCGCGACGCAGGTGTTTGCAACTGAATCGCGCACATACCGGCGGGGTTGTTACCAGCTCGTTGATGCGTTTCGCAGGGAGAAGCCGACTACCTGCATGGCTTGCATGCTGACCTCATCACTAATGTCATGCTGAGGTAAGCTCCGGCCAAATGAATAAAAAAATGGAAAATCGTATGGCAAGTGCATGTGAGCTATCTAGGTGCAATTGGCCCAACCGGCAGATTTTTCTTTCTTTTGTTTCCTCTTTTCTCTCTTCTTTTTTTTATCTAAAGATCCAATCAGTATCAAATAGGTTTTAAATTCAATTTATATGCACAATCAAATATCACATCGTGAATGCTAAATACCACTTTATTTATTCATTTATGTATTATATTGTTCATTTATGCAAATGCGTTCAAGTATGAAGTATACGCACATTCTCCCCCTTTTTTTTCAAGAAAATAATATTTTGAACGTATAGTCAAATTAATTTTTTTTTTATTTTAGAACACAATAATAATTACCTATTCAATTTAGTAGAAAATAGTTTCTAGGGAATAATCTTTGTTATAATATACTTTTAGTTTGAAACTTTTTAAACGGCATTTATAAGTACATTATTAACAGGACTCATATAAGGATCTTTTCATTTAATCTTTTATTAGGAACGACATTTACTTAGACCTTAGAAGAATCTTTTCAACAAATCCAAAATAAAATTTGGGTGTTACAGATTCCATGATGATGTTTATGTTTCATGCTTTATATGAATCCTTCGTCATTATTTGTTATATTTACGAAGGTATGTCCTTCATGACCTTCGTCCTAAAATCATTATTTCCCGAAGGGGTATAATGTTTCGAAGGACGAAGGACTTTATTATTTAACACTTTTTATGTTGCCTTGTTCTTAACTCTTAGCATTTGAGAACAAGTCTCCAACATTGGCGCCCACCTCCGGTGAACTCACTTCCACTTCGAGCTTTTTTGAACACCTTCGGAAGCTATAGACCTTCGCTATGGCGCCGAAGAAAGCTTCAGCGACTGGGGCTTCAGCACTGCAACCGCTGGACCACAACCAGGAGACCGTCTCTCTTCGGGAGGCCCGAAGCCAGAAGAGAAAGGCTGTCAGCCCGACGCTTCAGGAGGAAGAGCTAGACCAAGAAATCAGGGATATGGAGATCCTACATCAACAGGTGCAAAGGAAGAAGGAGAAGATGGCCCGGCTAGCTGAGTTGCAACGGCAGATAGACGAAGCCTCTGAGGAAGTCCGCCACCTCACCCATGATGAGCAAAACAGAAGGCCCCAGCAGAAAGACCTTCATCAGGAGGGCTTCGTCAACGAAGATGACTGGTATGACAATTTCCATCAGGGAAATTTTGTTTTCGATGATGCTTCTCCTTTGTCCGCTGAGCTGCAGGCTACACCTTGGCCTCTATCCTATAAGCCACCTCAGCTTCCCATGTTCGATGGCCACTCAGACCCGAAGCAGTTCTTGATGAGCTACGAAGCAACAGTGTCTTCGTATGGGGGCAATGCTGCAGTCATGGCGAAGTCTTTTGTCATGGCTATCAGGAATGTTGCTCAGACCTGGTACTCCTCCCTTCGACCAGGAACGATCACCTCATGGCAAAAGCTGAAGGATATGTTACTGACCAGCTTTCAAGGATTTCAGACGAAGCCGGTCACAGCTCAAGCCTTGTTCCAGTGCATTCAGGATCATGAAGAATACCTTCAGGCGTATGTCCGAAGGTTCTTACGTTTGAGGGCGCAGGCACCAACGGTGCCCAATGAAATTGTTATCGAAGCCATGATCAAGGGACTTCGTCCTGGGCCTGCAGCTCAATACTTTGCTAGAAAGCCGCCTCAGACCCTGGAAAAACTGCTCCAAAAGATGGATGAGTACATTCGTGCTGACAATGACTTTCGCCAAAGAAGGGAGGAGGCCTTCAGATTTTCTGAAATGACCAGGGGCTTCGGAGGAAGATACTACCCGAGGCATGTTCGGTCCATTCACAGCTCCACTCAGAATGATGATAAGGGGAGTCAGCAGAGCAGACCGCAGTGCTCCTCACAGGCTTCGGGGCAACAACAAGTTTCCTTTCGGCCACCAGCTCCGAGAGGCAGAGGCGCCAGGGGCTTCGGCGGAAGATTCGGAGATCAACCAAGGAAATTGTTTTGCTTGTTCTGTGGAGAAAACAAGGGCCATACCACCAGGACGTGCTACATTACAATCCAGAAGCAAAAGGAGATAGCCGAAGCTGCATCTCAACAAGTTCAGCCGAAGCAGGTTATGCATACTGCTTCGTGTCATCCACCTTACATCCCACAATACATAGACAACCACCCTGCAGCTTCTGTAGCTTCGGCAAGTCAACCTCAAGCTTCCTGGCAACAGCCCCCGCCTCCACCGCCATTGCAACAGGGTCAACAGCCAGAAGGGAGTCAATATGCTCCACATCAAAGGGACTTCAGAGAACAATCCGAAGCTCGCACAGTCAACAGCACTGTGCCAGAGTCGAAGCACATTTATTGACACATATCCTACCTTTGATAGCAGTCTTTTTGTAATACTCAAGTTGTATACCAAGAGTAATAAAGAGAGTTCCTCATTTTGTGTGTTTCATTTGCATCATAAAAAGAGCACCTATGTAATTGAGAGTGACTAAATAGAACCAATAATACCAAAATAAAAGAAAATGCATCATGTGGAGTTTTATGTTTGTGCATTAAATAAAATAATAATAATAATAGGGATAATAAGATAATAAATGCTAGAAGTTAAATCAAATCCTAAATAAAAAAAAATGAGGGTTTTGAAAATGAGAAGGAGAAAGTATATAACATATAAAACAAATTTCATAAATGTTCCAAATTAGTACTTCCTAAGTTCACAGTAAAATTCGAGGACAAACTCTACACAAGGTTTGAATTTAAAAAATTTGAATTCAAATTTGGGTATGAAAATGAAGAAAGAAAACAGAAAAAAATAAAAAGAAAAAAAAGAGAAAACCTTACCTGGGCCCTGAGCCACGAATTCGGCCCACCTAAGGATCCTCACCGCGCAGCCCGTTATTGCCGCTCGGCTGAATACCGCTTGCTGCTCACCGTAGTCACTGCTCCGTGGGCCCCTCTCCCTACCGCGCTCACCCGCACTCAGTTGAGGTAGCTGGCCGCCATGTGGGCCCCTCTTGTCATCCCGGTTGCCGCGACGGTAACAATCCGCGCGAGTCGCACGGGAGTTTTCCCTTTCTTGCGCTACCGTCGAATTCGTCAGAAATCTCGCCTCAACCTTGAGTTTAGTCGGTCGAGCTTGTCCTTGCGCCAGACTATAAAGCCGCAGCCTGACCTAGATGCTCCGCCGCCGCCTGCACTCCGCTGTTGCGCGCTCACTTCCCCTCCATTCCCTTCCGCACCGCGCCTCGGCAATTGCCTTGCGATTAGCGCCGTCGTGCCGTCCTGCTGGCCCGGGGAGCCTCGGTTCAACTCGCCGTCAGTACTCCCAGGCTCACCGGGCAGAGTCGACGACCGTCTGTGCGCTAATTCCTCGCCGGAGGAGGATCCCCGCCACAACACCATCGCTCACGTGACCAGGAACCTCCGTGCTTCGACCTTCGGTAAGATGCCGCGCCAATAGTTCGCTGTGTTCGTGGGATGGTTTTGCACCGATCAATTTTAAGGTTGGGGCGTCCGGTCGTCGAATTGCAAGCCCACGGTGATGCTCCGCCGCCGTGTCATTATGCTGCGCCGCCGCGGCGTGTGCGGGGTTGGGGAAAACAATATCGGCCGTAGGATCGTAAATGAACGACTGGGATTGAAACCAGATGCCGATGCGCTTGAGTCAGGGTGGGCCGTCGATCGGTCGACGTATGGTCGGGATCGAACCGTGTGCCTGTTCTCATCGCGGCGCCCGCACGGGTGATCTAAGCCCTCCGATCGGTATCCGGTGGTTAGGATTAGAGCGCTCTTCAATAACATCCAAACCGTTGGATGGGGATCCAACGGTCTTTATTGCGTACCGCTTCGGGATCGCGACGATCTAATCCGGACCCTAGAATCGTGATCGGGCGGTCAGGATTGCTCCATACCCTTTCGGGTTGCACGTTTTGCAAAAGAGCCCTCGGGGAAATTGGAAATCAACCCGCAGTCTATTGTATAGTAATCTGAGTCTCAGGATCTTTTGCGCCTGGGCCCCTGCTGTTCGCAGATTTTGACGCCTAGTCCAGACAGTGAGAAAACTTATAAAATAATTTAGAAAATAGATTTTTATGTGTAAAAATAATCCTAGAACTTGTTTAATCCATAGAAAATCCATTTTTAGTCCAAATTGATCCATTCCACTTTCTAAATTTTTGTAATAATATTGTCTACCCATTAGTGCCTCTGTTCTGATATGACAAACACATTAAAATTATTCTTTCACTTAATCTTATATCAAATACATAAAACCTTAGGAAATTCGTATCTCCTTCGTTTTAACTCCGATTTGATTCGTTCAAGTTGCGTTGGTCTCGTAGAAACGTGTAGATCATTATTATACAGTATAATCTTATGTTTGGTGTGATGTTAATTGTGTATATACCATGTTTGCTTGTATTGCTACGTCTAGCGCGAGGACACGTGTCATCTGAAAGGCAAGTTGGTACCTGGAATCTCAAGTGCCAGGCAAGTTGTGCCCTTGATCACTTCTTTTACCCATTCATGTTCTTATTATTCATAATGATCTGCATAGGATAATTTTGCTGGGACCCAATAGGATACCCTAGATTTGACTATCTTTATACCTTGCTTCACCACTGGTTTTACTACTAAAGTTTTGGGTAGTACATGCTATTGCTTTATGTGGATTTGGGTATAGAGATATTCATCACTCATTGTTATACTATTTATTGTTATCTGTTTTATTATTCCTTGTTCATGTTAAGATCATTATGTTAATGGGAACATGGAGAACCACCCGGGAAAACAGTGCTACCACAAGGGTGGAATGGGACGCCCTTGGCTGATTAACTAGGAAAGCTAGGGGAGGGCTACCTTACCCGAAAGGGGCAAGGGCAGTAGGGGAGAGGTCAGTGCGGGGAGGTCCCTGGTTGATTTTGCTGCGATGGCGGTCAGCCAGGAACCCTGTACTGGATCTTCCTATAAACTGTAGCGGGTAGTCTGAAGCTAGTGGAACTTTGTAAAGGCCTCGTAGTGTTACCCTGCCTCGCCTCCTCGGTAGAGGTGTATGGGATTGGCCGTCTCTTGGCAGATGGGTAACATGACTTGTGGGTAAAGATGCGCAACCTCTGCAGAGTGTAAAACTAGTATACTAGCCGTGCTCACGGTCAAGAGCGGCTCGGACACTCACATGATTAATTTATGGAACTTAAACTTAACCTGTCATGTCATTGCATTTGGGATTATTTTATTATTACTTTTACTTATTATTACTATGGTTTGGTATTTACTTACACTTAGTAACTGCTAATAAAATTTTGACCAACTTATAAAAGCAATGCTCAGCTTCAGCCTTTATTTCATTGATCAGCCTTACACTTCATGAACTCCCACCTTTGGTGAGTTCATGTCACATTATTCCCCACGACTTGTTGAGCTATGATCGTATGTGAGCTCACTCTTGCTGTCTCACACCCCCCCCCACAGGAGAAGAACAGGTGGTTTCAAGTGGAGTCAAGTATCGAGGAGTTTGATCTGATCTAGGTGGCGTTTCTCAGTCGACATTGGCGCCGACGATCCTTAGTTCGTGTTATGATTATACTTTTATTTTGTAATAAGTCTTCCGCTATGTAATAAATACTCTGATTATATTGTGACATTTATCTCCATACACTCTGTTATTATATATGTTGTCTTCTTGGCGCATGTATGAGATGCACCCGGCTTTGTTCTTTAAAACCGGGTGTTACAGAAGTGGTATCAGAGGAAATGTTGACTGTAGGACGAAACCTAGATAGAAATGGACAACCCTTACCTACTTATCTTATTCTGATTCATTCTACACTCACCTTACTCTGATTCTTTCTACACTTATCTTGATCCTGTCTCACCCTCTACTGTTCTACTCTGATCATTCTTATCTTCTCTAATCTAAGACAAGATGGATTTCAAACTTTGGAATCCCTACCCCCATGACATTTTTAAGAGATAGGAGGCCTAAGACCAACCCAAAACTATTTTCTATATTTAAAAATGTTGTTTGATTGTTCTGATGCTAAATGCCTGATTTGCTTCTTTGATTGATTGAAATATTATAGACGGGCATCTTCGCATGTACCACCATAAGGTAATGAATTAGCTTTAGTAGGTGACACACTAATCTACTTAGCTAATAAGTCCCCCAAAGTAACATGATTGTAATTACTGCCTTGTCTACTGCTCCTTCTTACCTTATGTATCTAACTCAGATGGTCAATACCAGGAAAGAAAAGATTATCACGCAACAGCGAACAGAAATGAATCCTCCAAATCCTTCACCTGTTGAAACCGAGCAAGTGATCGCAACCCAAAGGCTGGTAATACAGCAATTGACAGACATGATGACCGAAATGCAAAACCAGATAAGACAAGAACGCGAGGAAATACGTCAGGCTCGTCTGGAGATACAGCAAGAAATAAGGCAATCACGGTTGGAGAGACAACAACAAGAGCAACCACCATCTCCACCACCACAACAACAAGAGCAACCACCATCTCCACCACCACCGGCTCCACCAAGCTACATAAACATATATATAAATTACTACTATTTGTAAGATCTACATGTTCCTTTAGTTAGTGTTTGGTATGATACTATTTTAGGAGGAATAAAAAGTCTATTTGACCCCATGTGTTGCTAATAAAATTATGCGTCATGCTGAGATTTTGGTTTGGGCATATGTGTTGGACAATATGAGAAAGCCCATGGGAGTAATTACACCTAAAGGACCTGTTGAGGCGAATCAAATGACACGTAGATTGACATTGACCATTATGGGTAGAGAATTTGGAGTTACTACTATAATATTGGAGCCAAGCAGTATAGAATGTCTGTAGAAGAGTTAAAAGAACTCAAGAAGCACTTAACGGAGTCACAAGAGGTTGAGTACATTCGTCCGAGTCTTCACCGTGGAGAGCACCAGTTTTGTTTGTACAGAAGAAGGATGGATCGCAACGGATGTGTGTGGATTATAGATCTCTTAATGATGTCACTGCGAAGAACAAGTTTCTGTTACCCCGCATTAAGGATTTATTTAATCGGATGAGAGGAGCCAGGGTATTCTCGAAGATTGACCTCCGATCGGGTTACCATCAGATGAAGATTGGACCATCAGATATTCCTAAGACGGCTTTCTCGACTCGATATGGATTATATGAGTTCATCGTTATGTCGTTTGGATTAACTAATGCACCAGCTTATTTCATGGATTTAATGAATGAGATGTTTTTGGAGTAGTTGGACAGATTTGTCGTGGTGTTCATCGACGATATTCTTATCTATTCTAAGAATGAGAGTGACCATGAAGAACATCTAAGGTTGGTGCTACAGAAGTTACGAGATAATCAACTCTACGCCAAGTACGGTAAATGCGAGTTTTGGATTGGCGAGGGGCCATTGCTTGGACATATCATTTCTAATGGAAGAATATCAGTGGATCCTGCTAAAGTTAAGGAGATAGTGGTGTGGAGCATACCCACTACAGTTAGTGAGATTTGGAGTTTCTTGGGACTTGCAGGATATTAATGGAGATTTATTGAAGGATTTTCTAAGATTGCTAAGCTTATGACCTCGCTTTTGGTGAAGGAAAGAGAATTCAAGTGGGACGAGAAATGCCAAGTATATACGGATCATAAGAGTTTGAAGTATATATTCACTCAGAAGGATCTCAACCTTAGGCAACGCCGTTAGTTGGAGCTTATTAAGGATTACGATTTGGAAATTCACTATCACCCGAGCAAGGCAAATTTGGTTACAGATGCCTTGAGTCGAAAGAAGCCCATGACTTGGATTATTCTATTCATCCTGGTAATACCAAGATGTATCAGGATTTGAAGCAGAAGTACTGGTGATATGGATTGAAGAGAGATGTGGCTGCACATGTGGTTATGTGCGATGTGTGCCAAAGAGTTAAGACCGATCACCAAAGGCCAGCTGGACTATTATACCCACCGAAGATGTCCAAGTGGAAGTGGGAAAAGATTGGTATGGACTTCATGACTGGATTGCCTCGCACCCCGAGAGGATGAGATTCTATATGAGTTATGGTGGAAAGACTGACCAAAGTGGCTCATTTCATTCCGATCAAGACCACTTATAATGGATCACAATTGGCAGAGTTATATATGGTTCGGATTGTGTCTCTACATGGAGCACCAAAGAAGATCGTTTTGGATAAAAGGATCACGGTTTACCTCCAGATTTTGGAAAAGTTTTCATGAGAGTATGGGTACGAAGTTGAATTTTAGTACAGCTTATCACCCTCAGACTGATGGACAGACTGAAAGGACTAACCGAGTATTGGAATACATGTTGAGAGCTTGAACCCTTCAGCATGGTAGTAGTTGGGATAAGAGTCTACCTTATGCTGAGTTCTCACATAATAATAGTTACCATGCCAGTCTAAAAGATGTCACCGTTCGAGACTCTATATGACAGGAAATGCAGGACTCCTCTATTTTTGGACCAGACTAGAGGAAGACGGTTCTTTGGGCCTGGACTGATTCAAGAAGCAGAAGAGCAAGTCCGTATAGTCCGAGAGAATTTGAGGATAGCTCAAACCAGGCAAAAGAGCTACGCGGATAATAAAAAAAAAGGACCGCTGGAATTTGAGGAAGGAAATCATGTGTACCTCCAGATGTCACCACTTTGTGGAATGAGGAGATTCAAAGTCAAGGACAATTTGTTCCCCTCACCTTATTGGACCATCCAGAGTTTTTAGGCAAGTTGGGGAGATGGCCTACCAACTCGAGCCACCTGCTACTCTATTTGATATGCATAATGCGTTCCACGAGTCTCCACTTAAGAAATGTCTCCGTGTCCCTGAGGAACAGTTACCAATGGAAGAGCTTAGTGTTCAGGGCGATCTGACTTACACGGAGTACCCGATCAAGATTTTGGATACTGTGACTCGAGCCACAAGAAATATGGTTATTAAGAAATGTAAAGTGCAATGGAACCATCATGAAGATGATGGAGCTACATAGGAAGGAGAAGAAGAGCTTCGCATAGATTTTCCCATCGTTTCCCTAGTCCTTTCTTAAATCTCGAGGACGAGATTATTTTTAAGGGGGGTAGGATTTGTAATACTCAAGTTGTATACCAAGAGTAATAAAGAGAGTTCCTCATTTTGTGTGTTTCATTTGCATCATAAAAAGAGCACCTATGTAATTGAGAGTGACTAAATAGAACCAATAATACCAAAATAAAAGAAAATGCATCATGTGGAGTTTTATGTTTGTGCATTAAATAAAATAATAATAATAATAGGGATAATAAGATAATAAATGCTAGAAGTTAAATCAAATCCTAAATAAAAAAAATGAGGGTTTTGAAAATGAGAAGGAGAAAGTATATAACATATAAAACAAATTTCATAAATGTTCCAAATTAGTACTTCCTAAGTTCACAGTAAAATTCGAGGACAAACTCTACACAAGGTTTGAATTTAAAAAATTTGAATTCAAATTTGGGTATGAAAATGAAGAAAGAAAACAGAAAAAAATAAAAAGAAAAAAAAGAGAAAACCTTACCTGGGCCCTGAGCCACGAATTCGGCCCACCTAAGGATCCTCACCGCGCAGCCCGTTATTGCCGCTCGGCTGAATACCGCTTGCTGCTCACCGTAGTCACTGCTCCGTGGGCCCCTCTCCCTACCGCGCTCACCCGCACTCAGTTGAGGTAGCTGGCCGCCATGTGGGCCCCTCTTGTCATCCCGGTTGCCGCGACGGTAACAATCCGCGCGAGTCGCACGGGAGTTTTCCCTTTCTTGCGCTACCGTCGAATTCGTCAGAAATCTCGCCTCAACCTTGAGTTTAGTCGGTCGAGCTTGTCCTTGCGCCAGACTATAAAGCCGCAGCCTGACCTAGATGCTCCGCCGCCGCCTGCACTCCGCTGTTGCGCGCTCACTTCCCCTCCATTCCCTTCCGCACCGCGCCTCGGCAATTGCCTTGCGATTAGCGCCGTCGTGCCGTCCTGCTGGCCCGGGGAGCCTCGGTTCAACTCGCCGTCAGTACTCCCAGGCTCACCGGGCAGAGTCGACGACCGTCTGTGCGCTAATTCCTCGCCGGAGGAGGATCCCCGCCACAACACCATCGCTCACGTGACCAGGAACCTCCGTGCTTCGACCTTCGGTAAGATGCCGCGCCAATAGTTCGCTGTGTTCGTGGGATGGTTTTGCACCGATCAATTTTAAGGTTGGGGCGTCCGGTCGTCGAATTGCAAGCCCACGGTGATGCTCCGCCGCCGTGTCATTATGCTGCGCCGCCGCGGCGTGTGCGGGGTTGGGGAAAACAATATCGGCCGTAGGATCGTAAATGAACGACTGGGATTGAAACCAGATGCCGATGCGCTTGAGTCAGGGTGGGCCGTCGATCGGTCGACGTATGGTCGGGATCGAACCGTGTGCCTGTTCTCATCGCGGCGCCCGCACGGGTGATCTAAGCCCTCCGATCGGTATCCGGTGGTTAGGATTAGAGCGCTCTTCAATAACATCCAAACCGTTGGATGGGGATCCAACGGTCTTTATTGCGTACCGCTTCGGGATCGCGACGATCTAATCCGGACCCTAGAATCGTGATCGGGCGGTCAGGATTGCTCCATACCCTTTCGGGTTGCACGTTTTGCAAAAGAGCCCTCGGGGAAATTGGAAATCAACCCGCAGTCTATTGTATAGTAATCTGAGTCTCAGGATCTTTTGCGCCTGGGCCCCTGCTGTTCGCAGATTTTGACGCCTAGTCCAGACAGTGAGAAAACTTATAAAATAATTTAGAAAATAGATTTTTATGTGTAAAAATAATCCTAGAACTTGTTTAATCCATAGAAAATCCATTTTTAGTCCAAATTGATCCATTCCACTTTCTAAATTTTTGTAATAATATTGTCTACCCATTAGTGCCTCTGTTCTGATATGACAAACACATTAAAATTATTCTTTCACTTAATCTTATATCAAATACATAAAACCTTAGGAAATTCGTATCTCCTTCGTTTTAACTCCGATTTGATTCGTTCAAGTTGCGTTGGTCTCGTAGAAACGTGTAGATCATTATTATACAGTATAATCTTATGTTTGGTGTGATGTTAATTGTGTATATACCATGTTTGCTTGTATTGCTACGTCTAGCGCGAGGACACGTGTCATCTGAAAGGCAAGTTGGTACCTGGAATCTCAAGTGCCAGGCAAGTTGTGCCCTTGATCACTTCTTTTACCCATTCATGTTCTTATTATTCATAATGATCTGCATAGGATAATTTTGCTGGGACCCAATAGGATACCCTAGATTTGACTATCTTTATACCTTGCTTCACCACTGGTTTTACTACTAAAGTTTTGGGTAGTACATGCTATTGCTTTATGTGGATTTGGGTATAGAGATATTCATCACTCATTGTTATACTATTTATTGTTATCTGTTTTATTATTCCTTGTTCATGTTAAGATCATTATGTTAATGGGAACATGGAGAACCACCCGGGAAAACAGTGCTACCACAAGGGTGGAATGGGACGCCCTTGGCTGATTAACTAGGAAAGCTAGGGGAGGGCTACCTTACCCGAAAGGGGCAAGGGCAGTAGGGGAGAGGTCAGTGCGGGGAGGTCCCTGGTTGATTTTGCTGCGATGGCGGTCAGCCAGGAACCCTGTACTGGATCTTCCTATAAACTGTAGCGGGTAGTCTGAAGCTAGTGGAACTTTGTAAAGGCCTCGTAGTGTTACCCTGCCTCGCCTCCTCGGTAGAGGTGTATGGGATTGGCCGTCTCTTGGCAGATGGGTAACATGACTTGTGGGTAAAGATGCGCAACCTCTGCAGAGTGTAAAACTAGTATACTAGCCGTGCTCACGGTCAAGAGCGGCTCGGACACTCACATGATTAATTTATGGAACTTAAACTTAACCTGTCATGTCATTGCATTTGGGATTATTTTATTATTACTTTTACTTATTATTACTATGGTTTGGTATTTACTTACACTTAGTAACTGCTAATAAAATTTTGACCAACTTATAAAAGCAATGCTCAGCTTCAGCCTTTATTTCATTGATCAGCCTTACACTTCATGAACTCCCACCTTTGGTGAGTTCATGTCACATTATTCCCCACGACTTGTTGAGCTATGATCGTATGTGAGCTCACTCTTGCTGTCTCACACCCCCCCCCCACAGGAGAAGAACAGGTGGTTTCAAGTGGAGTCAAGTATCGAGGAGTTTGATCTGATCTAGGTGGCGTTTCTCAGTCGACATTGGCGCCGACGATCCTTAGTTCGTGTTATGATTATACTTTTATTTTGTAATAAGTCTTCCGCTATGTAATAAATACTCTGATTATATTGTGA
Organism: Zea luxurians; assembly: GCA_029449295.1. NCBI lineage: Eukaryota > Viridiplantae > Streptophyta > Magnoliopsida > Poales > Poaceae > Zea > Zea luxurians. The sequence goes on along the minus strand of JAOPSE010000006.1, from coordinate 101,039,439 downwards.
CATTTATCTCCATACACTCTGTTATTATATATGTTGTCTTCTTGGCGCATGTATGAGATGCACCCGGCTTTGTTCTTTAAAACCGGGTGTTACACTTTTCTATTCAGTTCTATTCTCTGTAGCAAAAAACATTGATAGTTTCCATGTAATAATTTCGCTGTTTCCCACGAGGAAAATCTATTTTCTCCACAGGCTTAAGTTGATGAAGTTTTTGTGTTAACAAGAAGGACCTTCGAAGTATTAAAAATCCTTCGGAGCAACAGAAAGTCGTTCTAAGGAACGCAGAGTAAGTTCATGAAGTCACAAAAAGCCGTTCCAAAGGGAGCGCAGTGTAAGTTTTCTGCTCAAAAGTCGTTCCTAAAGGAATGCAGAGCTTACAGCGAAAAGTCAACGCTGATACCGTCTAAGTAAAAGACGAAGAAGCTCCAAAGACGTCCCTAAGGGGATGCAGAGCTTACAGCGAAAAGTCAACGCTGATACCGCCTAAGTAAAAGGCGAAGATGCTCCAAAGTCGTTCCTAAGGGAATGCAGAGCTTACGAAGAAATTTTGTGTGTATCTTCGGAACAAATGTCATTTGCATAACATAACATCATCACATCATCTTGCATGACATAAGCATCATACATCATATTGCATTTTGCAAGAGAAGGGTACACAGTATCAACCTTCGAAAAGATGCTCTGAGAAAGCAATATCGAAATTATATAGATTCGGAATACAGCTTCGGAGAACATTTTTACGAAGCATGGACAAGCTTCATCAGAGCAATATCGAAATTGTATAGCTTCGGAGAATGTTTTCATGAAGTATGAACGTGTTTCATCAGAATAATTTTAACGGAGAATGTCTTCTTCACGAAGCATGAAAAGAAGGGAAGGTGTTTTTTCGCCGAAGGCTCAAAAAGGTATGTATGTAGAGTTTCATGCATCGTAAAGAATTGAATAATGAAAAGAAACTTGTATATTACATTCGAATGTACAAAATGTTACATAGATCACAATTTAAATGTTTTTTCTAACAGCATCTAGTCTTCTTTTAACACTGCTTCGGCGGCTTCATTTAGAAGTTGATCAACAACTTTGTCCATGATAGCTTCGACCATTTCTTTAATTTCATCATCCCCTTTTGTGTGGGGGTCGGCAGTCGATCCAGCAGCTTCTGGGGGAAGAGAACATTTCTTCATTACTATTACAAACTGTGAGCAAAGTTTGAAATAAAAATTACAACACAATAAGAACGACTAATTAATACCTAATCGCCTTTCGGGCTCTGTACTTTTTTCGGCAGCTTCGGCCACTTTCCTAGCATCGTGGATGCCTTTTTCGCTCCTTTGGATGATTTCTTGCGCCATTCCTCGGCCGCCGTCGTTCCAGATATCAGTAAAAAATTTGCCACCAACCACGCTTGCTTCGGCCGAGGGGTCCTTGATGTCTTCGGAAGATAAGGCAGCTTCGGACTGAGCTAAAATTTTTACATGCCCACAACCTTTCTTCTCTAAGACAGAAGCAATTCCTCTGGCGCCCGAAAAAGCGCAGATATCGCCGCGACTGCTCAGGATCTCCTCGAAGGCCTCTGCTTCGTGACTAATCCATTCTAGTGGACCTTCGGGGTTGCCTTGAGAGAAATTCTCTTCGCTGGAAAAGGCGCCCACGCTGGCGAAGCTGGTTTTAATTTTATTCACGCATTCTATAGATTTAACATAACATTTCCTCTGAGATGCACGAAGCTCTTTAACTCTTAACTCCAATTTGGTGACCATATGATCACTGAGTTCTCGTTTTGTTTCCTCAAGCACGCGCTCCTCCCTAGCTCTAGCCAGTTGTTTCTGAAGATCTTTAATTTCACGCTTTTGGGCTTCGGCCTGGGTTTTTGAAGCAGCTTCGTCCTTCTTTACTTTGTCTACCAGCGTAAGCAGAATTTTATCCTTTTCTAGAGCTTCGTTTCTCAGTTTGATAACTTCGGAGCGCAAATTGTTGAACGCAATCTCATAGCTTTCATCTTCGGCGCTTTTTTGGGCTCTTAATGCGTTGCTTAGAATTAAGCCCTGTACGAAAAAGAATCCATATAAGAATATAGGAATGAATTACGTATTAAAAAAGTTTTTTCAAACGCTTAATTCCCAAACCTTTAGGCTATTGTATGCAAGACTGTCTGCGAGATCCTCTTTCGTCATGGCGCTTAATCCAGCTTCGAGCTTCGGGAAGCCTATACTCCTGGCCATCTCTCGGCAGACAGATAGTTCTTTATTATCAGGTAGGCAGTATAGGAAGTCATCTTCATTTGTCCCATTGAATATTACTGCCCCCTTCGGATATTTTAGCTCTTTCGCATAATGGTTGGCTTCATAAGTTTCTTCTGCAGATAGTTTTTTCCCCGAAGCGTGTCGTATAATGTAATCGCATGTGCTGGCAGAAGCTTCGAGGATGGCAGTGTCAATTTCTTCAACTAAAACTGGTTCTGATATTTTTATTGCTTTGGCTTCCAAAGGTTGCTCCTTGTAGGGCTCTGAAGGCCCAGCTTCAGCTTCAGCTTGTTGCGTCGAAGTTTCAGTAGAAGCTTCAGCAACTTCAACACTCTTCTTTGGAGTTGTGCTTGAAGACTTAATTGTCTCCAAGACATCTAGTACGTTTACCATTCTTTTCCTTTTTGGGGTCACCGATGGCCCTTTTTGGTTTTTATTGCTTCGACATTTACCGAAGGACTTAAGATTTCAGACATTTTTGGCTCGTCAATCTTCGGTTTTTCTACTACTGAAGGCGCTTCAGTCTTCTCTTCCATCTTCGGCACTGGAGCTGGTTCTGTAGCTCCAGAGGCTAAAGAAGCTTCACCAATGAATTCTGGCACTGTGGCCGGCTCAATAAAGCGTGTCCGATGGGAGAAGTATTTTTCCTTTTGCGACCCAATACCGGATAGTGATAGTCGGGGTACATAAACCCGACTGCGTCAAACACACGGTTGAGCCTTTTCTTCTTTCGGCCTCCGAAGGCTGCTGATAGCGCAGTATTTTCGGCCTTCGAATATGCCCCAAGTAGTTCATCACTTAAAGTTTCGATGCTCTTCAGCCAGTCATCATCAGGTTCAACAAATTTATCTGCATATTTGAATGTGTATTTCAGTCTAACTAGTCCGCCTTCGTCGGACTCTTTAATGGTTTCCTTCGGCATTTCCCACTTTTCTGTAAGTGGCCATACCCTGAAGGCAATGTGCTCTTGGACCAAGTCCCTTGTTCCAATGAAGGAGCACACAACGCCGAAGGCTCTTTGGCACTCCTCGGCTGCTTCGTCCATTTCAACCTTCGGCCTTCGAAGTCCGAAGCGTTGCCAGATGGGGCACATAATAATACTCTTAACATTTTCTTGCGCTGATAAGTTATTCTTCACATAAAACCACTCTGTCATCCAGGCTCCGGGCCATCTCTTCCGAAAGGTCAGCACAGGGCAGCTCGACCCGGAGCGGGCACCGAAGCTATAGCACCCAAAATTGTTGTGATATTGTTCTTTTCCCCAGGGCTTCGTTTCATATAACAATTCGTGAATATTGCAGAAGCTTTTAGCGTTTGGTTCCAAACCTTGGCTTCTCACAGCCCAGACAAAAATCCCCATTCTTATGATAGCTTCGGGAGTAAGTTGATGAAGGTAGACTTGGAATGTTTTCAGTACCTCAACAACAAAGTTGCTCAGGGGGAATCGAAGCCCAGCCTCGAGAAAGCTTCGGAAGATTACAACTTCATCTTCTTCGGGAGTGGGAGAAGTCTTTTCTCCAGCGTCAGCTCTCACAATAGATACATCTCGAAAATACCTCCCCCTCATATTATCAATATGATTCTGCTTGATAGTGGTTTTCCCGAAAACCGTGTGACTTGGCCGCCATGGACGATCTTCGGCCTCTTCCCCACCACTCTCTACATCATAGCTGTCGCTGTCACCAGTATCTTCGGACAAACCTTCGAGAATCTCCTTGGTGATTTTCTCTGTATTGGTCTCTGCCATCGCTATCAGGAACCCCAGATTCTTCTCCTCCTCGAGACTCAGCTTCGTCTCAGCAGGGATCTTCTTGCCTTCAGACATCTTCGGAAACGCTAAAAAATTGTTCCCGAGGCCGAAGCTTCAAAATCAAAAAGACCAGCAAATCTTAGCGCACAAGAGCTAAAAATTTTAGTGGGCCGAAGCAAATGGCAAGTGTGCGTACCAAATGAGTTTGCGGTGCGATCTTATTTATACGCCCAGGGCGTCGAAAATTGAAAGGCCCCACTTGTCAGTGAATGTTGCTATTCTAGCAAAGGGAAGATGTTTTTTCGGACCTTTGGCTCAAGGCCTTCGTCCATATCGCAATCTGAATTTATTATTGACAAATTAATATTGCGAGGGGCTACTGTTGGGGGCCTTCGTCCTCCGAAGGTCCTCAAAAACATGATTTGACAATGTCTTCCAAGTGGATTATGTGAACAGGTATCTTCGGTCTCAGAATTATAAAGCACGGTTAGGACGAAGCTTGAACCAGACGAAGGGCGAGCTGATTACCAAGCTCTACGAAGGTGCACAGCCGAAGCTGTGTGCAAGGAAGCTTCGTCACGATAGCGGAAAGGGGAACTGACTTAAAGATGAAAAGACTACGTGGGCCTCGACAGATTTCCATAAGTCATTAACAAATGTAATGGACATGGATGTAATTTTACGTGGGCTGCGTCCCGCGTCTATAAATAGATGAACAGTACTCCCGTACTGTTCACGCTGACTTGGCATTCGCTTTTGTGTCACACTTGTACTTTCTACCTTTTCTCAGGACCGAAGGTACATTTGTAATTTGTAATCATTTCTATTTCTTCGTGTTAATAAAATAGAAATGATTCCATGATGATGTTTATGTTTCATGCTTTATATGAATCCTTCGTCATTATTTGTTATATTTACGAAGGTATGTCCTTCATGACCTTCGTCCTAAAATCATTATTTCCCGAAGGGGTATAATGTTTCGAAGGACGAAGGACTTTATCATTTAACACTTTTTATGTTGCCTTGTTCTTAACTCTTAGCATTTGAGAACAAGTCCCCAACACATGGTGACGTCGTTCCCCTCATGTGAGATCCTGAGGGTGTCCCAGATCTGCTTGGCATTGTCCAGGCCGCTCACCTTATTGTACTCTTCTCTGCACAAAGATGCTAAAAGGACAGTAGTAGCTTGTGCATTTTTATGAATTTGTTCATTTATAAACATAGGACTATCAGTACTATCAAATTTCATTCCACTCTCAACAATCTCCCATATGCTTGGATGGAGAGAGAACAAGTGACTACGCATTTTGTGACTCCAAAATCCGTAGTCCTCCCCATCAAAGTGTGGAGGTTTGCCAAGAGGAATGGAAAGCAAATGTGTATTTGAACTATGCAGAATACGAGAATAATCGAAAGAGAAGTTTGAATTAACCGTCTTCCTTTTCTCGTAGTCGTTGTCGTCGTCCTTTTGGGAAGAAGAGGACTCGTCGCTGTTGTCGTAGTAGACAATCTCCTTGATGCGCCTTGTCTTCTTCTTCTTCCCATCTTTTCGTTTGTGGCTCGAGCCCGAGTCGGTAGGCTTGTCATCTTTCGGCTCATTGACGAAAGACTCCTTCTCCTTATCATTGATCACAATCCCCTTGCCCTTAGGATCCATCTCTTCGGGCGATTAGTCCCTTTGTGAAGAGAATGGCTCTGATACCAATTGAGAGCACCTAGAGGGGGGGGGGGGTGAATAGGTGATCCTGTAAAACTTGAAAACTTAAAGCCACAAAACTTGATTAAGCGTTAGCACAATAATGCCAAGTGGCTAGAGAGAAGTTTTAGCAAAACACAATAACCACAAGGATATCAACACAGAGAGACACAGTGGTTTATCCCGTGGTTCGGCCAAGTACAAAACTGGCCTACTCCATGTTGTGGCGTCCAAACGGACGAGGGTTGCAATCAACCCCTCTCAAGCGGTCCAAAGACCCACTTGAGTACCACGGTGTTTTGCTTTGCTTACTTTATCCCGCTCGCGAGGAATCTCCACAACTTGGAGTCTCTCGCCCTTACACTTTGATGTTCACAAAGAAGCACGGAGTAAGGGAGGGATGAGCAACACACACAAGACACAAAATCAGAGCGACAACACGCACACAAGTCGCAACAAGAGCTCTCAACACAACCCGACGAGTTCTCAACTCAACTAGAGCTCTAGTTGCTCTCACAAAGAATCAAATGTGCGGAATCGAAGTCTTGGTGCTTAGGAATGCTTAGAGAATGCTTGGTGTACTCCTCCATGCGCCTAGGGGTCCCTTTTATAGCCCCAAGGCAGCTAGGAGCCATTGAGAGCATTCCAGGAAGGCAATTCTTGCCTTCTGTCGCCTGGCGCACCGGACAGTCCGGTGCACCACCGGACACTGTCCGGTGCGGATTTCTTTCCTTATTTGGCGAAGCCGACCGTTGCAGATGTAGAGTCGTTGGCGCACCGGACACTGTCCGGTGCACACCGGACAGTCCGGTGCCCCAATGTGACCGTTGGCTCGGCCGCGCGTCACGCGTGGAATCCTCGGCCGACCGTTGGCCCGGCTGACAGTTGGCTCACCAGACAGTCCGGTGCACCACCGGACAGACCTGTGATTTTTAGCCGTACGTCGTTAATCACATCCCAAGAGCGACGACTTCGCCTGTGAACGGCTCACCGGACAGTCCGGTGCACCACCGGACAGTCCGGTGATTTATAGCCGTACACCACCGTCGAAGTCCTGAGAATAGCAAGTTCGCCAGAGCCAGCCTGGCGCACCGGACACTGTCCGGTGCACCACGGACAGTCCGGTGCACCAAGACCGAGCTGACTTTGGCTGAACAGAGCCATCTCTTTTCCAATTCGATTTCTCCTGTTTCCAGCACTTAGACACAATACATTAGTCCATAAAACAATGTACTAAGTCTAGAAACATACCTTTACTTTTGGTTTGCACTTTGTCCATCACTTGGCATACTTTAATACTTAAGTACTTGTGTTGGCACTCAATCACCAAAATACTTAGAAATGGCCCAAGGGCACATTTCCCTTTCAGGTGCTCCGCTTTGGGAGTCTGGAGTTCATGTCCCTCGACTGCAGCTACGACATGGTACTCCTTCCTCCGCGGCGTGATGACAACGACGGTCTTGGACTCGCCCGGCGGCGGCGAGCTCTACGACAGCATCTCCCCGTGGCAGAAGAGGAGCACTCCGGTCGTCCCCGCCACCCTCCTCGTCGGAGGAGGCGGAGACGGGGCAATCATGGCCACGCAGGAGGCAGCACCTTGTCGGCTGTCGCACCAAAGCGAGTCGACGACACTGACACTCCCCCGCGGGACATGTCGGACATCGCCCTCGCACCTGAGGTGACGGCGGGTGTCACTTCCCCGCAACGTGTCAGCCCCAAGCGGACTGATGACGCCAGCACCCTCGCGAAAGGCCTGCTGGGCGTTACCCTCGTACCTAAGATGACGGTGTGCACTGCCCCCAACGCGACTTCACCACCGTCCAACGACCAAGAGGTACCGTCCGTTTTCCATCCCATACCTTTTCGGTTCAGCTTTGATCCACCTAGCAACCCCGCTATGGTGAGCGCCTTCGTAAAGGCGTATCCAAACCTTCCGGGGTACCGCATGTGGTCGACCTAGGACCAACTGACAGCCCTCTTGACCTTCGGGCCGGTGGGTTCTGAGGAAGAGGACGACCCCGACTCAGGTTGGGATTTCTCTGCCCTCAATAACCTCGGTGCCATGCGGGGCTTCATGTCCGCATGTGACCACTGCCTCTCCGGTTGTTCTGACGATGGCCATGACCTTGACGACGAGGGTTACGACCCAAGTCGCGAATGTTTCCACGTCGATCTGGAAGATCACAATGAAGGCAACCACCTCGGTATGCCAGAGGTTGACGATCCCCCTGGGCCCTCATCTCGCGTTGACATCCCGCGGGAGCTAGCTGTCGTCCCAGTCCCTGCGAGGGGTCAGGACATACAGCTCGAGCAAATCCGTGAGATGCAGGCCCGGGTCGACGGGGAAGCAGGCCGGCTGGTACAGCTCCGACAGAACATCGAACAGGAGTGGGCAGGTCGATCACTCGCTAGAGAAGCCTGTCATCGGGCCCAAGACATCCGGCACCACATCGTCGATAATGCCAGGGCAGCGCTGCCTCCGGCCGTCAACGGGTCCGGCCCGGACCTCGCTGCAGCAGTGATGCTGCTTCGGTCCATGCCGGAGCCATCCACCACCGAGGGACGGCGCATCCAGGGCGAACTCAAGAATCTTCTGGAGGGCGCCATGGTTCGACGAGCCGAGAGCTCCGCCTCCCACAGGCGAGCTGACCCCTCGGAGCATCACGCGGTGTCCTCTTGGCGCATTCGGGAAGCCTCGGTCCATCCTGAGCGTACACGGGACGAGGCGCCCACCGCCCGGGAACGCCTCGGCAACGAGCACCACCATCTCGACCATCGAGCCCGCCTCGACGAGAAGGTGCGCCGAGGCTACCATCCTTGGCGTGGGGGACGCTGCAATAGCGAGGAGGACCATAGTCCTTCGCCTGAACCACCTGGCCCGCGAGTCTTCAGCTGGGCCATACGACGAGCACCGTTCCCTGCCCGTTTCCGAGCCCCGACTACTATCACCAAGTACTCAGTGGAGACGAGGCCGAAGCTGTGGCTCGCGGACTACCGACTGACCTGCCAGTTGGGAGGGGCGGATGATGACAACCTCATCATTCGTAATCTACCCCTTTTCCTCTCCGACGCCACTTCCATAAGACCGGGCCCCCGGCGGAGGATGGCAAGGGCCATGACAACGACAAGAAGGAGGGCGGCAAGGAAGAGGGATTCCTGGAAGTCCATAACTGCTTCATGATCTATGGCGGGCAGGCGGCGAATGCCTCGACTCGGCACCGCAAGCAGGAGCGCCGGGAAGTCTGCTTGGTGAAGGTGGCGGCGCCAGTCTACCTAGACTGGTCCGACAAGCCTATCACCTTCGACCAAGGTGACCACCCTGACTTCGTGCCGAGCCCGGGAAGGTACCCGCTCGTCGTCGATCCGATCATCGGCAACGTTAGGCTCTCCAAGGTCCTCATGGACGGAGGCAACAGCCTTAACATCATCTACACCGAGACCCTGGAACTCTTAGGGGTTGATCGGTTCGAAGTCCGAGCCGGTGCGGCACCCTTCCACGGGATCGCGCCCGGGAAGCGAATCCAATCCCTCAGACGGATCGACTTACCCGTCTGCTTCGGAACTCCCTCAAACTTCCGAAAGGAAGCTCTCACCTTTGAGGTCGTCGGGTTCCGAGGAACCTACCATGCGGTGTTGGGAAGACCATGCTACGCCGAGTTTATGGCCGTCCCCAACTACACCTACCTCAAGCTCAAGATGCCGGGTCCGAATGGGATCAACACTGTCAGGTCCACGTACCGCCACGCGTACGAATGCGACGTGGAGTGCGTGGAGTATGCCGAGGCTCTCACCGAGTCCAAGGCCCTCATCGCCGACCTTGAACGCCTCTCCAAGGAGGCGCCCGACGCGAAGCGGCACGCCAACAACTTCGAACCGGTTGAGGCGGTCAAGTCCGTCTCTCTCGACCCTAGCAACGACGCTAGCAAGCAAGTTCGGATCGGCTCCGAGCTCGACCCCAAATAGGAAGCAGTGCTCGTCGACTTTCTCCACGCAAACGCCAAAGTCTTTGCGTGGAGTCCCTCGGACATGCCCGGCATACCGAGGGATGTCGCCGAGCACTCACTGGATATCAGAGCTGGATCCCGACCCGTGAAGCAAACCCTGTGCCGTTTCGACGAGGAAAAGCGCAGGGCCATAGGCGAGGAGATCCACAAGCTACTCGCGGTAGGGTTCATCAAAGAGGTATTCCATCCCGAATGGTTAGCTAACCCTATTCTCGTAAGGAAGAAGGATGGGAAATGGAGGATGTGTGTAGACTATACTGGTCTAAACAAAGCATGTCCGAAAGTTCCCTACCCTCTACCTCGCATCGATCGAATCATGGACTCCACAGCTGGGTGCGAAACCCTGTCGTTCCTCGATGCCTACTCAGGCTATCACCAAATCAAGATGAAAGAGTACGATCAGCTCGCGACTTCTTTCATCACACCTTTTGGCAACCATTTGGGTTGAGGAATGCAGGCGCCACTTACCAGAGGTGCATGAACCATGTGTTCGGAGAACACATCGGCAGAACGATCGAGGCTTAAGTCGACGACATCGTTGTCAAGACGAAGAGAGCCTCCGACCTCCTCTCTGACCTTGAAGCGACATTCAAGTGTCTGAGAGCGAAAGGCGTGAAACTCAATCCCGAGAAGTGTGTCTTCGGAGTCCCCCGAGGCATGCTCCTTGGGTTCATCGTCTCCGAGCAGGGCATCGAGGCCAACCCGGAGAAAATCGCGGCCATCACCAGCATGGGACCGATCAAAGATTTGAAAGGAGTACAGAGGGTCATGGGATGCCTTGCGGCTCTAAGCCGCTTCATCTCACGCCTTGGCGAGAAAGGCTTGCCTCTGTACTGCCTCTTAAGGAAGGCCGAGTGCTTCACTTGGACCCCCGAGGCCGAGGAAGCTCTCGAAAACCTTAAGGCGCTCCTTACGAAAACACCCATCCTGGTGCCCCCTGTCGCAGGAGAAGCCCTCTTGATCTACGTAGCCGCGACTACTCAGGTGGTCAGCGCCACGATTGTAGTCGAGAGACGAGAAGAGGGCATGCACTGCCCGTTCAGAGGCCAGTCTACTTCATTAGTGAAGTACTTTCTGAGACCAAAGCTCGCTACCCACAGATCCAGAAGCTGCTCTACGCAGTGATCCTGACACGACGAAAGTTGCGACACTACTTCGAGTCTCATCCGGTAACTGTGGTGTCATCCTTCCCCCTGGGGGAGATCATCTAGTGCCGCGAGGCCTTGGGTAGGATAGCAAAGTGGGCAGTAGAGCTTATGGGCGAAACACTATCATTTGCTCCTCGGAAGGCCATAAAATCCCAGGTCTTGGCAGACTTCCTGGCTGAGTGGACTGACACCCAGTTACCAACAACTCCAATCCAGCTCGAGCTCTGGACCTTGTACTTCGATGGGTCACTCATGAAAACAGGAGCGGGCGCTGGCCTGCTCTTCGTTTCACCCCTCGGAAAGCATCTCCGCTACGTCATTCGCCTCCATTTTCCGGCGTTAAACAACGTGGCCAAGTACGAAGCACTGGTTAACGGGCTACGCATCGCCGTCGAGCTAGGGGTCCGACGCCTCGACGCTCGAGGCGACTCGCAGCTTGTCATTGACCAAGTCATGAAGAACTCCCACTGCCGTGACCGAAGGATGGAAGCCTACTGCGACGAAGTCCAGCGCTTGGAGAGCAAGTTCTATGGGCTGGAGCTCAACCACATCTCCCGACGATACAACGAGACCGCGGACGAGCTGGCAAGAATAGCCTCGGGGCAAATGACAGTTCCCCCTAACGTCTTCTCTAGAGACCTACATCAACCATCCGTCAAGATCGACGACGCGCCCGAACCTGAGGAAGCCTCGGCCCAACCTGAGGCACCCTCGGCCGAGCCCGAGGTACCCTCGGCGGCACCCGAGGCACCCTCGGCTATCGAGGAAGAGGCCTTGCCCGTCGAAGAGGAACAGAATGGGGTCACGCTAGATCCGAACTGGCAGGCCCCGTAGCTGGAATATCTCCTCCGAGGAGAGCTTCCCATCGACAAGACCAAAGCTCAGCGGCTGGCTCGGCGCGCCAAGTCATTTGTCCTGCTGGGTGATGAAAAAGAGCTCTACCACCATAGCCCCTCGGGCATCCTTCAACGATGCATATCTATCGCCCAAGGACAAGAGCTGTTGCAAGAAATACACTCAGGGACTTGCGGCCACCATGCAGTGCCTCGAGCCCTCGTGGGGAATGCCTTTCGACAAGGTTTCTACTGGCCAACCACGGTGGCCGACGCCACTAGGATTGTGCGCTCCTGCCAGGGGTGTCAATTCTACGCAAAGCAGATGCATCTGCCCGCTCAGGCCTTGCAGACGATACCCATCACCTGGCCATTTGCTGTGTGGGGTCTGGACCTCATCGTACCCTTACAGAAGGCACCCGGAGGCTTCACGCACCTGCTGGTCGCTATCGACAAATTCTCCAAGTGGGTCAAGGTCTGACCCCTAAACAGCATCAGGTCCGAGCAGGCGGTGGCATTCTTCACCAACATTATTCATCGGTTCGGGGTCCCAAACTCAATCATCACCGACAATGGCACGCAGTTCACCGGAAAAAGTTCCTGGACTTCTGCGACAACCACCACATCCGTGTGGACTGGGCCGCCGTAGCTCATCCCATGATGAATGGGCAGGTGGAGCGTGCCAACGGTATGATTCTGCAGGGGCTCAAACCAAGGATCTACAACGACCTCAACAAGTTCAGCAAGTGGTGGATGAAAGAGCTACCCTCGGTAGTCTAGAGTCTGAGGACGACACCGAGCCGCGCCACGGGTTTTACGCCGTTCTTTCTAGTCTATGGGGCCGAGGCCGTCCTCCCCACGGACTTAGAATATGGCTCCCCGAGGACCAAGGCGTACGACGACCAAAGCAACCAGACCAGTCGAGAAGACGCGCTGGACCAACTCGAGGAGGCTCAGGACATCGCCTTACTACATTCGGCACGGTACCAACAGTCGCTGCGGCGCTACCACGCCCGAAGCGTTCGGGCCTGAGGCTTCCAAGTGGGAGACTTGGTGCTTCGCCTGCGACAGGACGCCCAAGGGCGCCACAAGCTCACTCCTCCCTGGGAAGGGCCCTTCATCGTCGCCAAGATCTTGAAGCCCAGAACATACAAGCTGGCCAACAACCAAGGCGAGGTCTACAGCAACGCTTGGAACATCCAACAGCTATGTCGCTTCTACCCTTAAGATGTTTTAAGTCATTCATGTACCTCATTTACGTACACAAAGTCTAACCATCAAGGAAGGGTCGGCCTTGCCTCAGCAAAGCCCGACCCTCCCTCGGGGGCTAGAAGGGGGGAACCCCCTCTGCGTCAAAATTTTCCTCGGAAAAATTTTCTACCAAAACAACCTTTGTGCTTTCGACTTCCATATTGATAGCGGGATCCTGAGAACGACGAGAGTACACGTAAGCGGCAAGGCCGACCGAGCCGAGGAACTCCTACGCCTCCAGGATACGGATACCTCACTCATCACCTTCCGCGAGAAGTAACTCACGCTCGGATAAGCGATCCTACTACCAAACAAGTCCTAACACTCGGGTAGAAAACGACTTTCGTGCCTTCTCGACTGTCCCAATAATGGAATCCTTCGACCGAATGATAGCGCACGTAAGCGGCAAGGCCGACCGAGCCGAGGGACTCCTATGCCTCTGGGATACGGATACCTCACTCATCACCTTCCACGAAAAGTAACTCTCGTTCGGATAAACGATTCTGCTATTGGCAGACAAGTCGTGATGCTCGAAACAAGAGGAGAAAAGACACAACTTTTTAAACATGACGATAAAGTGTTTAGGCCTCGGCGACCGCAAAAAAGCATACGTATGCTACAGACAAACTGTTCCTGCAGGTTCTGGCATCGGCGGGGGAGCTGCAGTACCCTCGGCGTTGATTCCACCCTCGGCGAAACCAGGCCCGGCCTCGGACGGCGACCCGGGCAAAAGGACCTCCACCTAAGGGAGGACGCCAGCACCGCTCCAGCAGATGTTTTGGCCAAGCTCCAGCAGCTGCTGCCACACCTTCTTCGGCCCGGGAAGCCGCCATCTCCCGGGCCGACGAAGTCTCTTTCCGAGCTGACTCCGCGTCTGTCCGCGCTAACACCGCTGCCTCCGGCTCTGGCTCATCGCAGAGCAGCCGAGGGTTCCGAAAACTGAGCAAGGGAAGCCTAGAGAGGCAAGGCTGACAAAGCCGAGGAACTCCTACGCCTCCGGGATACGGACACCTCACTCGTCACCTTCCGTGAAAGGCGACCGACGCTCGGTTAAGTGGTTCGGCCAGCCAACAAACAAGTCCCAGCGCTCGGAATGAGAAGACACACAGCTTCGGTCTCGAATACCCGAATGTTTAGGCCTCGATAGCCACAAAGAACAAACACATATACCTGGGGTAACTATGCTACACAGGCTTAGACGTCGGTAGAATCCTCGGCGGTTCTCCCGACCTACGACAAATGTCTAAGTACCTGAAGCGGTTACATTTTGCTCCGGCAAAAACCCGGTACATCTCCTTACAAATGGGACTCCGGTTCCGCTCCCGCGGGTACGAATAACCCCCCACATCGGAGGGCCTGCAGGACGACAAACTCCAGGTGGCTCGCCGACGACCCATGACAGCAGCGACAACGACCCCCGCTTTGGGCGGCTAAACAGTAGCAGCGATGACCTCAGGGCCGACGCTACTGTGATGAGGCCCTCGCCCACGTCTCCACTCGAGGGGCGAGGACAAGCCATCAAAGCCAAAGAGCCGGGGGTCCGGTCGTAGCTGGCGCCGACAGTCTCGTCGGCAGAGACGACCTCCTCCGGCTGCCACCACCTCAGCACCGACGACAGCGGCCACCTGCGCGCCAGCGCCACGCCGGCGAATGGCGGACACCTCAGCCTGCACCGGCAGATCCCCACTCAGGTCCTCGCAGACGGGCAGGCCTCGACCTCCGCACAGAGGCGTTGTGCCGGAGTGAGGACAAGACAATCCAAGAACACGAACGCCGCCCATGCGGCGTACGGCGTCTTGGATGGTCCACCGGGGCGCGCGGCGCAACAGACACCCGAGCCCATATCAAGCGGCAGGAGGCAGCGTCGGAGGCCGCAACAGAGCCAGCTGAGCCAGCGAGCCAGGCACGCTGGAGCTGACGACGCTTGCGGCCGACCGGTCCTGTGTTGCCGAAGTTTGCCCCTCCGCAAGGTCGGTGAGTGCCTTCTCCCCTGAATGCTGAAGGAGGAGACGGCCTGCCGGCCCATGCGGGAGGTAGAACCCCAGCTCAGCGCTCCCTCCGCCTCAGCCCGGACGACGAAAATCCTTGAAGCTAGGGGCGGGGCGGAGGCCGCAGCCCGGCTTGCTTCTCCCCACCAAACTGCCCATTGGTGAGGGAATGCAGCCGGGCTGCACGACGAAAATCCTTGAAGCCGAACGATGGCTGAAAGGTACCAATCTCCACAAGGTCGCGCTCCTCCAACGATAGCAAGAGCAAGGCGACGCTGGGGCACCCCATCCAGGGGCTCGAAAGGCGGAAGGGTGCAAGGCATGAGGGGAGGACGAAGGCATGGCCACTGCCCAGGGGATCGATCCCCCTTTTATAGGCAGACCTCCTCGCTTGCACCCCTTAGAGTCACGGGCAAAGTCCCCACTGACATCCTCCGGGGCTCTCCCCCCACGACACGGGGGCTGGGGCCCACACGTCATACGAGCTGATCCGAAGCACGAAGAAGGCGAATCGCCGCGCGCGAGGCATGTAACCGTCCCGCGGTTACAAGCGCTCTCCCATCTTCGCAGAAACCGGTGGTCGAAAGGGTGGACTACCACGCGATAAGCGTCCAACTGCACCGCAGCTGTGCGCCCCTTCGGCTCCGTCCACATCCGGTGGACCAGCGCAAAGGAAGCGGGCCCGCATGTCATGTAACCGGCGCACCGGTTACGACGTGCAAGAAGCTGCACCGCCACTCATGCCAATGCTGCGCCTCCTCGACTGCGGGACCAGTACCGCGACTCAAGGTAACCCTGCGCATGACCCAACAATGCCAATTATAGGAGACGGCCACGGGTCGGTCAGCCGCAGGGTAGGCACGACGGTTGGCATGGTCAAAAGTGGGCCGGCAGTAACTGCAGCGGTAGACGAGCGGAGGCAGCAGTCACGTCGCCTGCAGGCTCGCGTCCCCTCCTGAAGCGACGGGAGAGTCCTCTCTCACGGCATGAAGACGACGCGCCCATGCCCTGTTCCTCGAACGGCTCGCACGCGCAATGGGCGCCACGCGAATCGCCTGCCCCGTCACATTAACTCCCCGACGGAGCAGGCAACACCTTTAGCAGGCGAGGCGGGTGTCGCTTCGCCTTCGCCATAATGACCGCGTCAAAAAAAGTGCGCCACTTTATTTAAAATTCATATCCTTCCCCTCCTCCTCTCTCTCTCTCTCTTGCCACAGGGACCGGGAAAGGGGACGTTGTGGAAAGGATCCTTCCCGGCGAAGGAAGCGGGCCCCGAGCCCTCCTACTGATCAGGGGTTCGAAGGCTGGCCCCTCGGAAGGGTTTCGACAGCCGCCCCAGAGCACTCGGACTTCAAGCCCATTACTGATCAGGGGTTCGAAGGCTGGCCCCTCGGAAGGGTTCGACAGTCGCCCCAGAGCGCCCGAGCTCCGTGCCCACTACTGATCAGGGGTTCGTAGGCTGGCCCCTCGGAAGGGTTCGACAGTCGCCCCAGAGCATGCAGAGTGAGGGATGACTCTGGGTACGTTCGATACATAACCAAGGCTCAGGCTACGCTCCCGAGGTACCCTAGGACATTTCCGAGACCGACGGGAACGATTTGTAACGGAATCCCACCGGAGGGAGGCATCGAGCCCTCGGACCCTGTCGAAGGGGTCTGGGTCCGGCGAATCACCCGCAGGTACTTTTGGAGCACGCCTCTGGGCCACAGCCGACCCCTAATGAACGGGGCACGGGCGTCCACTCGGATCACCCATTAGCAGCTCACTAGAAACACCATGTTCGGTGCCCTCCGAGGGCAACATGGCGCTTCCCCCCTCCTCCTTGCGGAAAGGCGACGCAGGGGCTATAATAAAAGTCAGGAAAGTCCTTGATCGTCCTCTCGCTTCGTGCAGAGGCTCGGGGGCTGCTCTCGCACCCGGCTACGGCCAAAACTGTTGACAGCGTCAACAAACCAGCCTGATAACATGGAACCCGACCATGCACCCGGGCTACTGCCGGGCCGCATGAGGGAACGATCAGACCGGCCGAAGCACCACGAAAAACATTCAGACCTTAGAGGAGTCAAACCACTCCTCCAAGGCCTCGGGGGCTACACCCGACAGGTGCACTTGCGCGCACCCACCAGAACCAGGCAAAAACCGAGAAAGGCCGGTCCCCTCACCGAAAACGTGGCAAAAGCCTCCAAGCGAGTACCATCACTCCCTTCGAGGCTCGGGGGCTACTGTCGGGTACCATAATTAGGGGTACCCCCAATGCTCCTAATCACGGCTGGTTAACACCCTCAGACCAACTGACGGGTGCGGTTCAAGCCAAGACTTCGTCCACCCGAAGGACGCGATCTCACCTGAGCCCAGCCTCGGGTTGGAACAGTGGTCCCAGACGAATTCACGCCTCGCCCGAGGGCCTCCTCAGATGGCAGGTGCCCCCTCAGCTCTCTCGAGGCCCGGCTCGGGCAGGTCTCGTTGTGAAGCAACCTTGGCCATACCGCCTCACCAACCGACCACTTCGTAGGCACATTAAATGCGGGGGATGCCTGACGCCGTATCCTGACACGCGCACCTCAGTCGACCAGGACGAAGTGACCGCAGTCACTTCGCCCCTCCTCTTCACTGTCCGATATGACAGGAAAACAGCACCGCCCGCTCTGCTCCGACTGCCGTGTCAGCCACCCCGGCAACGACTGACAACAAGTCACGATCAACCACCAAGCTCAAGCCTCAGGCGCAACAGGAAGCTCTGCCTCGCCCGACCTCACGCTCCGGCCTCGGGAGGAGGTCTCCGCCTCGCTCGACCTCAGGCTCCGGCATCGGGAGGAGGTCTCCACCTCGCCTGACCCCCAGACTCGGCCTCGACCCCAGTCTCGGGGGGAATCGCGTCCTCGCCCGACCCTAGCCTCGGCCTCAAGAGAAGTCTCCGCCTCGACCGACCCTGGGCTCGGACTGACCATGCAGATAGGGGACGCATCATTCCCCTATTCCTAGCCTGCTCAGGCTACAAGGAACAAGACCGGCGTGTGACACCCCAGTGTCACTCAGGGTTTTTCTTTCAAAAGCCAAACCTAGAACCATTATTTTATGTGAACCAAAGTAAGCATGGGCATCAAAATAACTTAAGTAATGATGAAATCACCAAGTAGATACTTAAAAGTGTCATAATCAAAGCAAATAAGTCCCTTAAAAGATCAGATTATACAACCCTAGTTTAAAAATCCTAAATGAGCCTCATGAGCAAAGATTCAAAAAGTAAAGAAAAGGGAGTGAAAAGTTTAAAATTTTGAATTGAGCCAATTATAAAAATTGAAGTATATTTAATGGGCAACAAGAAAGGTTGAGAAAGCTTAGCCAAAATAATTCAAATAAAACCCCAAATCAAGCTTTCCATGTGTGGACTTGATAAGAATTCTGAATTTCAGATTTCTAAAATTCAGACCTTGATCCAAAGATCAGGGATGTTCACCTTGATCCTTAACTCGAATCCTAATGGCCCCATTGACAAAAATGTGCCTAACTAACCCCTCTGTCGTGTGCCAGAAGATGGCATTGGGACGCGAGCCCTAGACACGACTAAACCTTGGATTTGCCTCGGATTTGCGCAGGGAGACAGACCAGATTTCCTGGCTCCATATCTCTGCGACCAGTAGGCAAAATCCTATGACCTCCACACAAGAATGGTAGCTTGTAGGGAGGGGAAGAGGTTTTGTGCATGGACCAAGGCGAGAGCAGGCTCGGATGAGCGACTACACGCGCCAGAACTTGGGCAGAACGCGTGCTCCCACGGGTTCGACCCTGGCCGGCGTGCCAGAGCTCGCCCAACCCGCGCGCGCGCGCTCCCCGGCGACCAGTCGCGTCCACCGCGCGTCCTCGCCCTCGGCCGTGCCCGCCCGCGCCTATAAAGCCTCCCCAGGCGCGCCTCACTTCGCCCCGCACTCACCCTCTTCGGCCAGCCGCTTTTCTTAGCTCCGGCGAGCTTGATTTCCGCCCGCCATTGCCGCCCAAGCTTCGGCCACCGTGGCCAGCCCACCCCAGCCGTCCATCAAGCCAAGCCAGTGCTTCGGCCAGCTCCACCAGTAGCCCGTGAAGCTCGCCAAGCCCTCGGACCCAGCCGGACTTCACCGGAGGCCCGAGATCGACTTCGCCGGACTTCGGTCTTCCGCCGTCGCTCGTAGACCGAGCTATCCGGTGAGTCTCCGCCCAATTCCTCTCGCTCATGTCTTCTCTGGCATCCCGTGGACCTCCCTGACCCATTCGATTGAACCATCTCGCCGTGGCCAGACCGGTCTCCTCGCCGCCGACGAGCATCCCCGCCTGCGCGCGTGGACCGACCGACTCCGGCCATCTCCGACGGCGTTCCGCACACCGTTGTGATCCCCAGGACCTCCCCGTCATCCTCGACCACTTCACCGGAGCAGTCTCGCCGCCGGTAAGCCCCTCCGCCCTTTTCCCCGCCGCGGCTACTGTTTAAGTTAAACTAAGGACCTCGGGTTAGGAGGTGAAGAACCTGAGGGGTTTTCTGCAATGTCAGAGACCCTGGTGAATAGTAGCCTGAGGACTGATTCGCGAGGAAAAACTTAGAAAACATCCAGGGACCCCAGTGTAAAGTAGGTTTTCATTTAAATCGATTCTGAAATTCTTTTCAATAACCAGAGAACTTGTAAAATTCATAACTTGATGAATTCTTACTCAAAAAATGTCAAACCAATTTTGCTAGCCTCTGTGTGTTACAATCTATCATTTAAAAATAGTAAACCCTATGCTTTCTGTTCAAAATTTTAGAGTTTAAAATTAAAAACAGAAACCCACTAAACCTTATTTAATCAAGAAAAATTAGTTTTTCTTCTGTACTAGACTTAAGAAAATTTGTGAGTATTCAAACCTCTTTTAGACACTGTTTAAAAATAGTAGGAACCCCAGCATTAGAAATTATGATGTAGTTTCTCATTTAAAGATGTTTTGACCAAAACTTAGAGAAAATCATAAGGGTATTAGAAACTAATGAACAGTGATTAATATTATTTTCCTAGTTTACTTATGAAACAGAGAACCTAGGAAAAATACAGAGACTATTAGTTTGGATCAGTTTTAAATTAAAATGATTTGTTTAGCCTAAATAAGACTGAAAATCAATTATTAAAGAGGCAAAACTATAACCAAAATGCTTAACAAAAATCCAGTGAACTTATAACCACCAGAGCCCCACTGCAAAAACATAGAGCACCTCAGTCCAACTTTATGAGTAAGGGAAATAAATACAAGGTGATAATAAGGCATTTTCTAACTAAATCATGAACAACCTCAAATATTGTGATAATGAGCAACCAAAAATTAGCTAAGTCCTTAATAAGGTAAACTACCAGAGAAAAATGCAAGCCCATGAAAAAGAAGCAAACTCATACCATTTGCTAATGATTTAAGGGAAAAGCCATTTAATTCAAATAATGCACCCCACCCCCTACCCTTAAGCAAAAAGATGCCAAACTTCAGAATAATTGCTCTTGCACAAAACAATGACTAAGAAAAACAAGAATTCTGTTGTTTGATATTTTTCAAATATAGTGGTAGTAGAAAGCACCCATTTGGCTAGAAACTTGAGAAAACCATAGAAAATAATTAAAAGGTATTAATGACTAGAAATTTGTATCAAGTCATATTATAACACCTAAAAGCCAGCAAAATAAGTTCTGAAGAATTACCCACTGTTAAATATTAGTTGTAGTTCAAAGCACCTCTTCTACCCTAGAACTTAATAATTTTGTGCAGAGAAAACTATTCACCCTCTGATCCCCAAATTTTAAGAAGGAGAAACATACACCAGTAGCAAGCCACTGTAATTTTTTCAGAATTTTTGGAATTTTATAAAAGCAACTTGTAGTTCAAACCTACTCCAAAACATTAAAGAGAATAAAGAAAAAGGAAAGAGGAAATAAACCCCACCTCAATGAGTCTAACTTGAGTACTTATCATTATCCCTAAGACTTAAAAGAATTCAGTGGAACCCCTAAAGTAAAACCTACCACTTGCCTTAGCTAAAAGTTTAACTTAATTTACCAAGTATACCACCCAAGAGTCTTGCATAAGTAAAGTTAACCTTGTTTAACTCAAGAAAGATTATACACCTTTTAAGTTATGATTTCTAAAAGCACATATCATATCATGCATATATCTTACGCATTGCATTCATTAGATTGTAATCTAGCCGACGGAGAGTACGTGCTCATCCCCGAGCAAGGACCTGTCCAAGAGGAAGACCAGGAGCAGGCTTCAGAGGCTGCCTTTGAGGATCTCCCTGCAGCCCCAGCAATTGAAGGCAAGCCCCGGTTTTATGCATGACCTATTATTATATGCTATTTTACTACACTTAATGCTTGTAGGTTTGTAATGTGCACTTAAGTGTAGGAATTGCTTGAAACCTCTAGATGCATGAACTTAGGACTCCTTTTTGAGATGAATACTAGTATGCTAGGTCGAGTAGTTGCTTGCTAATCAGGATCTCGGTAGAAGTCGAGTGATTTTTCTAGCACTCGCGCGAGGTCAGGAATTGATTGTATCCATCTTGATAACGGGATAGATGTTGGTCTATGGACTTGGATCCAGGGAGGATGCCTTGTCCATGAGACGGGAAAATGAATTAAGGATTAATGTGTGGATACCTGAGTCAAGCTTTTGAACGTACTAAACACATGCCGGGAAAAATGGTAACCGGTAAACCTAGTACCTGAGTGAAGCCGGGCGCGGACTTTATCCCTCATGCGACCTGAGACTGGTTCTCCCATGCTAGCTATGGTGGGTACAAGTGCGGTCACTGCACGGCGGCAGCCGGGGTCAGTGGAGCATTGTATGCCAAGGCGGTGAGGCCTGGACGCGAACGGGGAATCGATGGGGACGGTTGTCATGTGTAGGGTCGGAGTGCCCTGACATGCCGTGTGTTTAGGTTTACCTTGCAAGGTTTAAAACTCGATTCGAATCGTCTGCTTCTCGCAGCTAATGAGACTGCTTGATTCCTTGTACTGCATCGAGTAAGAAGTGAAATGTGGTTATATGAGATAACTTGTTGTTTGAACTAAATGATTGTTACCATGGATGCTTAGAAAGAGCAAACTTAGCTGAATTAATGATACTAGAATTGGAAAAGCTAAAACTTGTTTTTAGACTCGGCTAGTGCTTTTGGCAAACCAAACCCCTCAGCCCAAACAGCTGCATAGTCTAGAGGTAGAGGAGTAGACTCCTCACACCGGGTAAGTCTAGCTGAGTATTAGTATACTCAGCCTTGCTTGTGGCACCATTTTTGCAGGTACCATGCAGGATCTGGTTGATGGTGTAACTTGGCCTACCACCCTGCCACCGGGTTGGACGGTCGAGTGGGATGTTGCTCCGGCAGGAGAGGAGCATGAGGAGTAGTGGGCTAGGCCTTGCCCATTTCCTCATTACCGACGACATTGATTATCCGCTGCACCTTACTTAATGAACTTTATTTGCTACTCCAGAACTCCGATTTATGTAATAATTCAGTACTTAAATTGAGGTTTCCTGTTTTATTGTATTTCTTCTGTGACTCACCTTCGAGTGAGATTGTGGAATTTGATCCTGGTTAAGTGGCTCTATCAGACTAGATCTGAAGGACTGACGGGTTATTCCGATTTAAGTGTGTCACGGCCCTTGAGGCATGACTTAGGCACTTAAGCTGGAATGATTCGGGTGGTTCTGCCACAGCTGGTATCGGAGCAAATTCCACCATAGAGAAAAACGATAAACCAAGAATACCAATTTTCAAAACCTAAAACTTGCTTAGAAACTGCTATAGATCGTCAGGACTAGACCGCTAGACCTAGGACGAAAGGCCTTAGGCATAGAGGGAGGGAGAAATAGGTGGCTAATTAATTAGGCCCCGTGGGCCAATACCTATATTTTAGGATGCCCTAAAAAGGCACCCTATTTTCTTTTTGAGAGGCGACGTTTCTTCCAGCATGCATGCATTATAAAACATAAAGAGGAATTAAAATTTGAGCTAACCCCTTTTCTTTAGAACCATTCGGGCTCTCTTTTTCTTTTTCTTCCACCGTAATCTTTATCTTTGATTCCCTTCCGCAGATGAATTCACCCACCCCCGCTAGTGGAGGAGACTCTCGTTTTAGTTCTGACTTCCTTTCTCGTGACGGCTTTCCCTCCATCTTGTGGGAAGTGCTTAACTCCGCCGGTTACCCTACGCCCCCTTTGTACACGGTGCAGTTGTATGAGGAGCATCGGGTACCTCGTTGTCGGGTCTGGCTGACTTTGGAGGCTCATCCCCTTCAGCCGGGTTGGCGTTCTCTTGACTCTGAGACGATCGGACTCAGGACGGACGACACCGTTGAGGCAGCAGCCATGAAGGCTCTGACGACTTTCTGTGGCTACCATCCCCTGGAGATGGTGATGCACCCCTTGGGACTCTTCCCTGCTGAGAGGAAGGATGATCCCATGTGGTGTAACCGCGTGAGCCATGTGAAGGATGTGTGGGCCATGTATCCTGACTTGGTTGGGAGGGTCACCGTTCAGTGCATGAGTGCGCTGTACCGCCTTCAGGCCCTTCAGAGCGATGCTATGACACTTCTTGCTAACACCGCTCGGACTGCCAAGCTCACTCTCGACAGTCGGGAAGATTTTGTGGTCGACCTATCCACAGAGTTGGTGGAAAAGGATCTACAGGTGGAGAGGCTGAACCAGCGTATCGCTACCCTGGAGCAGCAAGTGGAGATCCGAGACAACACTATTGATGTCTTGGAGAACCAACTTCACGATGTGCAGAGGGAACTCGAGGAAGCAAACGACCACTTGGACATGCACCACCTGGAGATGGAGGCCAATGAAGCAGGAAGCGAGGGAGAAGAGGCTCCCGAGGAGCTAGGACCAGCCCCTGGTG
The DNA here is from genome assembly GCA_029449295.1 of Zea luxurians. Lineage (NCBI taxonomy): Eukaryota > Viridiplantae > Streptophyta > Magnoliopsida > Poales > Poaceae > Zea > Zea luxurians. Next base: position 101,015,633 of record JAOPSE010000006.1, on the reverse strand, counting down.
CCAATGGGACTACCTCCGCAATGCCCCCTTCACCCGCATCCAGTGTCGCTTCCACCGCTCAGGGTTAAGCAGTCGCTTCGACATTTTTAGGTGGATAGAAACCTATGCGAGCTTAGTAGTATCACATTTTGGACTAGGCTTGTGGGAACTTTCCCCTGATTAATGTAACCCTGTGAACTTTTGGAATCTGTGGGATCCTTGTCACCATGTTATCTTCATTTCGAACCTCATATTATGATTATGGCATTCTTTTTCTCCTATATGAAATGATATCTTGCCATTCGAAATTGTGAGTTGGGATAACAATGGCGACAATCTCTGTTTTCAGATGGCAGCTAGGCAGCGTCGCGGGCAGAACGAGCAGGTTCCCCCGCCACCTCCTCCAGCTCCCACAGTGCAGGAGCTGATGGCCCAGCAGAATGAGATTCTGCGACAGCTCTTGCAGCGGCAGCCCCACCCCCAGCAGCATGGTGGAGGCCAGCCTCAGCGACCTCCGGCTATGGCAACATACCAGGAGTTTCTGAGCACGCAGCCGCCCTTATTCGCCAAGGCAGAGGATCCGTTGGACGCCGACGTATGGCTTCGCGTCGTCGAGTCCAAGTTTCCCCTCCTCACAGGAGACTGCCCTGATGCTACCAAGACTCGCTTCGCCGCACAGCAGCTTCGCGGATCTGCTCGGACTTGGTGGGATCACTTCCGTGCCATGCTCCCTGATGATCGTGAGGTATCTTGGGAGGAATTCAAGACTGCCTTCAGAGGACACCACATTCCAGCTGGCATTCTTGATCGGAAGTTGAATGAATTTCTGGCCCTCAATCAAGGAACCCGCACGGTACTGCAGTATGCGCAAGCCTTCAATGACTTATGCCAGTATGCAGGGTATCATGCTGATTCTGATGAGAAAAAGAGGGATCGCTTCCGCAGGGGTCTCAATACCAAGCTGCGGGAAAGACTCAACACTGTCCGGGCTGATAGCTTCAATGAGTTGGTCAATATGGCCATCTCTCAGGAGGATTGCATTGTTGCTCACCGGGCAGAGAAGAAGAGAAGGCACCAATGGCAGCACCATCCGCTCAAGCTCAGAGGTTCCGGATTGTTTCTCACAATTAGAGCAGGGGTTTTCAGCAGCAGGCAGGCAGATGGGTGATCAGGCCACCTCAGCAGCAGCAGCAGCAGCCGACACCCAACCGCTACCCAGCTCCCGCCCCAAGGAACAATCAGCCTCCGCAGCAGCAGCAGTTCCGCCAGGGCAATGGGAACAAGTGTTTCACTTGTGGCAATGTGGGCCACTATGCTAAGAATTGTCCTAGGAACCAGCAGAGGCAGATGCCCGCACCAAATCAAGACAAGGGAAGAAAGCAGAAGGTGCAAGTCAGGCAAGGGAAGCTCAAACTTCACTGCTCTTGAGGAAGTGCCAGAAGGAGCTCCTATCATGACTGGTATCTTTTCAGTTTATAATCAACCTGCTTTAATTCTGTTTGATTCTGGTGCATCTCATAGTTTTATTAGCCAAAGGTTCGGTGCTAATTGCAAACTGCCATTCTCTCACTCAAAAGGGTCATTCATGATAGTCACACCTGGGGGTAAAATTGCAACTAATCAATTAAACCAAAGTGTGCCTATTCAACTGGGAAGCCACATCATCAAAACCACTCTTCTTGTGTTGGGATTGGAGAATGTGGACATTATTCTAGGGGCAAATTGGATGACCTTGCACCAAGTTGTGCTTGATGTAGCCAGTCGTACCGTGGAAGTTAATTCCCCTTTCTGCAGGAATTTCACTTTGATTTTGCCTAGTCAGGGTTCTTCTCAGTCATGTGCTTTCTCTATGACGGAGTTACCCCTGAAGAAGATCCCAGTGGTCTGTGGAGTATGCAGATGTCTTTCCTGATGAATTGCCAGGAATGCCACCGGACCGGGACATTGAATTCGCCATCGAGTTGCAACCGGGAACGGCCCCAATTTCCAAGAGGCCCTACCGAATGCCACCCGCTGAATTGGAAGAATTGAAGAAGCAATTGCAAGAGTTGCTGGATAAGGGTTTCATTCGCCCAAGCACTTCGCCTTGGGGATGTCCAGCACTGTTTGTGAAGAAGAAGGATGAAAGCTTGAGACTGTGTATAGATTACCGCCCTCTTAATGCGGTAACTATCAAGAACAAGTATCCTTTGCCTCGTATTGATGTTCTCTTTGACCAGTTGGTCGGAGCCAAGGTGTTTTCCAAGATAGACCTTCGCTCTGGCTACATCAGATTAAAATACGAGCAAGTGATATTCCGAAGACGGCATTCTCAACCAGATATGGGCTATATGAATTCTTGGTGATGTCATTCGGGCTGACAAATGCACCAGCATATTTCATGTACCTGATGAATTCTGTTTTTATGCCGGAATTGGATAAATTCGTGGTGGTTTTCATCGATGACATTCTGGTGTACTCAAAGAACGAGGAAGAACATGCCGGGGCATTTGCATGTAGTGCTTCAACGTCTGCGAGAGCACCACCTTTACGCCAAGTTATCCAAGTGTGATTTTTGGCTGAAGGAAATCAAATTCTTGGGTCACACTATCTCTCAGGCTGGAATAGCTGTTGATCCTGATAAAGTGCAAGAGGTGATGAACTGGAAGCCACCAACAACTGTTCGCCAGATTCGGAGTTTTCTGGGATTAGCTGGTTATTACCGAAGATTTATTCCGGACTTCTCTCGAATTGCGAAGCCTATTACTGAGTTGCTAAAGAAAGAAGTCAAATTTGTGTGGAGTCAGAAGTGCGAAGATGCCTTCCATGCATTAAGGCAGCATCTGACCACAGCACCAGTATTGGCGCAACCCGACAGCAGCAAACCTTTTGATGTATATTGTGATGCCTCGGGCACCGGGCTAGGTTGTGTCTTGATGCAAGACAACCGAGTCATTGCTTATGCTTCGAGAGCACTCAGGCCTCATGAGCAAAATTATCCCACTCATGACCTTGAGTTAGCAGCAGTGGTTCATGCATTGAAGATGTGGAGGCACTATCTAATGGGAACCCACTGCAACATCTTCACTGATCATAAGAGCCTTAAGTACATTTTTACTCAGGCTGATCTTAACATGAGGCAGAGAAGATGGCTAGAGCTGATCAAGGATTATGACCTGGAGGTACATTATCACCCAGGAAAGGCTAATGTGGTAGCTGATGCCTTGAGTCGGAAGTTGCAGTGCAACTGTGCTCTGATGGATTCTCGCATTAACACCTTGTGTGATGAGTTGAGCAAGATGCAAATTGAAGTGATTTCTTCTGGTTCTTTGTCTCACGTTTCTGTTGAGCCAGCTTTGCAAGACCAGATCATTATGGCCCAACTCAGTGACAAGGGAGTGCAGATTATCAAGAAGAATCTCCATCAGAAGGTTGAGAAGTATAATTGTTTCCGCCAAGATGAGAAGGGTGTGTTATGGTTCAAAAACAGATTGGTGATTCCTAAAGACCAGGATCTCAAGAGGAGAATTTTGGATGAAGCTCATCTCTCCAAATTCTCTATGCATCCGGGAAGCACCAAGATGTACCATGATTTGAAGCCTTTGTACTGGTGGACCAGAATGAAGAGGGAAATAGCCCAGTATGTATCAGAATGTGACACCTGTCAGAGGGTAAAGGCAAGCCACTTGAAGTCAGCTGGAGCTTTGCAACCACTCTCCGTACCTTCGTGGAAGTGGGACGACATCAGCATGGATTTCATTGTGGGTCTACCCAACACCTCTCGTCATCATGATTCAATTTGGGTTATTGTGGACCGATTGACGAAAGTGGCACATTTTCTTCCTGTGCACACCCACTGATAAGGCTCAGAAATATGCAGAATTGTATATTGACCGGATCGTGTGTTTGCACGGATTACCTCGGACCATTGTTTCTGACCGAGGAGCCCAATTTGTTGCCAGATTTTGGGAACAATTGCAAAAGTCTTTGGGAACCAAGCTAATCAGGAGTTCAGCTTACCACCCACAGACTGATGGTCAGACGGAAAGGGTAAACCAAATCCTGGAAGATATGCTGAGAGCTTGTGCGATCGATTGTGGCAAGAACTGGGATAAGCACCTCTCCTTGGCAGAGTTCGCTTATAACAATAGTTATCAATCCAGCCTAAAGATGGCACCTTTTGAAGCTCTCTATGGAAGAAGGTGCAGGACACCACTCAATTGGTCTCAGTCTGGTGAAAGAGAAGTTTTTGGACCTGATTTAGTGACTGAAGCCGAAAGGAAGGTCAAGCTAATCAGGAAGAATCTAGAAGCTGCTCAGGCCAGGCAGAAGAGTTATCATGATAAAAGAAGGAAACCTCTCCAGTTCGAGGTGGGAAGTTTTGTATACCTCAAGGTATCACCACCAAGGGAATGCAGAGGTTTGGGATCAAAGGCAAGCTAGCCCCTCGCTACATTGGACCTTATGAGATCATAGAAGCATGTGGACCCGTGGCATACAAGCTGAGCTACCTTCAAAGATGTCTGCCATTCACAATGTTTTCCATGTATCTCAGCTGAAGAAGTGTGTTCGATTGCCGACTGAAATCTTAGCAGAGCCAGAATTGGAGATAGAGCCAGATCTCTCGTACCAAGAGTACCCCTCCAAGATTCTGGATTGCAAGGAAAGATCAACTCGGGCTAAATCGATCAAGATGTTCAAGGTCCAGTGGAGTAATCACTCAGAGGAGGAAGCTACTTGGGAAACCGAGGAATTCCTGAGATCCAACTTTCCCGATTGCCTACCTAAGGAAGCTGGTACGTAATCACCCCCAACCCCTCCTCCTGCCTTTCGAATCTAATTTCCAAAAATATGATCTTAATTCAGAATGAAGTAACTATAAAGTAAAACTTAAAAGGACTTCCTTCTGAAGTTGCAAAGAGAATGACATTCGAAGGGCAGTTTACCCTAATAATGGCAATCATCGCCCTTTTTCCTATTAGTCTCACCCTTCGCTTTACCCCGGGAGGACTCTGGCCCGAATCTCGGGACGAGATTCCTTTAAGGGGGGGAAGGCTGTGACACCCCAGTGTCCACTCAGGGTTTTTTCTTTCAAAAGCCAAACCTAGAACCATTATTTTATGTGAACCAAAGTAAGCATGAGCATCAAAATAACTTAAGTAATGATGAAATCACCAAGTAGATACTTAAAAGTGTCATAATCAAAGCAATAAGTCCCTTAAAAGATCAGATTATACAACCCTAGTTTAAAAATCCTAAATGAGCCTCATGAGCAAAGATTCAAAAAGTAAAGAAAAGGGAGTGAAAAGTTTAAAATTTTGAATTGAGCCAATTATAAAAATTGAAGTATATTTAATGGGCAACAAGAAAGGTTGAGAAAGCTTAGCCAAAATAATTCAAATAAACCCCAAATCAAGCTTTCCATGTGTGGACTTGATAAGAATTCTGAATTTCAGATTTCTGAAATTCAGACCTTGATCCAAAGATCAGGGATGTTCACCTTGATCCTTAACTCGAATCCTAATGGCCCCATTGACAAAAATGTGCCTAACTAACCCCTCTGTCGTGTGCCAGAAGATGGCATTGGGACACGAGCCCTAGACACGACTAAAACCTTGGATTTGCCTCGGATTTGCGCAGGGAGACAGACCAGATTTCCTGGCTCCATATCTCTGCGACCAGTAGGCAAAATCCTATGACCTCCACACAAGAATGGTAGCTTGTAGGGAGGGGAAGAGGTTTGTGCATTGACCAAGGCGAGAGCAGGCTCGGATGAGCGACTACACGCGCCAGAACTTGGGCAGAACGCGTGCTCCCACGTGTTCGACCCTGGCCGGCGTGCCAGAGCTCGCCCAACCCGCGCGCTGCGCGCTCCCCGGCGACCATCGCGTCCACCGCGCGTCCTCGCCCTCGGCCGTGCCGCCCGCGCCTATAAAGCCTCCCCAGGCGCGCCTCACTTCGCCCCGCACTCACCCTCTTCGGCCAGCCGCTGTTCTTAGCTCCGGCGAGCTTGATTTCCGCCCGCCATTGCCGCCCAAGCTTCGGCCACCGTGGCCAGCCCACCCCAGCCGTCCATCAAGCCAAGCCAGTGCTTCGGCCAGCTCCACCAGTAGCCCGTGAAGCTCGCCAAGCCCTCGGACCCAGCCGGACTTCACCGGAGGCCCGAGATCGACTTCGCCGGACTTCGGTCTTCCGCCGTCGCTCGTAGACCGAGCTATCCGGTGAGTCTCCGCCCAATTCCTCTCGCTCATGTCTTCTCTGGCATCCCGTGGACCTCCCTGACCCATTCGATTGAACCATCTTGCCGTGGCCAGACCGGTCTCCTCGCCGCCGACGAGCATCCCCGCCTGCGCGCGTGGACCGACCGACTTCGGCCATCTCCGACGGCGTTCCGCACACCGTTGTGATCCCCAGGACCTCCCCGTCATCCTCGACCACTTCACCGAGCAGTCTCGCCGTCGGTAAGCCCCTCCGCCCTTTTCCCCGCCTACGGCTACTGTTTAAGTTAAACTAAGGACCTCGGTTAGGAGGTTGAAGAACCGAGGGGTTTTTCTGCAATGTCAGAGACCCTGGTGAATAGTAGCCTGAGGACTGATTCGCGAGGAAGAAACTTAGAAAACATCCAGGGACCCCAGTGTAAAGTAGGTTTTCATTTAAATCGATTCTGAAATTCTTTCAATAACCAGAGAACTTGTAAAATTCATAACTTGATGAATTCTTACTCAAAAATGTCAAACAATTTTGCTAGCCTCTGTGTGTTACAATCTATCATTTAAAAATAGTAAACCCTATGCTTTCTGTTCAAAATTTTAGAGTTTAAAATTAAAAACAGAAACCCACTAAAACCTTATTAATCAAGAAAATTAGTTTTTCTTCTGTACTAGACTTAAGAAAATTTGTGAGTATTCAAACCTCTTTAGACACTGTTTAAAATAGTAGGAACCCCAGCATTAGAAAATTATGATGTAGTTTCTCATTTTAAAGAGTTTTGACCAAAACTTAGAGAAAATCATAAGGGTATTAGAAACTAATGAACAGTGATTAATATTATTTTCCTAGTTTACTTATGAAACAGAGAACCTAGGAAAAATACAGAGACTATTAGCTTTGGATCAGTTTAAATTAAAATGATTTGTTTAGCCTAAATAAGACTGAAAATCAATTATTAAAGAGGCAAACTATAACCAAAATGCTTAACAAAAATCCGTGAACTTATAACCACCAGAAGCCCCACTGCAAAAACATAGAGCACCTCAGTCCAACTTTATGAGTAAGGGAAATAAATACAAGGTGATAATAAGCATTTTCTAACTAAATCATGAACAACCTCAAATATTGTGATAATGAGCAACCAAAAATTAGCTAAGTCCTTAATAAGGTAAACTACCAGAGAAAATGCAAGCCCATGAAAAAGAAGCCAAACGCATACCATTTGCTAATGATTTAAGGGAAAGGCCATTTAATTCAAATAATGCACCCCACCCCCTTCCCTTAAGCAAAAAGATGCCAAACTTCAGAATAATTGCTTCTTGCACAAACAATGACTAAGGAAAAACAAGAATTCTGTTGTTTGATATTTTCAAATATAGTGGTAGTAGAAAGCACCCATTGGCTAGAAACTTGAGAAAAACCATAGAAAAATAATTAAAAGGTATTAATGACTAGAAATTTGTATCAAGTCATATTATAACACTAAAAGCCAGCAAAAATAAGTTCTGAAGAATACCCACTGTTAAATATTAGTTGTAGTTCAAAGCACCTCTTCTACCCTAGAACTTAATAATTTTGTGCAGAGAAAACTATTCACCCTCTGATCCCCAAATTATTAAGAAGGAAGAAACATACACCAGTAGCAAGCCACTGTAATTTTTTCAGAATTTTTGGAATTTTATAAAAGCAACTTGTAGTTCAAACCTACTCCAAACATTAAAGAGAATAAAGAAAAAGGAAAGAGGAAATAAAACCCACCTCAATGAGTCTAACTTGAGTACTTATCATTATCCCTAAGACTTAAAAGAATTCAGTGGAACCCTAAAGTAAAACCTACCACTTGCCTAGCTTAAAAGTTAACTTAATTTACCAAGTATACCACCCAAGAGTCTTGCATAAGTAAGTTAACCTTGTTTAACTCAAGAAAGATTATACACCTTTTAAGTTATGATTTCTAAAAGCACATATCATATCATGCATATATCTTACGCATCTTGCATTCATTAGATTTGTAATCTAGCCGATGGAGAGTACGTGCTCATCCCCGAGCAAGGACCTGTCCAAGAGGAAGACCAGGAGCAGGCTTCAGAGGCTGCCTTTGAGGATCTCCCTGCAGCCCCAGCAATTGAAGGCAAGCCCCGGTTTTATGCATGACCTATTTTATATGCTATTTACTTACACTTAATGCTTGTAGGTTTGTAATGTGCACTTAAGTGTAGGAATTGCTTGAAACCTCTAGATGCATGAACTTAGGACTCCTTTTTGAGATGAATACTAGTATGCTAGGTCGAGTAGTTGCTTGCTAATCAGGATCTCGGTAGAAGTCGAGTGATTTTTCTAGCACTCGGCGCGAGGCAGGAATTGATTGTATCCATCTTGATAACGTGGATAGATGTTGGTCTATGGACTTGGATCCAGGAGGATACCTTGTCCATGAGACGGGAAAATGAATTAAGGATTAATGTGTGGATACCTGAGTCAAGCTTTTGAACGTACTAAACACATGCGGAAAAATGGTAACCGGTAAACCTAGTACCTGAGTGAAGCCGGGCGCGGACTTTATCCCTCATGCGACCTGAGACTGGTTCTCCCATGCTAGCTATGGTGGGTACAAGTGCGGTCACTGCACGGCGGCAGCCGGGGTCAGTGGAGCATTGTATGCCAAGGCGGTGAGGCCTGGACGCGAACGGGGAATCGATGGGGACGGTTGTCATGTGTAGGGTCGGAGTGCCCTGACATGCCGTGTGTTTAGGTTTACCTTGCAAGGTTTAAAACTCGATTCGAATCGTCTGCTTCTCGCAGCTAATGAGACTGCTTGATTCCTTGTACTGCATCGAGTAAGAAGTGAAATGTGGTTATATGAGATAACTTGTTGTTTGAACTAAATGATTGTTACCATGGATGCTTAGAAAGAGCAAACTTAGCTGAATTAATGATACTAGAATTGGAAAAGCTAAAACTTGTTTTTAGACTCGGCTAGTGCTTTTGGCAAACCAAACCCCTCAGCCAAACAGCTGCATAGTCTAGAGGTAGAGGAGTAGACTCCTCACACCGGGTAAGTCTAGCTGAGTATTAGTATACTCAGCCTTGCTTGTGGCACCATTTTTGCAGGTACCATGCAGGATTTGGTTGATGGTGTAACTTGGCCTACCACCCTGCCACCGGGTTGGACGGTCGAGTGGGATGTTGCTCCGGCAGGAGAGGAGCATGAGGAGTAGTGGGCTAGGCCTTGCCCATTTCCTCATTACCGACGACATCGATTATCCGCTGCACCTTACTTAATGAACTTTATTTGCTACTCCAGAACTCCGATTTATGTAATAATTCAGTACTTAATTGAGTTTCCTGTTTTATTGTATTTCTTCTGTGACTCACCTTCGAGTGAGATTGTGGAATTTGATCCTGGTTAAGTGGCTCTATCAGACTAGATCTGAAGGACTGACGGGTTATTCCGATTTAAGTGTGTCACGGCCCTTGAGGCATGACTTAGGCACTTAAGCTGGAATAATTCGGGTGGTTCTGCCACACGGCGTCCCATCCGGCTTACCCCGGCGACGGGTAATGATGGTGCCCCGCGTGCTCCATGACGCCGGTGGCTCTCAGCACCTTACGACAGCAAGGAGACGTCAGCAGGGTCCTCGCCGCGCTGCCAGCTGCGCTCCTACAGGACTCAGGTGCTCCTCCGGCGGCCACGCCATCACATGTACAGCGCCCAAGCTCTCCCCCAACGGCCACGTTGGCATGTACACAGGGCTTAGGCACTCCACTGCCGGACACATTAGCGCATAGCTACGCCCCCCCGTTGTACACCTGGACTCTCTCCTTGCCTCTATAAAAGGGAAGTCCAGGGCCACCCTGAGGGAGGTTCGCGCGAGGGAAGTGGCGGACGAGCTCTGTGTCCCCCTCTCTCTCTCCCTCACGCGACGCGCTTGTAACCCCTACTGCGAGCGGCACCCCTGGTGCAGGATAATACAAGGCTTGTCCCACATCTTGTGTTCCATCCTGCGCCAACCCATCTGGGCAGGGACACGCAGTGACAATTTACTCGTCGGTCCAGGGACCCCCGGGGTCAAAACGCCGACAGGCTAAAGTGGACTAGCTTTATGTGGGGTTAAGTCGAGCAGTTGCTTTTAGTTGGTCAGGTTATTATTACTAGTAGAAAGCTAGGTTTTAACATTAACCCAAGTTATTAACCCAAAGCACCCTTTCCAAACAAAAAGAATACCACTTACCATTACCATAAACATAATCCTAACCATCCTCCACATCATCATCTGTAAACAAACCATGTCTGATCAAGTATCTCTAATCAATGGAGCTCCCTTGGCCGCTCATAACCGTGAGCACGGCTGATATATCAGTTTTCAAACACTCTGCAGAGGTTGTGCACTTTACCCACAAGTCGTGATTCCCTCTTGCCTTGGGCCGATCAAACCCTTAAACACTACCGAGGTGAATAGGCAGGGTTTCACTACGTAGCCTTTACAAAGATTCCCCGAGGCTGTAGCCGCCCGTTAGGTTTCCTAAATGTACCGCACTCCTCCCCAAGGGACAAATCAACCTTGGTAGAGCGAGCCGCATACACCGAGCCCCATCGACGGCACGACGGCTAAGCGAACTACACCCCGGTTCCTCTAATTATTCAGCTAAGGGCATCCCATTCCACCCTCATGGTTGCACTGTTTTCCCGAGCGGTCATCCAACGAACAGGTCCTTACGAAGAGGCACTCGAGAAACCGCTCGAGCCCCCTTGAAGGTCACAAGCATAACATCATAATGAAAGAGGGGAAAACAACGTATCATTGATAATTTTCATCATGTTCATTGATTAGATTGAGCAATAGCAATAAGCTAAACAATAATAATCCGACCCAAATAGGTAAACAAGGACATGGATAATAAAAACTAGTCAATCCTTAGGTATAAATGTGTAATGCGGGAGGTGAATTAAAGTGTGTATAGGACAGAAATAGGTCAAGAGACACTTGCCTTCACCAAACAGATGCTCAGGGTCTTCGATCTCGTAGAACTCAGGAGTTCGATCACTTGGTCGCCATGATTGATCGTCGATTCCTCGAAGCTCAGAAACGAGTCGCGATCTAATCGCAGCGTGAAGCGAAGACGAACAGGCACAAGCAAACAAACATATACATATACATAAGAACATTACACCATACAATATAAAATGTTATAAAAACGAGCAATATAAAGTAGATAGTGCTTCTACGGTTATGCGAGGAAAAGAACCGCGATAGTCGAAGCTAGGGTCGAGAAGTTATAACATTTACGCTACAAAGTATTAGTTAGAACATTTAATCCGACGCAGTCACATTAATTGAAATCAAATGTAGATTAAAACTACTATATAGTTATGACTAACTTACTAGTTTAATAGTGGACGATTAAATAGTTAATTAACTGTCATGAGTGATTATAAGCAAACGGCTTAATCTCACGCGCGAATAACATGCGATACGTGCGAACGTCGAGCGACAACGTGAGCGGAGAGCACGCGCGACACTCGCAAACGACACACGGATACACACGACTTAGCATGCGGACAACACATGGCCCAGCACGACACCACGTGCGGAACAGTACACGCGAATCCATACGCGCGACATCGCGCGAATGACATGTAAATCAGCACGCGCGAAGCGTGGGAACCACTAAATAACTGTCGTGTTTATACTAAACAAGTATTGATTCATAAATATTTGAATTGATGTAATCATATTAATGGGTATTTATAAAAGGGCAAGTTAAAGCTACGCTTAAATTAGAATGTCATTTTATTAACCATTAGACAAACAAACAATACGCTAGTTAGGCAAAATACTTATTATTAACGTGCATTCGACATGATTACGAAGTTATCACAATTAAAACAGGATCAGATGTATCTGCTATGCATACACATTGAATACGTACTCGTTCACGATTCACTACGATGGAATCCCATGCGGCCACAACCCATCTCACCCACAAATAGGACGATTGCTTCTTCTTCTCGTTCTCCACTACGCACATGAGAATTAACACGACGGGAGGAGCTCGGCGAGGGTGGCCTTTCGGTCGACCACGACGACTGGATGCCGACCAGGGCCCGCTGGGAGTGCGTCGGGGCAAAGGCATCGCGCCAGGGCGTGCAGGGCCATGGACGGCCACGCCGAGCTACGCTCTAGGGCCGCGAGCTGCCGCGCCACGGGCCGCGCTGCGAACGCGCCGAGGGCGGGCTGGTCGCGCCACGCAGGCCATCGCGAGCGTGCCGCGGGCAGGCTGGCCGCACACCGCGCGTTGGGCCAGGGCGCCATGGCTGGACCAGGGGGTGCGAGGAGGTGGGAGCGCGCCACGCCGGGCGGGCTGGCCGCGCCGTGGGCGCCGCGAGCTGGCCACGCCGGGCCGCCGCGAGCTGCCACGACGGTCGCGCCGGGCCGCCGGGGCCCGCGTCCGCACACCACCGGGGCTGCATGCCCGCGCCAAGGAACATGCTGGCTGCTTGCCGCACGAGCTGCTGTCCACGTAGACCGAGCTGCCAGGGGGCCATGCCCGCTGCGCTCGAGCCGCCAGGGCTGGGAGCCACCGCGCCGCGCGGGGCTGCGCCGCGGGCCGAGGGCGCGCGCGTCTGAGCCGCGGGCACGCCAGGGCCGAGCCAGCCGTGCCCTGGCCGCCGGCCACTGCGCCGGGCTCGCAAGGTCCCCCAAGGGAACCGGCAAGGGAGAAAAAAAGGGAGAGAGAGAGGAGGGGAGAAGGTGGAATAGTGCGGGCGTGGGGGCACGTTTGGCGGACGGAGCAGTTTCAGGAAGATGAATAGTGGGCGACGCTCGTCCGATTGACCGGTGGGCCCAGCGGCGTGCGCGGATGGGGGATGCGGCGGCGCGGGCGCTAGGGTTTAGGGGGAGGGGCGCGCTGTGCCGAGTGGGCCGCGCGCACAGGGGAAAAACGCAGCTGGGCCACGCTGGGCCACGGGGGAAGGCGTGGGCTGCGCCAGTGCATTGGGCCAGGGGCGCGCGCCTGTCCACGCAAGGGGGGAAGCGGGGTGGGCCGGGGAGCTCGGCTGGGGGGCCTGGTGATGGGCCGCGGGGAAAGGGAGGGGGGTTGAGCCTTTTTATTCATTTATTTCTTTTCCTTTCCTCCCTTTCTTTTGTTTCTATTCTCTCTAATCATATTTATACACAGAAAGAGCTACAAATTAAATGAATACATACCGCGACAATACGCCAAACAGAAAAATAAATGCATTCCAGTATGATGCAAAAACCATCATACCCTTAGGGTTTTTTTATTAATACACGACATCCAAATAAGTCCTACTACATTGAAACGAAAAGAAAAGAGCAAAAAGGGAGAGGAGATAAAGGTAACACCTGAATTTGGTGGATATTAGAAAAAAATTTTATACCCCCAAATTCAGGGTGTTACAAATCTAACCCCCTTAACAGAATCTCGTCCTCGAGATTCAAGAAGAGGCTAGCAAGAAAATGAGATTGGTTCATTAGTCTTCCATAGATTCTTCTAACTCAACTTTGACTCCGCTGGCTTGACTTGTGGATTGGTTGCTTTGACTTTTAGATGCTTGAGACCGATCGATGCAATTCTTGAGGATCTCTTGGACCTGTGGGTTAGGACCCACACACGCTTTCGTTGCGCCACTCCGATCTTGTTGGTTGGTGTTGATCGCATTGTCTTCATTGGGGTTAGCGACTAACCCCTTAACAGGAGCATTGATATGCACTTGATGAATATGTTGTCAACTCTGACCTTGACTGATTAAGAGAGGTTGGAGGATGCCAACCAGACAGGCACAAGGGAGAAGGGTATAGATAGAAAAGGTAAGCATAGATAGATTAAAGAGGGAAAAGGGAGAGCACCCAACTACCTAACTATATGTCACTGAGCTAATAAACTGATGTCATTGCGGACCAAGGGCCACAACACATCAACACTCATCACAAAGAAGCAAATCAGTCATAACACAAAGACAAACAACACAAGCATACAACAACAAACATCTCATTGCTATACGTAACTTTTAATTGAGTGGTGGTCTTTCCTTACCAAGGGGAAACTATTATAATGCCATCGAAAAGCAAGGAGAATAATAAGACATGCAGGATAGGGGCATGAGCACAATAAGGGATGGAGTTAAAGCAAGGATTACAAGCGACCAGGAGAAGGATACAACCAAGAGCATAATGGGTAGGACACCACTCTCAAGTTGAGATGGAAGAGGGGAGATTCCAAAAAGCAGACCTAAGATAAGCATCAAGGCAAGATCTAGTGATTACAAAGGTAAGGGTGATATCAAGCAAGAGCTAAGACCTGCAATGCGGCAGAGGAAAAGGGAACGACAAAGAGCGGATGGGTAAGACAACTTTATTCAACTGAGATGGGAGAGGAGGCTTTTAGAATGCAAGTACAGGATAAGCATCAAGGTAAAGATCAAGGGATGACAAGGGTTAAGGTGATAACAGACAAACACACAACAAAGGATGTATTTTAGACAAAACTTGCAAGGCGTCAAAGAAGGGGAAGCAATCGATGGTGAAGTAGGTGAGGCCATACTCCGAGCAGGGATGGAAAAGAGGAGGCTCCAAAGGGTAGGCTCAAGGTAAGCAGGAAGGCAAGAGCATATGTATCACAATGGTTTTAAAGGTAATAACTGACAAGGATGTAGGAGAGGAGGTAAATAGGCATAAGGCAAAGAATATAAGTATCATTCAGGATGGAATTAAGACAAGACATGCAAATGGAAAAAGGAGAGGGTACGTCCAAGGGCCAGATAGGTAAATTTCAACTCTCAAATTGAGGTGGAAGAGAGGGGATTTTTAAAGAGCAGGAATAGAGATAAATGTCAAGGTAAGATTGGTAAATGACAAGGGGATGGTGATAGCAAATAAAAACACATCAAAGGATGGAATTAGGACAAAACCTGTAAGGCGACAAGGAGTGAAAAGAAATCAAGGGAGAGATAGGTGACTCATAGCTTTCAAACTAGGTTGAAAGAAAGAGGAGGCTTTTAAAGGATCAGTTCAAGGTAAGGATTTAGGTAGAAGACATAAATATCACAAGGTTCGAAGGCGATGATAGATAAGAGTATAAGAGAAAAGATGAAGGCATAAAAGAGCCAATGGTATAAGTACAATAAAGAATGGAGGTCTATCAAGGCTTACATGCGATAAAGAAGAGGGTATTGCCAAGGGTAAGATAGGTAAAACACTGCTCTCAGATTGGGATTGGAGATTAGGGATCTTAGAGAACGGACATAGTGTAATCGCCTATGTAAGATCGAGAGATGAGAAAGGTAAAGGTAATACCCAACCAGAGCACAACAAAGGATGGAGTTAAAAAACTCGCAAGCGACAAGGGAGAGAATACGACCAAGGGAAAATAGGTAAAATACAATTGTAAATTTGAGGTAGAGGAGAGAAGATTTTTTTAAAAGGATAGGTATAATATAAGCATCAAGGTAAGATATAGAGGTGACAAGGGTAAAGATGATAATCGTGAAAGCATAATCAAAGATAGAGTTAAGGCAAGACTCGTGAAGTGGAGAGAACAATCAAGGGTAAGATAGGTAAGGTTCCAACAAAATGGTTGAAATAACCGAAATTATTACCGAGGGAAGTTATAAGGAAACGATGAGATCATCAAGGGTGTGCGAAATAGAATGGTCGCTCATGGATCATCAAGAAATAAGGGTGGTCAAAATCATGTTAATTAGAACGCCTTAAGCAGGCATTGGGATATAAGGGTAAGCATATATAAAAATAAGAATATGCAAGATTCCAATGGTACGAGCGTACCAAGACCAAGAAAATAGAAAAAGCCAAAAGGTGACGGCTTCAGAACAGAATAGGAAGGGGTCTCAAAAGACAAGAAGTTTATGGACATATAAACTGAAATGTTTAAGTAGACAGTAGAAATTCAGATGTAAGTATTTGAAACAAGAGTGTCGAAGAATTCAGGGATACGAGCATGCCAATACCAAAGGACTAGGGATGGTCGAATGGTAGCAATTTAATGATGGAAGAGAAATGAATCCCAAAAGACAAGAAGGTCATGGTCAGGGGGCATCTATAAAGATGTTGCCAGCACAAGATGAGATCAGATCTAATAGATTGAGAGAAGTATAAATCATACTAGAATAAAACTTTTTGGCAAGGGGGCATATAGAAGCACAACATAGACTTAGTCGAGGTGACTAATATTTTGAAGCAGAATCAAGGATGAAGTGAAGTAATAATCAATAAGTCCTTAAAAACGGCCAATGCTACTCTAGGTCAGCGGTCCTACAGTCAGCACGGCTTTGATACCACTTATGTCACACCCGGTTTTTGAAGGTAAACCGAATGCGAACCATGTACGTGCCAGGATCAGAAATTCACGTACACAACGATTACATAAATGACTCATCATAGCACAATGCTTCAAATATTAATAAAGAGTAAGTAATAATGTTACAGACTAGAGCCATTTACATAATATAAATCAAAGTACACAGAATCGAAACGTAGCCAACGTAAACAACCCACCACAGGCAGCTGACTAGGGGAGGTCGCTAGCCTAATCCTCGAACTCGTCGAAATCCTAGAACTCCTGGAGATCCGCCTCGACACCGTTCTCCTTCTTTACCTGAGCATAGATTGCACCAAAGGCAACCTGGTGTTTTGTGAAAGCACGGGTGAGTACACATCAACGTACTCAGCAAATGTCCCGTTTGGCTAAAGTAGACTAGCTTTATGTGGGGTTAAGTCAAGCAGTTGCTTTTAGTTAGTCAGGTTATTATTACTAGTAGAAAGCTAGGTTTTAACATTAACCCAAGTTATTAACCCAAAGTACCCTTTCCAAACGGAAAGAATACCACTTACCATTACCATAAGCATAATCCTAACCATCCTCCTCATCATCATCTGTAAACAAACCATCTCTGATCAAGTATCTCTAATCAGTGGAGATCCCTCGGTCGCTCATAACCGTGAGCACGGCTGATATATCAGTTTTCAAACACTCTGCAGAGGTTGTGCACTTTACCCACAAGCCATGATTCCCTCTTTCCTCGGGCCGATCAAACCCTTAAACACTACCAAGGTGAATAGGCAGGGTTTCACTACGTAGCCTTTACAAAGATTCCCCAAGGCTGTAGCCGCCCGTTAGGTTTCCTAAATGTACCGCACTCCTCCCCAAGGGACAAATCAACCTTGGCAGAGCGAGCCGCATACACCGAGCCCCATCGACGGCATGATGGCTAAGCGAACTACACCCCGGTTCCTCTAATTATTCAGCTAAGGGCGTCCCATTCCACCCTCATGGTTGCACTGTTTTCCTGAGCGGTCATCCAACGAATAGGTCCTTACGGAGAGGCACTCGAGAAACCGCTCGAGCCCCCTTGAAGGTCACAAGTATAACATCATAATGAAAGAGGGAAAACAACGTATCATTGATAATTTTCATCATGTTCATCGATTAGATTGAGCAATAGCAATAAGCTAAACAATAATAATCCGTCCCAAATAGGTAAACAAGGACATGGATAACAAAAACTAGTCAATCCTTAGGTATAAATGTGTAATGCGAGAGGTGAATTAAAGTATGTATAGGACGGAGATAGGTCAAGGGACACTTGCCTTCACCAAACAGATGCTCAGGGTCTTCGATATCGTAGAACTCGAAGAGTTCGATCACTTGGTCGCCATGATTGATCATCGATTCCTCGAAGCTCAGAAACGAGTCGCGATCTAATTGCAGCGTGAAGCGAAGACGAACAGGCACAAGCAAACAAACATATACATATAAATAAGAACATTACACCATACAATATAAAATGTTATAAAAACGAGCAATATAAAATAGATAGCGCTTCTACGGTTATGCGAGGAAAAGAACCGCGATAGTCGAAGCTAGGGTCGAGAAGTTATAACATTTACGCTACAAAGTATTAGTTAGAACATTTAATCCGACACAGTCACATTAATTGAAATCAAATGTAGATTAAAACTACTATATAGTTATGACTAACTTACTAGTTTAATAGTGGATGATTAAATAGTTAATTAACTGTCATGAGTGATTATAAGCAAACGGCTTAATCTCACGTGCGAATAACATGCGATACGCATGAACGTCGAGCGACAATGTGTGCGGAGAGCACGCGCGACACTCGCAAACGACACACGGATACACACGACTTAGCGTGCAGACAACACATGGCCCAGCACGACACCACGTGTGGAACAGTACACGCGAATCCATACACGCGACATCACGCGAATGACATGAAAATCAGCACGCGCGAAGCGTGGGAACCACTAAATAACTGTCGTGTTTATACTAAACAAGTATTGATTCATAAACATTTGAATTGATGTAATCATATTAATGGGTATTTATAAAAGGGCAAGTTAAAGCTACGCTTAAATTAGAATGTCATTTTATTAACCATTAGACAAACAAACAATACGCTAGTTAGGCAAAATACTTATTATTAACGTGCATTCGACATGATTACGAAGTTATCACAATTAAAACAGGATCAGATGTATCTGCTATGCATACACATTGAATACGTACTCGTTCACGATTCACTACGATGGAATCCCATGCGGCCACAACCCATCTCACCCACAAACAGGACGATTGCTTCTTCTTCTCGTTCTCCACTGCGCACATGAGAATTAACACGACAGGAGGAGCTCGGCGAGGGTGGCCTTTCGGTCGACCACGATGGCTGGATGCCGGCCAGGGCCCACTGGGAGCGCGCCGGGGCAAAGGCACCGCGCTAGGGCACGCAGGGCCATGGACGGCCACGCCGAGCTGCGCTTTGGGGCCGCGAGCTGCCGCGCCACGGGCCGCGCTGCGAACGCGCCGAGGGCGGGCTGGTCGTGCCGCGCAGGCCGCCGCGAGCGTGCCGCGGGCAGGCTGGCCGCGCACCACGCGTCGGGCCAGGGCGCCATGGTCGGACCAGGGGGCGCGAGGAGGTGGGAGCACGCCACGCTGGGCGGGCTGGCCGCAGCGCGGGCGGCGCGAGCTGGCTGCGCCGGGCCACCGCGAGCTGCCACGACGGTCGCGCCAGGCCGCCGGGGGCCACGTCCGCACACCACTGGGGCCGCATGCCCACGCCAGGAATGTGCTAGCTGCTTGCCGCACGAGCTGCTGTCCACGCAGACCGAGCTGCCGGGGGGGGCATGTCCGCTGTGCTCGAGCCGCCGGGGCCAGGAGCCACCGCGCCGCGCGGGGCTGCGCCGCGGGCCAAGGGCGTGTGTCCGAGTCACGGGCACGCCAGGGCCAAGCCAGCTGCACCCTGGCCGCCGGCCACTGCGCCGGGCTCGCAAGGTCCCCCAATGGAACCGGCAAGGGAGAAAAAAAGGGAGAGAGGAGGGGAGAAGGTGGAATAGTGTGGGCGTGGGGGCACGTTTGGCGGACGGAGTTTCAGGAAGATGTGGGCGACGCTCGTCCGATTGACCGGTGGGCCCGGCGGCGCGCGCGGATGGGGGATGCGGTGGCGCGGGCGCTAGGGTTTAGGGGGAGGGGCGCGCTATGCCGAGTGGGCCGCACACGCGGGGGAAAAACGCGGCTGGGCCGCGCTGGGCCACGGGGGAAGGCGTGGGCTGCGCCAGCGCATTGGGCCAGGGGCGCGCGCCTGGCCACACAAGGGGGCAAGCGGGGTGGGCCGGGGAGCTGGGCTGGGGGCGTGGTGATGGGCCGCGGGGAAAGGGAGGGGGGTTGAGCCTTTTTATTCATTTATTTCTTTTCCTTTCCTCCCATTCTTTTGTTTCTATTCTCTCTAATCATATTTATACACAGAAAGAGCTACAAATTAAATGAATACATACCGCAACAATACGCCAAACAGAAAAATAAATGCATTCCAGTATGATGCAAAAACATCATACCCTTAGGGTTTTTTTATTAATACACGACATCCAAATAACTCCTACTACATTGAAACGAAAAGAAAAGAGCAAAAAGGGAGAGGAGATAAAGGTAACACCTGAATTTGGTGGATATTAGAAAAGAAATTTTATACCCCCAAATTCAGGGTGTTACACCAACGGTCGGCCGCGCAATCCGCGCGTGACGTGTGGCCGCGCCAACGGTCGGTAGGGGGCACCGGACTGTCCTGTGCACCAACGGCTCCATTTCTGCAATGGTCGACTGAGCTATTTTTGGAAGGCAATCTGCACCGGACCATGAACAGTGCTTGTCCGGTGCGCCACCCGACAGAAGGCAAGAATTGCCTTCCCAGATTGCTTCCAACGGCTCCCAGCTGCCTGGGGCTATAAAAGGGACCCCTAGGCGCATGGAGGAGTACACCAAGCATACTTTGAACATTCTAAGACTCTCACACTCCGTCTCGGCACACTCGATTGATTTTCTTAGTGATTTGAGCTCCGTTCTAGTGGTGAACTTGTTGCATTTCATTTGAGCTCAAGTCTTGGCCTGTGTGTGTGCGTATTGCTGCGGATTTGTGTGTGTTGCTTTCCTCCCTTACTATAGTGCTTTTACATTGATATTTGTTGTAAGGGCGAGAGACTCCAACTTGTGGAGATTCCTCGCAAACGGGAAAAGTGATAAGAAAAAGGAACACCGTGGTATTCAAGTGATCGTTGGATCACTTGAGAGGGGTTGAGTGCAACCCTCGTCCATTGGGACGCCACAACGTGGAGTAGGCAAGTTTTGTACTTGGCCGAACCACGGGATAAACCACTGTGTCTACTGTGTTGTTTCTCTCTATGGATTATGTGTTTCACAAGTACTCCTCTCCAGCTACTTGATTCTATAGCACTAACACTTAACTTAGTTTTTGTGGCAATAAGTCTTAAGTTTTTTATAGGATCACCTATTCGCCCCCCTCTAGGTGCTCTCAATTGGTATTAGAGCTGTTCTCTTCACAAAAGGGACTAATCGCCCGAAGAGATGGATCCTAAGGGAAAGGGGATGGTTGCTAGGAAGTTTTTGTGGAAATAAGTCTTAAGTTTTTTACAGTAATTGCTAGGAAGTTGGGGGCCAAGTGCAAAGGAGATAAGACTTGCATTTGGGTCCCTAAGGCTATTGTTACTAACCTTGTAGGACCCAACAAGAGTTGGGTACCTAAAACCCAAGCCTAATTTGCCTTGCAGGTTTATGCATCCGGGGGCTCAAGCTGGATTATCGACAGCGGATGCACAAACCACATGACGGGGGAGAAGAAGATGTTCACCTCCTACGTCAAGAACAAAGATTCCCAAGATTCGATCATCTTTGGAGACGGGAATCAAGGCAAGGTTAAAGGACTAGGGAAGATAGCTATTTCATCCGAGCATTCCATTTCTAATGTGTTCTTAGTTGAATCGCTCGGGTATAACTTGTTGTCCGTTAGTCAACTGTGTAATATGGGTTACAATTGCTTATTTACCAATGTAGATGTGTCTGTCTTTAGAAGGAGTGATGGTTCATTAGCTTTTAAGGGTGTACTAGACGACAAACTCTACTTAGTGGATTTTTCGAAAGAGGAGGCCGGTCTAGATGCATGCTTAATTGCTAAGACTAGCATGGGCTGGCTGTGGCATCGCCGTCTAGCACATGTTGGGATGAAGAACCTTCACAAACTTCTAAAGGGAGAACATGTGTTAGGTCTAACAAATGTGTTTTTCGAAAAAGATAGACCTTGTGCAGCTTGTCAAGCAGGTAAACAGGTGGGAAGCGCTCATCACAACAAGAATGTGATGACTACATCAAGACCTCTAGAGCTAATGCATATGGACCTCTTCGGACCCGTCGCCTACCTTAGCATCGGGGGAAGTAAGTATGGTCTTGTTGTTATTGATGATTTTTCCCGCTTCACTTGGGTATTCTTTCTGCAGGATAAATCAGAAACCCAAGGGACCCTCAAGCGCTTTCTAAGGCGAGCTCAAAACAAATTTGAGCTCAAGGTGAAAAAGATTAGGAGCGACAACGGGTCCGTGTTCAAGAACCTTCAAGTGGAGGAGTTTCTTGAGGAGGAAGGAATCAAGCACGAGTTCTTCGCTCCCTACACACCACAGCAAAACGGTGTGGTAGAGAGGAAGAACAGGACGCTTATAGACATGGCGAGGACGATGCTTGGATAATTCAAGACGCCGAGCGGTTTTGGTCGGAAGCTGTGAACACAGCCTGCCACGCCATAAACCGGGTCTACCTTCATCGCCTCCTCAAGAAGACATCGTATGAACTTCTAACCGGTAACAAACCCAATGTGTCTTATTTTCGTGTATTTGGGAGTAAATGTTATATTCTAGTGAAGAAAGGTAGGAATTCAAAATTTGCTCCCAAAGCTGTAGAAGGGTTTTTACTAGGTTATGACTCAAATACAAAGGTGTATAGGGTCTTCAACAAATCATCGGGTTTGGTTGAAGTCTCTAGCGACGTTGTATTTGATGAAACTAATGGCTCTCCAAGAGAGCAAGTTGATCTTGATGATGTAGATGAGGATGATGTTCCAACGGACGCAATTCGCACCATGACAATTGGAGATGTGCGACCACAGGAACACAAGGAGCAAGATCAACCTCTTCCTCAACGATGGTGCATTCCCCAACTCAAGATGACGAACAGGTCCCTCAAGAAGAGGCGTGTGATCAAGGGGGAGCACAGGATGTCCAAGATGAGGAGGAAGAAGTACCACAGGCCCCTCCAACTCAAGTTCGAGCGATGATTCAAAGGAATCATCCCGTCGACCAGATATTGGGTGATATTAGCAAGGGAGTAACCACTCACTCTAGATTAGCTAATTTTTGTGAGCATTACTCTTTTGTCTCTTCTATTGAGCCTTTCAGGGTAGAAGAGGCCTTGCTAGATCCGGACTGGGTGTTGGCCATGCAGGAAGAGCTCAACAACTTCAAGCAAAATGAAGTTTGGACACTAGTGCCACGTCCCAAGCAAAACATTGTGGGAACTAAGTGGGTGTTCAGCAACAAATAGGACGAGCACGAGGTGGTGACAAGGAACAAGGCTCGACTTATGGCAAAAGGTTATGCCCATGTCACAGGTTTGGACTTTGAGGAGACTTTTGCTCCTCTGGCTAGGCTAGAGTCGATTCGCATTTTGTTATCCTATGCCGCTCACCATTCTTTCAGGTAGTTCCAAATGGACGTGAAGAGCGCTTTCCTCAACGGGCCAATCAAGGAGGAGGTGTACGTGGAGCAACCCCCTGGCTTTGAGGATGAATGGTACCCGACCACGTGTGTAAGCTCTCTAAGGCGCTCTATGACTTAAGCAAGCCCCACGAGCATGGTATGAATGCCTTAGAGACTTTCTAATTGCTAATGCTTTCAAGGTTGGGAAAGCTGATCCAACTCTTTTCACTAAGACTTGTGATGGCGATCTATTTGTGTGCTAAATTATGTTGATGACATAATATTTGGTTCTACTAACCAAAAGTCTTGTGAAGAGTTTAGCAGGGTGATGACATAGAAATTCGAGATGTCGATGATGGGCGAGTTGAACTACTTCCTTGGATTTCAAGTGAAGCAACTCAAGGACGACACCTTCATCTCTCAAACAAAGTACACGCAAGACTTGCTCAAGCGATTTGGGATGAAGGACGCCAAGCCCGCAAAGACTCCAATGGGAACCGACGGACATGTTGACCTCAACAAAGGAGGTAAGTTCGTTGATCAAAAGGCATACCGGTCTATGATAGGGTATTTACTTTATTTATGTGCTAGTAGACCGGATATTATGCTTAGCGTATGCATGTGTGCTAGATTTCAATCCGACCCAAGGGAGTGTCACCTTGTGGCCGTTAAGCAAATTCTTAGATATTTAGTTGCTACGCCTTGCTTCGGGATCTGGTATCCAAAGGGGTCTACCTTTGACTTGATTGGATACTCAGACTCCGACTATGCTGGATGTAAGGTCGATAGGAAGAGTACATCAGGGACGTGCCAATTCCTAGGAAGGTCCCTAGTGTCGTGGGGTTCTAAGAAACAAACTTCCGTTGCCCTATCCACCACTTAGGCCGAGTATGTTGCCACAGGACAGTGTTGCACGCAACTACTTTGGATGAGGCAAACCCTTCGGGACTTTGGCTACAATCTGAGCAAAGTCCCACTCCTATGTGACAATGAGAGTGCAATTTGCATGGCAGACAATCCTGTTGAACACAGCCGCACCAAGAACATAGACATCCGACATCACTTTTTGAGAGACCACCAGCAAAAGGGAGATATCGAAGTGTTTTATGTTAGCACCGAGAACCAGCTAGCTGATATCTTTACCAAGCCTTTAGATGAGAAGACCTTTTGCAGGCTGCGTAGTGAGCTAATGTCTTAGATTCACATAACTTGGATTGATCTATAGCATACATGTGTTCTATGCTTTTGATCATGTTCCTTTATGCATTTTATTGATGGTGCTCAAGTTGTGCAAGGGATCCCCGGACCTCACAAGTCCATGTGTGAATGATGCACATATTTAGGGGGGAGAAATGCTACAACTTGACCCTTTGAGACTAACCATGTGCTTGAGTTTTCTTAATTTAGTCTCAAAGGTGATTGAAAGGAAAAAGTTGAACTTGGACCATGCAAGACTTCCACTGCACTCCGATGAGAGGGTAATTTACTCCAAGTTCATCTGCATGCTCTTATTGCCTTTTTACTCTTAATTGAAGATTTTGGTGAGGCAATGGGGTTTAAGGGCCAATAATGATCCCGTTTTGGCTTAATGCCAAAGGGGGAGAAATTAAGGCCAAAGCAAATGGATCAGCAACCACTTGAGAATTTTGAAAATAGTAGAGTTAGAACTTTTGTTTTGGCAAAAATACTCTTATGAGCAAAATTTGGCCTCTTGTGGGGAGAATATAGGATTATGGAAAAAGGGGGAGTTTTGGCTCTTGATCAATTTTCTCATGGAATACCTCTCTTTATGCCCAAAACAAGTGTGTTTGACTTAGAGATAGGAAATTGAGGTTGATTTCAAAAACAAACCAAGTGGTGACAAAGAATGATCCAAATATGCCAAATTTGAATAAAAAACAATTCTTGTTCTCAATTGCTTTGATGTTGCACTTCCTTTTAGTTGCTTTTTGATGTGTTGGCATAAATCACCAAAAAGGGGGAGATTGAAAAGGGAAATGTGCCCTTGGGCCATTTCTAGTATAGTTTTGGTGATTAAGTGCCCAACATGTAATGAGTGAGTAATCTTGTGCCAAATGATTGATGAAGTGCAAATCAACAAGAAGGTATGATTCTAGACTTAGTACATTGGTTTTTGTATACTAATATATTTGTCTAAGTGCTGGAATCAGAGAAAAGAGGAGAAGAAATCATCCTGGCTCGAACAGCCAAGACTCAGCGCAGTCTAGCACACCAGACTGTCTGGTGGTGCACCGGACAGTGTCCGGTTGCACCAGGCCAGCCTCCGGTGAACAGGCCACTCTCGGGAACTGACGGCGGTGTACGACTATAATTCACTGGACTGTCCGGTGAGCCGTCTGCGGTGAAGTCGTCGCTCTCGGGAATCGTTCAACGGCGTACGGCTAAAATTCACCGGACGGTCCGATGAGGCACCGGACTGTCCGGTGAGCCAATGGTCGTCTGCGCCAACGATTGGACGCGCAATCCGTGCATGACGCGTGGCCGCGCCAACGGTCGGCAGGGGGCACCGGACTGGCCGGTGTGCACCGGACAGTGTCCAGTGCGGCAACAGCTCCATTTCTGCAATGGTCGATTGAGCTATTTTTGGAAGGCAATCTGCATCGGACCATGAACAGTGCTTGTCCGGTGGCGCACCGAACTGTCCGGTGCGCCACCGACAGAAGGCAAGAATTGCCTTCCCAGATTGCTTCCAACGGCTCCCAGCTGCCTTGGGGCTATAAAAGGGACCCCTAGGCGCATGGAGGAGTACACCAAGCATACTTTGAACATTCTAAGACTCTCACACTCCGTCTTGGCACACTCGATTGATTTTCTTAGTGATTTGAGCTCCGTTCTAGTGGTGAACTGTTGCATTTCATTTGAGCTCAAGTCTTGGCCTGTGTGTGTGTGCGTATTGCTGCGGATTTGTGTGTGTTGCTTTCCTCCCTTACTCTAGTGCTTTTACATTGATATTTGTTGTAAGGGCGAGAGACTCCAACTTATGGAGATTCCTCGCAAACGGGAAAAGTGATAAGAAAAAGGAACACCGTGGTATTCAAGTTGATCGTTGGATCACTTGAGAGGGGTTGAGTGCAACCCTCGTCCATTGGGACGCCACAACGTGGAGTAGGCAAGTTTT